>ML784467.1:523916-570320 GCA_009831015.1 Picea engelmannii | reverse complement strand
AGATGGTGAGGGGGGGTCCGGAATTTTTGAGGGCCGTTGATTAAATGGTAAGTGTGATGGGCGGGGGGCGTGAGGTGTAAGGTGCGTGGAGGTAATGTGAGTGGAGTGTGACGTATGAGGTAGGGGGTAGGGTAGGTATACTTAGGATAGTATATTGTTATGTTTTTTTTTGTTTTTAAATATTATATGTTATATTGTATTGTTCACGTTTTTGTGTTATGTTTTGTTTTTGTATATTTAATTTGTTTTGTATTTTATATGTTTTTTAATATTTTGTTTTATATTTTATGTTATTCAATTTATATGTTTGTTTATTATAATATTTATTATAATATGTTTTATATTTTTAATATATTTTGTTTTTATAATTGTTTTAATTTTTTTTAAAATTTGTTTTATTTAATATTTAATGTTTTTTTTTTAAATTGTTTTATTTAATGTTTAACTAATCCTAATTACTAACTTAGTTACTAACTTAGATTCTTAACTTAATTAATAATTAATTAATTATTAACTAGCTGTTTATTAATTAATTTAACCTATCCTAACTCTACTAACATCACTTATTTAAATCTAACTAACCTATTGTTCTTTTTGTTCATCCTAAGTCTGATTATTCATGGACGGGTGAGATGGCGGGATAATGGAGGTTGACGTCACGATGCAGGAGTGGTATGGTAGTAAGTTGGAAGGGTGGTAAGCAGTAAGTGGTTTGGAGCAGATAAAGTCTGACGCAATGGATGGATGACACATGGAACAAGGCCCGCCAAAAAAAAAAACCGCCTCATTCCGGACCCCCCCCACCGTTAAAAGCAGAAAGGTCGAGGGGGTCCGGAATCGCTTGTAGACCATCCATCTACGCGCTTCCATGACGACCATAGATCTGTGCACACCTTTTAATCACCATTCCGGACCCCCCCCCCCACCGTTAAAGGCAGAATGGTCGGGAGGGTCCGGAATTCAATCTCAACCGTAGATATATGCACCAGCCTCTCCACCATTCATTTATGTGTTGTCTTTATTCTGTGAGCGTGAAGTCATATTTTCTCCAAAACTTAGGATAAGTGCATTATGTGGATTTTGTGCACTGCTTCCCTTCAAAATAATTTGCAGAGATGAAATATTATTTGCAAACATATACACCCAGAGTGAAAAATTTCCAGTCAACAGATGATCCTATGAATTATAGGGTTATAACAGAACATACTCTAAAAAGAGGCAAGGACGCCTGTAGGAAGTGTCGATGAGTCATAGGCATTGATGGCCTAACAAATTCAAAGGTCTCCAGCTGGTATAAAACAACTACAATAGTTGCATAGCAAGACCCACTATAACATGATATTTTGTTGAAGTTGAATGTTATGGGGGTCAATGGAAGCAGAGAGCAATGATGGTTCTCTCTGTGTCGTCCGAGACTCCTCATTGTAAAGGTAATGGGAGTCAATATATTGTCACCTTGCTGGAAATGGTGATGATGTCGACAGAAAGGGAGACGTGACTCCAAGAAGCAAAGGGATTCATGAATTCTATGGAGATAAGATCAATAATTGATAGGGAATATGAACTAAGTCAAGACGCAGTGAGACTCAATACTGCCCTTGGTTGGGTGTATGTTTGAAGGATGATTGGCAACAATTGTAAAAATGTATCTAGTGTCAAGGGGACGAATAGACATGGGGTTAAATTGTGCCAAAGGTGTGACAAAGTGGACAAAATCATAGATCAGGGGTACATGGACTATGGGATACTCAAGGTTTATGAACAATGTCAGAATGAGTAAAGGAGAGTCGATTCCCCAACCAAGGGAGACATGGGTTGTGTTGCCAAAAAAAGAAGTTCGTTAAGGGTGATGACAAAAAGCTAAGTAAATGTTGGAAACAAAGGCTTTTTACAATTACCAAATAAATAAAGAATAATTTGGGATGAGTGTACAGATACAGAAATGGGTGCCCCAGTGCGAGATGGCTTGGCATGTGAGGGTGCAAGTTGCATGGAGAATTGGTGGAGGGTGGGGGCCCCGTGGGTGGGTTTCTGTATGAGGTAAATGAATGGAGGGAAATCTGCAGATGGGAAAACTGATTGTGGATGAAATGGGGGGTTAATGATACTGCGGAGGTATAGTAAAATAGAATCGAGATGAGATAACCTAGGAGTCCATTGGGAAAGATAGAAAAATTATGAGAAGGAGTATGTGGCTTACTCTCGGAAATGCGTAAGACTATTCGAACTCCCATCCGTAGGGGGTGAAAGAAGCATGAGTGTCAAGTACCAAGGGGAATTATGAATGGGACAAATCATGTGGGGGTGAGTGCTACCAAGTGACAGTGCCAAAATGCAACAGAGGTGATGGTACTGCAGAGCCATATGTAGGTACCCTAAAGGTGAATGTTGGAGGGTGTGACTGGGATATGTAATTGATATTCAGAGGGAGTGATTACATGCGATTGTCGATCATATACCTGAACGGGCTGCGCTGGTTGGTGATGACCAAGGTGTTGGTTGTGGAGCCTGATTATCTTCCTTATTCAGAGGTCTTTGCTTTCAGTCGTGTTTATACCCCATGAAGACTTTACACCCCAGAAGAATGTACACTCTTCCACATTGGGGAGTGCAGAGGGGGGTTACCCCCTCTACGGGGTCTAGGGGCAAGCAGGCCCCTGGCGGGGGTTCGGGGGGGCGAAGCCCCTGAAGGAAAAATTCCCTTGTAAATGTATATTGTAATTTCATTGTAAATATGGACCATTCATTATAAGTCACAGATCTAACAGTATAAATTATGTTAGGGATTTTTTTCCCTAAAAGGAAACCCTCTGTTATGAGGGAAATGTATTGTGGCTATGCATTATGGTGAATATTGTATTATGAGATAGGATACTTTGAGAGAAGAAAGAGGAAGTTACAAGGGGTTTGTTGTAGGTTGTATCCCTTCATTTGCTGGATAATAATAAAGGAAGGACCTGTAAATTTCTCTAGTGGACGTAGCCCACACTGGGTGAAACACGTATATCTGTGTCTCTATTGTATTGTGTATCTTTTGTGTTTTGTTTCCGCATTTGTTTTATTTTATTTCTCTGAGATCCTATTTTTATAACACAAGGTGTTACCCATGATTTTGGTCATCATGATGATGTGTTAATGATGGTGTACTCAAGCTCTTCATAAGAAATTTCTCTTGAGAAAAAGTTATTTTCATCTCTTCCAGAAAACTCATTTTTAGAGACTGTTCGCAGGCTACTAGTATATTTGCCTACGAGAATGCATGATTCTCGCAGGCTACCTTAAGCCAGGGTGCGAGAAGTTCGCACTGTTGAACTGCTAGGGTGCAAACTCTTTCTAAAGAAAGGAAAAAGATGAATTCTCGATGCTTCTAGAAGGGAATATTCTAGAAGGATGAGATGGCATTCGAATGGTTATCCTAGTACTGGATTCGCTGATATTTTGGGATCATTCTTATCCAAGTAACTAATTCATTCTCTCCTATATATTGAGTGAATTCTCATGGGAAAGGTTAAGCAAGATTCATTGGAGAATTGGTGAAAGAATTGTGTGAAGGATTGAAGCTTGAACAATAGCTTGGAGACTATAGTAGGTCTATCAAGGGGATTTGATCTTCTTCATGCAGGGATTGAGCAAGTGTGTGTGTTAGAGCCAGGAGCCATCGAAAGGAAGGTTGCAACATCAAGGCTTAGGTTGTAATCTTTACTTTCCATTAATATGATACAGTAATATGTCCCTTTCCCATAAAGCTATTTCCACTTTATTGTATAATTCCTTGATCATATACATAGATTAACCGTTGAATAGATTATGATTTCTTCACTTTGGTTGGTTTGTGTTGTCTTGGTCTTGGCTGCATGAGAGCACTAGAGTGAAGCGGGAGCAACAAAGACCATAGGAAGCGATATAAAGGTATGTTCTTTGTTCTTGCCTCCTATTTAATTCAATGGTTATAATCTAGGGAAAGAGTCATGTTCTGTCTTGCTTTGTTCTAGATCCAGGTGGATCTAGGGAGATCGGTTAGTGTCCGCACCTACGGATTTATCCTATAACAATGGTATCAGAGTGCAGAAATTGCGAAAACTGAGTTTGTGATTGGATAGAATTCGAATTTGCAGAAATAATTTCTTGGTGCTACAGCTGATTCAAGATCAAAATGGATTTCAATGGCTTGATGTTAGAGTATGCACTCGAGGGCAGCTCGAAATACATTTCTTGGAAGGACAGGATGGAGGAAGTACTCGAAGACAATGGCTTGAAGGAATTCATTGACAAAGATGTTCCTAAGCTAGATGCTGCAAATCTTGATGCATGGAAAAATAAAGTGGCAAAGGCGAGGAGGATCCTGTTGGAGGGAGTACGAGACCACATTGTCTCAATCCTCCATAGGAAAGTCACACCATATGAAATGTGGAAGACTTTGACAGATCTATTCCAAAACAACAACAATCATAGGAAATTGGTGCTCAAAGATAAACTCAGGAAGATCAAGATGGAAAAGGGTGACTCCATTCCAAAATATCTAATGAAGTTTGTCGAATGTTAGGATGAGCTGGGGAGTGTGGGAATAATAGTTGTTGATGATGATTTGGTGAGATTGGCTCTCCTAGGACTTCCCAAGAGTTGGAACAGTTATCAAGACTCTGTCAATGGAAGGGAAAATTTTCCATATTGGGAACGACTATGGTCAGATCTAGTGCAGGAGGAGTTTAGGTGGAACACCAGAGATGGCTCTTCATCAAAGCATGATGATGAAGAGGATTGTGCTTTGGATGCAAAGGCAAGGAAAGGGAAGGGGAAGAAATTCTATTCAAAATACAAGTCTAAAGGAAAGAAGCTGGATTTGTCCAAAGTGAAGTGTTTTCATTGTCACGAACATGGGCATATCACTACTAACTGTCTGTAGAAGAAGAAGAACAAGAAGGTTGCTAGAGATGCAGCTAGTGAGTCCCTTGTCTCACAATTTGAACTTGACTTCTCCTTGATTGCATGCATGGTGTCAATTGCATTGGGATTGGTGTGGTATTTGGATAGTGGTGCTTCCTTCCACATGATGGGAGATAAGGATATTTTCAGTGACTTGGAGGAGAAAGATCTCAAAATGCATATTGAGATGGGCGATGATGGACGATACAATGCGACTAGAATTGGTACCATTACCTTTCAGAGGGAGTCAGGTAAACCATTTCAATTGAAATATGTTATGCATGTTCCAGGTCTGAAGAAAAAATTGGTCTCAGTCGCAATGTTGGAGGATAGAGGCTATGACGTTGTTTTCAGTGATGGAAAATCTTTCCTGCAAAATAAAACAACGGGTCAAGTCAAGAAGATAGGGATTCGAGTTAATAATATCTACAAGTTGGAGGTAGATGGCAGCGCTACCATGATGGGCAAGGCAAAAAAAGTTGTGATCCAGGATGAGGGCGAATTATGGCACAGGTGATTGGGCCATCTTCATCATGGAGCCTTGAAAATCATGCAGCAAATATCTACTAGACTTCCAATGGGAACACTTTCTCAGTTAGATCAGTGCAAGGGTTGCACCATGGGGAAGTATGTAAAGTCCACCTTTCATGAAAAGGAGAATCGTGCTTCAGTGATCCTGGAGAGAATTCACACAGATGTGTGTGGACCATTCTCAGTTGCTTCAACAAAAAAACATAAGTATTATGTTATTTTTTTTGATGACTTTTCTCGTAAATGTTGGATCTTCTTCATGCAGAAGAAGGATCAAACATTCTCAAAGTTATGCGAGTTTAAAGCATTGGTGAAGAAAGAGTCAGGGAAGCAAGTGAAGGCTCTGAGGAGAGATAATGGTGGAGAATACATCTCTAATGAATTCAAATACTTCTATAGAAAAGAATGAATTTGAATAGAACTCATAGTGCCTCATAACCCACAACAAAATGGGGTTGCGGAGAGGAAGAACAGAACGATCGTGGGTGCAACACGAGCGATGTTGCATGATCAGTGCCTACTAATGCATTTGTGGGTGGAAGCATTCAACACTACGGTTTATGTGCAAAACCGTTGTCCTCATAGAGTACTTGGCATGAGTACACCTAAAGAAGATTTCACTGGTAAGAAACTCGATGTTTCTCATTTCAAGATTTTTGGCTCATCTGTTTATGTGCATGTGACCAAGAACGCTAGGAAGAAGCTGGAGCCAACTGCTGAAGTTGGGATATTTGTGGGGTACACAGAAACACCCCATAATTATCGTGTGTATTTTCCTAACAGTAAGATGACTGTTATGTGACGGGATATAAAATTCGATGAGGGAAAAGCCATGCAGTTGTCGCTCAAGAGGGAGCTAGACTTGCATGCATAGGAGGAACTGCTGGTTCCCAAAGATGATTCTCAAGATGTGGATCAACCACATGAGGAGGTTCATGAAGTGGAGAAAGCCACTCATGCAGATCCATCCATCAGAAATGGCAGAAAGCGCACCACAGAAGCTGATAGATTGAGACTAGATGTTGCACAAAATGTAGGAGCCCCTACTTCACAGCGCATACAGAGACAGTCTCCTTATCGATTTACTGGATACATGTCTCTCATGAGAAAATGTATTGTGACTGAACCATCTTCCTTTCAGGAAGCAGTGCAGGATCCCACTTGGGTTGATGCAATGGTGGAGGAGTATGAATCCATTGTCAAAAATAGTGCATGGGAAATTGTCCCAAGACCGATCGACAAATCAGTGATAGGTTCGAGATGGATCTACAAGGGTAAGCTTTTAATAATTGTTCTTTATGTTGATGATTGAATACTGACTGGTGATGAGAAGATGATACACTCATGCAAGGAGGACCTTGCAAAGGAGTTTGAGATGAAGGATATGTGCCTCCTTCATTATTTCCTTGGATTGGAAATATGGCAGTGAGATGGTGAACTTTTTGTGTCTTAAGGAAAGTATGCAAGGGAGATACTAGGTAAGTTTCACATGGAGGGCTGCAAACCCATGGATACTCCTCTTCCAGGAAACTGGAAGAAAGAGGATGCTACTTCTGGAGAGGTAGTGGATGCTACTGTCTATCGACAGTTGGTGGGTTCGCTAATGTATCTAGTGAACACGAGACCAAACATTTGCTATGCGGTTAACCAACTGAGTCAAGCGATGGTTAAGCATACCAAGCTCTTTTGGAAGGCAGGTAAGCATGTCCTGAGATACCTGAGGGGAACATCTGAGTATGGATTATGGTACAGACACATGGATGGGGTGAAGTTTCATGGCTTCACGGATGTAGATTGGGCAGGCAGCCCAATGGAAAGAAAGAGCACATCAGGGGGGATCTTTAGTATCGGATCTACAGTTTTTTCTTGGTACAGTAGGAAACAGAGATTCATGGCACTCAGTTCAGCGAAAGCGGAATACATGGCAACGAGTCAAGCTACATGTGAGACTATCTGGATGAGAAAGATCTTGGTTGGTTTGTTTGGTTCTCATTTAGATCCGACAATGATTCATTGTGATAATCAGAGTTGCATTAAACTCTTGATTAATCATGTGTTTCATGATAGATCTAAGAATATAGATATATGGTATCATCATATTAGAGATTGTGTGCAGCGGAATATCATGTTGCTTCACTACATTCCTATGAAATATCAAGATGCATACATTCTAACGAAGGCACTCACCAGGAGAAAATTCGAATAATCCATGATCGGGGTGAAGGATAATCCATTTCTTGTTGAGAGGGAGTTTTGAGATTCAACAAGAAGATCCTAGTGAAAATTATGCACCTACACTAGGATGGAGCCTCAGGCTATTTCTAGGTGGAAGTCTATTTTTAGATGATGAGCAAATTCTATTTATAGATGGTGAGAAAATTATATTTATAGATGTATGTCGACTATTATTATCCCTTAATAATAGTTGGACAATAAATATTAGTCTATTCTCAATGAGCACTTGGAAATATTAGCTATAAGAAATTCAAGTTCAAAGGTTGACTGGTGGGACATGCACATCAAATTATTTGTAACTGAGTGATTCGAAGTTGTAACAGAGTTGGATGTGTAGTTATGTGAGTTGTGAAGTAGTTTAACTCGGTTAAGTGAGTTAAGCTCAGTTGTACTAGTTGTAAGTGAACTTACACTAGTGAGAGATCAATGAATTAATTATTAATTAATTCACAATCAGTGATCTCACATGCAACTGAATATTTACCACTATTAACTACATGCATGTCAGATCCAGTGGAGACCCAGTTGAGATAACAAGTGAAAGGGACAATTTGACTATCAATTGTGACATTAGTGAGTGCATTCATGCAACTACACACACAGTGGATGTGCCCATGAGGATTGTGCAGCCTAGGCAAGAGGGATTCATTCATTGTAGGGATTTCCATTAGCAGGGATTGTGTAGAGGAGGCAGGTTGTCTGGAAGCAGTAAATTGGCACATGAATTTGTCAATTTTTGTATGATAGTGTGAGACGATTGTATATTGTACTGAGAGATCTTGGATTAGAGTTTTGTATGAGATTGTTTCATGATCCATGATATATACATAATATATGATAGTGGGTTTTTAGCGTTATGTTTTCTCAGTAAAAAATCTGTGTTATGTGTGATTGATCTTTCTTCTTGATATTGCAATTGGTGATCATGTTTTAAATTCCGCAAGAATATTTGTAGAAGCGATTTTGTATTTAACAGTGGCATATAGTTGTTAGATCAAGAGAATCCAAGCAATACATAATTTGTATTAAAATTTCTACATTTAATTATTTTCTTAATGCAACAACTATACCCATGATTAACTCCTAGTTACCATCAATTTGACTAGTACACTTGTTCTAGGAGCTTCTAGAATAATTGACTTCTTTGACCTTCTAGGATCTTCTAGATAACTCGTGAGAGTTCTCCAACTTCACATGGCCATAACTCTCTAACCATGAGGAGCTATGTGACGTTCCACATATCACCAGAAATGGCATGACATGTAATATCCATGTAGAATAATATTACCTACATATTCACTAATATTCATTCCTTTATACCTCAAACAAAATGGGGTCCCTTACCCATGCCTTTGTACTACCAAAATTCGCTACCAGACTTCTCCAAGGGTTGAAATCAATCGCTAAGGGTTGAAATCAATCTACAATATCACTCTTCAATGGTTGAAATCAATGACAACCAACAGTCCATACCAATTGTCCATCAACCTAAGCCAATTGTCTGACAACATTTTTGCTTTTGGTTTGTGATTAGAAGATTGTTAGTAATCCCTTGGCTTTGAGAGATCCTTTGGATCTCATGGATGTATTCTGGGTATTGGAGCAATGAAATTTTTGGAAGGAGCATCACAACACCAAGGAATTGGTTGTAACTCTTCCACTATTTATCAATATAGTAACATATTCTCTTTCCTATAAAGATTATTAATTGTCTTTATTACATTTTTCCTTGGTCATTTGTATAGATTCGTCGAAATATTATTGTTTCTTTTACTGGTTATCTTGTGTCCTTATACATGTTTTCATCTCAAAGCTTTTGGATCAAGCTGGGAATTACAGTTAGCGAGGACGACCTTCAGTCAAAAGGTAAGAGTCTAGTCCTTAATTTCTAATATTTCGATTGTATGAATCGAAGGAAATAAACACGTTTTGTGTTGTTTTGTTCAATTTTTTGGTTCTCAAACTGGCGAGATTGGTTTGTGTATGCATAAACGATTGTTTCTGACAACACTCTCTATATCTCTTTCTTTGACGTTATTTTTCTAAAGGATAAACAATTCACTTGTTGAAAAAACTATAGACATATATAAAGTTGGCTATGCATATTCCAAACACATATATATATATATATATATATATATATATATATATATATATATATATATATATATATATATATATATATATATATATATATTAATATTGTTTATTATTTTTAATCTAATTTTGTCTTTGCATATATCAAAATCCTAGAAAATATACCTCTTTTATTTATGCTATAACTTTTTGTTGGCTTAACCATTTCTCGAATGAGTTATATGTGACACTAGAGACCAATACCTACAATCTAAAAAAAATGGTTTTGATAATGTTAAGAACCTCTGCACGAACAAAAGACGTTGTAATTTCAGGGATATGTTGAATTTGATAATTTCAAAAAATATATAAAATTAATATTATAAATTTAAAAAAAATGCACGACATAAGAAAAACGTGTTCTCTACAAGTATACAAGTTTTTGGAATGAAATTATATCATTAAGGCACTCAACACCTGCACAAACAAAAACATATACCTTATATTTTGTTGGAAAAATAAGATACCATTGTTAGAAAAATCAATTTTGACATAGTTATTAACAATTTCTATGAATAAAAGTTGTATATTGGGAGAGACCATCATTAGCTTGCACTCAACCAGGTACTTTAAAAATAAATAAATGATGTGGTTATTTTTTTGTTAATTTAAAAATTATCAATTCAAAACAAATATTTTTTTATTGAAAAAAAATGGTTTTCCCCTTATTTTGCGGTCCCTTCTCCATTTTCTTCATTTTTTCCTCTATATTTTTATTTATTTTTCTCATCTTTTATGTTTTTTTCATTATTATTATTATTATTATTTTTGCAAAAAAAATTATCTTTTTTAGGCCATGTCTTCAATAATGTTACAATTTTACCTATTTTTGGAGGTTTATTTTAAGATTTTGATTGCAAGTGTACCATTTTCAAGGCTATGGGTTTAAAAAAAGTTGCAATTTTGATCTCGAAAAAAATAGGTGTGTGATTGGGAGGGCCACTTTTCAATTCTAGGGTTGGTTTTAAGGTTTTGGTTGCAAAGACACACGTTGTTAAGGTCATCATTTTAAATAATTTGTAATTTTGTCTCCCCAAAAAAGTACTTCCCTTCACCAAATTTAATGGATGATGGTTGATGCCTAAATTAATAAGAACTACATAGTTGCAAGAAGGACCATCATGTATGAGGTTTTGTCTACAAAATCCATTGATAAATGGCCCCCAAAATAATCTGAGTTGTAGGATTGAGGTATGATTGAACGACTAACATTTCATATCGTTGTTTCTGACCAAAGGACTCTCTCCAAAACACAATTGTCACTATGGAATTTGATTCATTCATAACAAGTTGCATCAATGGTGAAAATCTCGTTGGGGGTTTCACAAGTGCTAATGCCCAAGATGCAATGTTGAACGTTGGGTTGGATGGTTGCATAACTTATGGTTGATGGCACACTGCTAGATACACTGATGATAGGGAAAGGAATGATAGACAAATTTCATTGGCTCTTGCATCAGAGTCTCTAGGTAATAAGAAAAACATGACCTCGTGCTAATCCCATAGCCTATGACTAAAGCTCCATTGGCATTCCATCAACATGCATGCTTTGTTGACACGTTCATGGGAAAATTCATGCCCATCTTTCATTTTCCTCTAATTCCAAATCCTAAACTAGGTATAGTACATTTTCTTCATCTTCACTTGTGTCATTGCTTCAAACATTTTCCTCTATATCTATCCTCTCTATATCTTCAACTATCATCATCAACTTCATATATTTTCATAAACAATGAGTTTCCACATGGATCCTATCAAGTAGTCTAATTGTGCTCTTTATCTTTTCTATTATTGTCACCATTATTCTCATTTTATGCAACTTAATCTGAATTATTGTATATTATCTAATAACACATCCCAAATAATTATAAAAGATTCATACACCAATTTAATGTCTAACTTAGTTATGCCCTTAAAATTAAATTAATTTTATTATTATTATATTAAGTATTAATTAACTTAAAACATATAAATTAATAAACAATAATTAGTGGTATTAAACTCTAATTATATATAAATTATTTTTACTTATTTTCAATTCACTTTAATTATTACTAAATTAATTATAATTAATATTAATTATTTGAATAATAATTTAAAAGTATGCATACCTCACTTCCTTTCCTTTTAAATTTATTAACTAAATAAATAGTTAATAATATTAAATTAAGTGCTTATGAGAAAAAAGAGATAGTATTAAATTATAACTAAATTCATGAAAATTTATTTAAAAGAAAAAAAAGATCAATATAAAAATATATATTTATAATTTTGCAATTCAAATTATTTTGACTTTGCATGAGAGTAGTTACTTTATATATAAACAAATGTGTAGTGAGTCGCAGCAGCTGCCATAGCTCTATTGACAGAAGAAGGTAGAGTAATCCCCCAGTGGGTTACTAAAGGAATTTTCTTAGCAATTAAAATATGCTATTATTTTAATGGGTGTACAAGTAATTCCACATGGACGACTCTGCACTCTGAGCTCCTTCAAATTCCAAAATATTTAGAACTTCATCGCAAATTCAGGCATTTCTCCGGCAGAATCGGTCTCTATTTAGAACTTCATCGCAAATTCAGGCATTTCTCCGGCAGAATCGGTCTCGGAGTGTTACGGTATCGAATTTGACGGGAACTCTGACATTTTCGATTAGTTTTGTCCAAGTTCGGTAAACGTTGATGCTATAATCGTCCAGAACTATAAGAAAACATATTCTCTATGAAATTTGGCATGGAGGACATGGAAAACTCTGCAGTTTCACTCACATGCAGGCACTGGGAGAGTACTTTTGAAGTTTGGCATGGAGGACGTGGAAAACTCTGCAGTTTCACTCACATGCAGGCCCTGGGAGAGTAAACTCTGCAGTTTCACTCACAGTTTTTAAATTAGTAAAAACAATAGCACGCATGGATGTTTTGTAGTTAAGGGATTGGAGCTCCTAAAATAATAAAAGGTCAATAAATAAACAGGGTTTCTTTATAAATTTAGTAGGATTTTATTGGGGATTGTTAGAGTTGCATGTATTGATTGTTATGAGAGTTTAGAATTCTATGTACAGTCCTGGAATTACAAAATTGTACGATTTTTCGTCCCAACAGGAGAGTAAAGTGATCTATCGCAGTCTGGAGATGGCCAGTTTTCAAAAAAATGTTGAGTCTCGTAAGGTAATGGGGCTAATTCAATGTCCGTCTGATGTGTTGGAGCTGATTATTTCTTTTCTTCCTGTGGCAGACATGTTCAGACTCAGAACTGTTTGCAAAAGATTGAATAAAGTCGTCACGACCCGGGCCTTTCAAGAAAATGGACAGCTAAGGTATAATAAATTGGAGTTATTAGCCGTCTGTAACGTTGGCTCAGACAGCAATAAACCTGAATTTAAAGCTTACGATGTCAAGTCCCAAAAATGGTATCTGTTCAACCTTTCTTTCCTGCCCGATATCGGAGGCTTTCGCGTCCTCGATTTTGCAGGCGGCCTGGCCTGCGTCACACAGATGGGCGACATGAGAAGGGATCTCTATGTCTGCAATCCACTGACTAAGAAGTGGGCTCGGCTACCATCGCCTCCCATTAGCATTAATTCTTCTTCTGCTCATGTAATAGTGAAAATGTACTACTGCAGAAAGACGGGCCATTATAAAGTTTTCGTGGTTTCAGGGCTCTGTATGAATCCCGGCCATAAGCACTTGTTTTATAGCCACCTTGTTGCAGAAGAATTCGATTCCTGTACGTGGACATGGGCTGTGTATTCGCAGACTTGCCATCCGTTCCGGTGGTGTGACGTTAGGGGAATAGACATCCTTCCCTGCACTGGGAATGGTGTGTCTTTATTAATTTTGCTGTACTCGAGCCGAATATTCAGCAGCAACCCCGGTGAACGTCAACTCTTTGCGCTGCTTTTTGATGAAGACAAGGGAGGTTTAGGGTTGGTAAAGATTGGTGCTCCATTGCCGACTTATCTATTGAATCCAACTATGGTGTGCTGTGAGCAAAACCCTCACCCTCTGCTTGTCTTTACGGTTGGACGTCTAGGTGTTGAGATATGGGAGTTGGGCAACCATTTAACCGAGTGGAGAAACTTGGCATACATGCCTTCCGATTTGTTTATGTCTTTAAAAGGCCACCATAAGCAAGCATTCATTAAAAGGCGGAAATTAGAGAGGAAGAATTTTCAGTTTACCACAGTGGTTGCTGCGGCAGATAAGCATGTAATACATATTCGCCCCAAAAATGTGCTGTCCTTGGAAATTGCTTATAATACGATGATTTATTATGATACAGTGAAGCGGTCCTGGACTTGGCCGGGTACAAATTTGTTCCTTCGCCGGAGTATAACGGCAAGTTTTCTCCCACCAATGAATGCAACAGAGTTTTCACCAGAAACCATTGCACCCAGTTGCGTACGGGAGTGTGCTTTTGAGCCCTCTTTGGAGAATGTAGTTTCTCCCATACATATGGAATTTTAATCAAAATATCAAAATAGGTTTTCTGTGTTAGGTTGAGTATCTCTGTGTTAGGTTTTCTGTGTAATCAAAACATTCACTATCTTTGGAGAATGTAGTGGCTACCATGCATCTTTGGAGAATGTAGTGGCTACCATGCGTCAAAATAGGTCTTCTGTGTTAGGTTGAGTATCTCATGCATATGGATGAAGGATGACATTTAGATAATAATTTTTGTAAATGAACGATGCAACTAGTCCGTTGTGATGGTGAGAATTGTACTTTGTTAGATGTATTGGCATTCAAATTCTAGAAAGGCGTTGGTATGATGTTGACCACAAATCTAGGCTACTGTGAAATATATCTGTGAGACATTCTCTGTCAGTGGACCATTTTCTGCCTTTCTTTGAGACATTCTCTGTCACTGGACTCTTCTCTGTCACTGTTCAATATACCTGTGAGACAATGATTTTTATATTGTTCAGTATGCCTTTCTATCTATGGTATCGCTGTTGTGTATTGATTTTTATTGTTTAGTATGAGGCTCATGTGAAAGAGAATGAGCTTCACTTGATACATATGTATTTGTGAGGCATTGTCTGTAGTAATGTTGCACTTTTTGTCAGGGGTCACTGGACCCTTTTTTCAGTAACATCAAATAAGTCAAACAAATAACAAATACATTGATCAAGAGATATATTTTTTCCAAGTATTCCATGTTATAATATGTGTTCATGTTTTGTATTGATTTTTATATTGTTCAGTATGAGGATTGTCTTTCTGTTTATGGTATTGTTCAACATATTGTTTATACAAGAAAAAGATTTTTGAAATTTACCTACTTTAGATGAAATTATAATCTTTGTATATTATGTAAAACCATCACAAGCATAAACTTTGTTTTTCATCTGTGCAACACCTTACACCCTTGTTCAAGATTTATTGTTCTAAAGCGACAGTTCATAACTGTCATACATGTAACAATGTTGGTACATATCCCAGCTCCCCAACCTCCTTTCAGAATTCTAAGTGATTTATGTAATCTTTCAGCCTTGCCAGTCCCATCAACAAGAATGTTGTAAATGACAATTTTTGGATAACTCTATTCAGTTTTCTGAACAATTTAAGAGTGTAATATTCCCTGTACAAAAATTTGTATTCTTATGACTCATCTAGGCTCAGTGATTCCCTAAATTACATAGAAAACCAATCTATAAATAATGTAGACAACCAAACTTGTGTTCAGTAGTTACATTCTCTGACATAAGTTTGAAGTTGTTTCTAAATTGTAATTTTACATCTGACCTAAATAGCATGGATATCATGGGGTTCCTCATATTACAGGCTTAAAACAAATGCTAATATTACGCATCCTAAATACGCAATCATGTCCAACATGAAACTTCACAATTTCATAGTAGTTTTCGAGACAGAGAATGGCCTATGAGAGGCTACAATGTCTGAATTCGTTGCTTTGACATTTGAACTTGTGTGCAATTGTCTTCTCCTGATGAACAACTTTCCTTCTCTTTTAGCTCCATAGATGAAATACCTGAAGCTTGGATGAAGTACGCATAACAGGGAGACAAACTACTGTTAATTTTTTAGAGCATTCATAATTATGAACTCCATTTGATGATGGTCTTCTGTATGGATCTAATAGAGAATTGTAAGAATCTGATAAACCCAACAAAACTTGTGTCTCCTGTTGGATATTATAAGATATCCAAAGGAATTGAAAAGAAACTTGTTGTTAGTGAATGGAGAAACTCAACTATGGCCCCAAGGGCATTCTCTACAATGATAATATTAGTTTGCCTCCTTGAGAAATGCTTCAGTCTTTAATGTTGATAAATAAACTGGAACAACATCCCCATAAGAAAGAGATGCATCAACAACTTATTTAGTGGCTAGGCATCATCTTTATGCTTAAGGAAAACTCATATAGCTGCATTTAGAAGTGCAATGTTATCATTTATGTGGTGAGCTTGCTTGAACTCCTTGAAAATATTCACCTTGCCTTGCGAATGGTATGAAAACTCATAGCAATAATTATTCACTTCTCTAGTCAACCTCCACATAGACTTTGAAAAAAATCCCTTGCAAGGACACTCTACACACTTCTTTTGCAGTGCAAATATTTCGAACAACAGAAGCAACATTTCTAATTTGGATTCCAGCAAACCATCTCGGCTACTCCGAAAAGGATGAACATGTTGATGTCTCATGTGCATCACGTTGTGCAACACTTTGTTTTAAAGAATCTCCAGTCAAAGTAACCGATGCACCTATGTCTAGGTCGTCCTCTTTGGCTCTCAAAATATTGTGTTCAAGCTTATGTGTGGCAACAATCATAACTTGGTAATGCATGTTAATATCCTTGTCTCTATACCAATTTCTATATTGCCAATGACTAGCTTTGCATCAGGAAACCTTGATTTCATGTTCAAAATATCCCCAGGCTACAATTGTCAAAATCATACCATACCTCTTGGACCTTTCAAATACAAAGGGTAAGGCTTTGTGGAGGAAAAATGAATTCACGAGAACTATAAAAATTGCCATCAACTTCTCTAAAAGAAAGTGGCTTAGAGACGGGTTGAGAAGTTTCAATATTCTTGCCATCATTTCCCCCCTTTTCCCACAATCACAAGGCTTTCCTATTGAAGGGTAAATGACCTGAGCAACTCCGGATAGCATCTAGAAGCATTGTAATTGTAGAAACTTACAGAGGATTCATTGGTCTTGGAAAAAAATACAAGAAGCATCAAGCATTGGCCTGTAACCTGTGCACCAGCACAAGTTGCCTAGTAGAGTTTCTTCGATTTGTTCTTGACTAGGTGGCTCCTTACCATATCTCAACAAGGCATAAATGACCACAAATCCTTCCACAGAATACAATGGAGCCAAACATGCATGCATTGTCGAATGGATAGCTTATTTATTTTTTAACTGGATTATATTGAGACATCGTAATGCAGTGGCCATTAAAACTTAGGTTGCATGTTAGCATTCTGAGTAATATGATCAATAAAAAATTAAAACTAGAATAAATTCACCATATAGAAAAATTACAATTGAAACTAACGATGTAGGATGACATGAGTGCATGGCAATTGAATTTCTTGCATTTTGGATAACAATTTCCCATGTAGTGCAATTATGAGGTAGAAATGTAGATTCAACACTAGTCTATGCCTAGGAACACATGAACTAATCAACATCACTCTTCACAACACTACTGTTTCATATTTCTTCTAGGTTATAAAATACAAAGAAATAAAGTTCCAACTTGAACCAATGATAATAATGATTCACTAGTTATTGTACTTATTTCATGTCCAGTGTGCAATGCTTGGGAATTAAAAATGAAGGCACAACCAATGATAATAATGATTCACTAGTTATTGTACTTATTTCATGTCCAGTGTGCAATGCTTGGGAATTAAAAATGAAGGCACACTGGAAAGAAATCCCATGTTTAACGCTTATAGCAATTAGCATCACCAATAACCTCTGGAAGAACATAGACCATTCTTAAAATGATGAAAACGGTTTTCATCTCTCAACTATTTCCCTTTCGACAATCTTGGAGATAAACTTCACCAGATAGTCCAAGAAAAAAGGGTTTTTATTATGTGAACTGATTTCCCTTCAAACCCACATGCAACATCTAGCAAACAGTTTTAGAACCTTCTCACCATGTCAATTCTCAACATATCCTGCAATAATTGCACTTCACACAACCACATTATGTTAAGCGATTTTGTCAAAATACATTGCATTTGTCCTCTATTTTTGTCACATTTAGAATATATTGAAACTAGGGCATTCCTCACAGGCATTTGATTCAAATCCTGATTTTATAATATGTGGATGGACTTGTTTGACATGTTGCAAAACCTCTGGTGTGGAAAATTCACCGAGTACATAAGCTAAATTCATATGCTTAACCCCTTGATTATTTTAAGATGCATTTGGTAATCTTGGTGGCTATTAAACACTACAATCCAAAAATTGTCCTGAACTTTATCAGAGTTACAAAAGTTTTGCAGGGGTTGAACTTACAACACATTTTTCAGGCCCTTTCCATGCATCTTTTAGAATTTTTGTGGCTTGTCAATTGTTAATTATTAGACTTATCAAACGCATAGAGTTTATAATAAGATTTGAAACGATCCAGTCCAAACAAAATGGAGTAATATGATTTCAATTGCTTAACCGTGACAAGGTAAAGCTAGAGGGAGTTGAGCTTTGAACTAATCAACCTTGGTGAAAACTTCCTCCCCAATTCAAACGACCTCCCATAACGGAGGAAAAGAAATACAACACAGTGAGAATCCTATCACATTATGGCTCTAGGAACAAGAGATTGAACCATTTCACCAAGATCTTTTGAGGAATCCCAACATGAATAAAGACACCTTCATCAAAAAAGATTATGAAGATAGGAAAATACATAAACTTTAAAAAGATGAATAAATTGGCAAGAGAATTATTTCTTTTTACCATTTTTCAATTAATGAATGAGAAAATTAATTTTACAATCTTAAATTTTTTCATATATTAAAAAATAAGTAAGTGGAATACTCGTACAAATAAAATAAGATGAAATTTATGAGTTTTGAGATTTTTGTGATGGAGATTATTAGAAATGTTCTAAAATTCCATGGTAATCATCAGTTTTAGGATCCATTATGAGAACAAAAAGTCAAATATGAGAAGAGGACAACGTTGCAATAAATACAAAAATGCAAAGAACAAATAAATAGTCGATTGAAGTGAAAGATATATAGAAAAAGATAAACCAGAAATATTAGAAAGCTATCATAAACCGTAATAAAATAATCATAATCTAAAATATTATTCCTAAAGCTAACTAAAAAATCATAATGGGAATAATAATTACTCATCAAAAACTAACAACAATGTTCAATAATCAAAATCTATGTTATAATGTAATAATATAATATATCAAAAGATAAAAATAACAAACCTATGGTATATTAATAAAAGAGGTTGTTTAGTTGTTTTAGAGTCACTATTTTTTGTTGTTCAAAATCCATTTTTGAATGCATAAATGGATTTAGCATGCCTAAAAATTTCTAGGACACTCCGATTTTACAAAAATAATCACTTAAATCTACGAATCCAACAATTTCTCGCCTGATTTCGAGCAAATATCCCCGGAAAAAATATTCATTTTGTAGAATCTTTAACCTACGACTTAATAAAAATAAATTTAAACTAAGAAACATATCTATATAATGAATAATAAAATTATAGTAAAATATAATGAACCTAAAAAGTAAAATCAACATACAAATAATACTATAAAACTATGATAAGCACTATTATAATAATACTATAATGCAATAGTAGGCCATGGGCCTTCCTACCAAGGCATAATTGGTCAAAAGCGGTGTCTTGGATGGGATTTTCCCTGCTCACCTCAAGTTGAAGACAATGAAGCTCCTCCTTTGGGATTGTATTTTTGTAAGGTTTTGTTGGAAGTTTGTTTAGTTTAAGCATGCAACCATTTTTTAGGGGAATTGGATTAGATAGTGGTGCTATTGGAATTTGGGTGATTCAATATTTTTTGTTAGCTCCTCTCTTAGTGATGTTTGTTATAATGGTGGACATCGATGGCTGCCCACCTATTTCACTGGCTCAAATTACAATTTTCATCTTGGCATTTTTTCTACAACTTTCGGGTCCCAAACTTCCAGGATCACTTTGAGGTCCTTAACAACGTTTTTTGACTTGGCAGTGACCAACAAAATCCTGTTGGGGTTATTGGGCCATTCGAAATGTGTATTCCTCGGCTAGACCTTTCCAACAGGGTATCAAGTGCCCTAAATCGAGATTGTATGCAAAATTTGCACCCTCGGGAAGTTGACATATCAACTATCCCCATTGGGGCCCACAAACCTTTTGGTGTTTCATCTTTTGGAGTTAGGGTTTTGGATGTTTAAGGTTTTCTCATTTATTCTTTATGTTAAAAATGTCTTTGGAGACTGGTCGTAATCATCTCTTAGACATATTTTCATTGATGTATTGTCATTGATGTCAACAATTGATGTCATTACGTTATAATGATGAGTTGGTATGAACAAATAGTAGAAAATCCATGTACAGAAGGACTAACGAATTAAGAGCTCGGGAGGGTTAGCGACTAAAGATCGAAATCTTAGAAGAGAAGGACCATTGGAGGACTGGTCAACAATTAGATCAAGTCATGATCGTTGCATACGCAAGCGCCAGATCAAGGGCAGGGATTGATTGCGGAGCACAAAGGGAGAATTAAACAACACGGTAATTCCAATCCCGTAATTAATCTAGACCGTCAGATTACAAGAGAAGGACCGTTGGAGGACTCGTCAACAATCAGATTAAGTCATGACCATTGGATACACAAGTGCCAAATCAAGGGAAGGGTTGATTGCAGAGCGCAAAGGGAGAATTAAAAAATGCATTATTTCAAATCCCTCAATTAGTCTAGACCGCAAGATCTCATCGATTCAAAGATCGACGATTGTGGTTGATCCACCAAACAATCATACAACTTCAATTGCGTAGTTTGGGCGATGGGCTAAACCATGCGCATGTTATGGTTCCACAATCCACATCAACTGTCGATGGTCACTCACAAATAGATCCACGGTTGGCATCAATTCCACTACCAAACGAGCAGTTTCCATTATAGAACTCGATGATAGTTTTAAACGTCATGCTAGTTGAGGACCCTGCAATCATCCCTCATCGTTGATCTGCTCCGAGAGCATTCTCGACCGTTGGATCAAGTTGAGTGGAAGGACAGAGTAAGTCATGGACCATAGATCATGGAAGTGACATACGCATGGTCAACCCAGCATTGACCACTTCGGGTAAAATCAATCGAAGGAAATGTGCATGAAGGAATTTTAGCTGAAGTTGAAGTTCTGAAGTAAATGTGAGTTGTCTGATCTAAGGAGTACTTTGGAAAAAGTTCTGACCATTTGATATGAAGTAGATATATATGATAAGGTCTTAGATAGAGTTCCCAAGAACTTGAATTCCTGATAGCCATCCGATCGTAGGTAACTTTTTGGGAAAAAAAAGAGTCAATGGATTTAAACCAAGGCAAAGCAGCATCGAAGACATATCGAGTTGTTGATCTAAGATCACGATCAATGAACAACATTCATTTTGGGTTAAAATTTGTGAGCAGGTCACACTTCAGGTAAAACGAGAAGTAAGAAAGGAGAAGTTAACTGAAGTTCTGAAGTCATGAACTTTCGTCAATCGTCGAATCAGAGGAAGAGCARGGAAATCCTGTCAACCGTTGATCTATTCATAACACACACAACAGGAGATCCACGCCAGCAGACCATGTCAGCAAGGACACGTGGCACAATTAGATGATGACAAGTGTCAAGATGAAATTGKCATTTCAGGTACGTGTAAGTCACAAATCTAAGTGACACRTGGCAACCAATCGWCCAGTGCCAAGTCATAAGTGACGTCAGCAAGATACGTCACTTTGGGAGYATGTGCTTTGGGGGAAACCAGTTCCTAACATCAGAAATCACTCGAAGCACCGAAGGCTAAAGTTAACGCCTACCGCCAATCTAATTCGAGAGCGTTCTCGACTGTTGATCAAGTATAGTGGAAGGATAGCATAAGTGGAGGTGTTAACCTATAACAAGCAGTCACCACTGTTGTATGAATTATTCGATAGGTAATCACTTCAGAGGAATTGTTACTCCAGAGTTCAGGAACCACGAATAGCCGAATTTCTGAAGTGAACGAGAATTGTTCATCGTGCAAATAATATATCGATCATCCGATCTACTTTGGAGAAATATGTTTCAGGAGATTTGAAAGATTATAGAGGCTGTAAGTCACAAAGGACAAAGTCCTGAAGTACCGACAATTGTCCATCTCATCAGGAGATTAAAAAGTGACCGTTGATTTTGATAAGTGATCAAGCACTCGCTTGGCCTAGCGCTTGATCACCACCTGCAGTCGTATGGAATAAATAAACAAAGAGCGAAAGAAGAGGCAGCGTTGGGAACATCGCTTAAGAAAATAAGCCCATGGTTTTGCTCATATGGTCATATGTAAATGGTTTGAAGGAAGCGTCTCATACAAAATTAATTCGACAGAGAGTTAACACTAGAACAATACAGAGAATCGATAAAAGATCAAATATGATTTGTTGGTGAACTAAGAACACAACAGAAGCATGAGTATGATATAATGAGTCGATCCATGTCTGTGATCAACTCATGAAGACAAAAGAACCAACACACAGTCATGATTAAAAAAGAGTTAATTCATGAACATTATGAATAAAGGATAAAAGGAAAAATTATATTATTTAAAGATTAATATTATCATTTAAATGAAAAGGTACAATGGTTCAAATATCAAAAGACACAATGATTCAAATTCACACTAGTTGGAAGACTATATAAACAAGAAAGAATGATGAGAAGAAAGTGTAGTAGAATTTGTTGAAGTATATATATTTATATATAACGGATTAAATGAAGGTTCATTCTATCAGGTTGGTGCATGTTTACAAGATGGGTCTTGTATGAGGATTGGATTCCTCACATCTCAGTTGGATCTGAGATCAACAAGCTGGGACTTGTTATGAGGGTTGGATCCATCATTTCTCAGTTGGATCTGAGAACTACAAGATGGGTCTTGTAACCAATGACAAACACCTCGAGATCAAAACCGGAAAAGAGTCAGGAAAGGAACCAGGGAAAAAGCGATTGCATGGGGGAAGAAGCCATAGAAACTCAGAATGTTGCGCAAGGAACAGTGAGCCCCAATGGGGCAGAAGGTTGCAACCCATGTAAACCTAAAACATCAATGATACCCAAGGTGATCCCGGAGGATCTGCAAACGCAAATCTACAGGGACCAAATGAAGACACATGCGCTAATCTGCAAGTTTATGGGTGTGTGGCCCATAGAAAGAACATTGCACTATTGGATTAAATATCAATGGAAGCCAATCAGAGAAGTGGAACTCCACCTGGGCTTGAAAGGCTTCTTTGCAGCAATATTCATGAACCTGGAAGACAAGGATAAGGTTTTTGAGTGGGGGGCATACTTCCACACCTCAGCAGGACTGTACATGCGGCCATGGAAGGAAAACTTCTCCCCAAAAAAAGAAACTTTAAAAACTGTACATGTTTGGCTGAGACTCTACTCCTTGTCCTTAGATTACTGGCTACCTTCCACCTTCAAGGAAATTGGGAACAAACTGGGAAAATATGTGAAGACTTCATAAGCCACCCTAAAAGGGAGATATACATCCTATGCAAGAATCTACATAGAGATGGATGTGTCGGGAGCACTCCTAGAAGCCATAAGTCTGGAATTCAGGGATGAGGAATGGATACAAAACATTAACTACGAGCAGATCCCTTTCAGATGAAAAACATGGACACCTAATCAGAGAATGTCCTCTCAATAAAAAACAAGAAGTGGAAAGCACCAAACCACAACAAGATGAGGATGGGTTTATAAATCCAAACCACAGAAACATAGCTAACAAGAAACAAAGTAAAACCCCAACATGGAGCAATCCAGAGGCCAGGAATAGAACAGAAGGTCAGGACAAGACCAACAAATAGGCAGAAGGAGGAAAGGAACCAACAAAAGCTAAAGAATCCAAGGAACAAGAAACAAATGAGTCCACAAATAGCCCAAGTAATAAGAAGGAACATGTGGGTAGCACAACTCCTATGGATGGAGAAACCAAAGATGCCAACACCCCCATGCAGGAAGCAGACGGAGACGCGAAAATGACCCCAAGTGAGGTAGGTACAGAAGATCCTGATCTCAGAGACCTTGTGGAAAGGGAAGGGATAAATCTCTCAAACATATTGGAGCAATGGAAAAGGCAGGGTGTAGACAATGTACCAATGGAGCAACTAGACCACATCCAATACCTCTTCCTCCTAAGGGAGGAAGCCAAATCCAGAGGGCTCAAGCGCACACACAAGGAGATAGGACACCTAGGAATCAAAGCAGTTGAGGGACAACCACAACTCTTACCCAAGCAGATGAGAAGGAAAAAGGACAGGAAATCAAACAGTGTAGCCCTACAGGAACTAGGAGCTCTGTTGATAAACTCAGGTAAGATCAAAAATATCTTTCCCAACTCCCCCCCACATGTTTAAATGAATATTATAACATGGAATATAAGAGGCCTAAATGGCGTACGAAAGCTGAGAATCCTTAAAAGTAGACTTAGAAAGGAACAATCGGACCTTTGTTTCATCCAAGAGATAAAATGCACTATAGACATAATGGAAACAATCAACAAAAAAAAATGGAGCAAGTACAAGATGATGGTTGTCGAAGGACAATAGATGGAAGGAGGTATTCTCACCTTGTGGAACCCACAAGTGATGAGCCTAATAGCAACCGAAGCTACCTGTCACACACTTTCGGTTAGCATGAAAATCATTGGAAATACAAAGGTGATTCTATTCACAAATGTGTATGGACCCCAGATGTTAGAGGAAAAGAGAAGAATGCTTCTAGACCTAGAAGACTTAAAAAGTCGATCCAACAACCTCCACTCAATCCTATCAGGGGACTTCAATATCATCACGTCACTTGCGGAGAAAAAAGGAGGCACTAGGATATTGGATAGAGATACGGAAGAATTCTCAATGTTCATAGACATAGTGGAGATGGTGGACATCAAAACCAATAATGGACAATTCACCTGGAACAATAAACGGATGAATCGGCATCAGGTAGCGACAAGACTAGACAGATTCTTAGTGTTAGAGTCTATCATTCTGTAGGGGCTAACCTTAGACTGCAACATCCTTCCCTAGGGAGGGTCTAATCACTGGCCAGTCCAATTGGAAGTAGACTTCCAAACCACACCGAAGAATATACCCTTCAGATTTGAGAAATTTTGGATCAAACACCCCACTTTCAAGGAGAACATCAAACATTGGTGGCAGGAGGAACAACTGGAGCAAGGGACAAGGATGTTCAAACTCTACAAGAAACTAAAGTACATCAAATATAAGATCAAGGAGTGGAACAAGGAAATCTTTGGAAAATATAAGCCAAGAGAAAAAAAATATTGAAGACAGAATGAGAAAAATCCAGGAAATATGCATAGCTAAGGGTTATACAGGGGATCAAAAAAAGGAAGAGATCCAAATGACCTAGGAATGGGAAGCTAGATGCCAACAGGAAGAAACTCTATGGCGACAAAAGTCTTGAATCAGATGGTTAATGGAAGGAGAGTGGAACACCAAGTTTTTTCATAAAACAACCATTGCCAGAAGAGCCCACAACAAAATCCTGAAAATTAAGGATCAGGATGGGATCGAGAGAGAATCCCACAAGGAGATTGAAAACACTCTGGTAAATCACTTCCATGGGATAGCCCAAGAACCCAACAAAGACCGAACGAAGGCCATCCAAAGGATAACTCAACACATCCCCCGTCTAGTCACCGAGGAACAAAATAACAACCTAAATAAATCCATCGCTAAGGAAGAAATTGTTCAAGTGATCTAGGAGATGCCCAACGGTAAAGCCCCAGGTCCAGATGGTTTCACAGTGGAATTTTTCAAAGCCTGTTGGGAAGTGGTCAAACATGACATTTATAGGGCAGTGGAGGACTCCATACGGTCAACCTCCATTCTAAAAGTGCTAAATGCTACAATGATTACTCTAATTCCCAAAGAAAATGAAGCCAGGACCCCTGACCGATACAGACCCATGGCTCTATGCAATGTGGTTTACAAGATAATTTCCAAATCCATAGCCAATAGATTGAAACCCCTCCTACCCACACTGATTTCACAATAATAGGCAGGTTTCCTAGAAGGAAGATAAATCATGGACAATATCATCCATGCCCATGAGCTAATCCACACCCTGAAAATCCATAGGAGAGGAGGGATGATAATACAACTTGACCTAGAAAAAGCCTATGACAAAATTAGCTGGCACTACATGGTCAAGACTCTGGAAGCCTTTGGTTTTACCCAACACTAGATCAGCTGGATTATCAGCCTAGTCTCAACGACAAGTTACTCGCTCCTAATAAATGGATCCCCAGCCAAACCTTTCTAGCCTACGAGAGGCATCATACAAGGAGACCCGCTTTCCCCCTTCCTGTTCATTCTGATGATGGAAGGTCTCAGTCGAATCATAAAAAGTGCAACAACAGCAGGAGAAATAATAGGCATCAAACCTTTCAAAAACTATCCTACTTCCACACACCAACAGTTCGTGGATGACACCTTACTCCATGGAACACCCACGGTCAAGGAAGAAAAATACTATAAAATAATCTTAGAATATTTTTGGGAAGCCTCGGGTGCTGAGATCAATCCCTCCAAATCTATGATCTATTTCTTCAACACCAGCCCTGCAATCCAAAGAAACATGGCAAATATTTTGGGATTTGAATGCAAAACACTCCCAACCAAATACTTGGGAATCCCCCTGACAAACAGAGCATACAAAATGGAAACATGGAAAGGAGTGATCAACAAGTTACAGGAGAGGGTGAAAAAATGGACATACAAGTCCCTCGACATAGCGGGGAGATTCATATTGACCAAGACGGTTCTGCAAGCAATTCCAATCTATATGATGTCCTTATTTCCTGCCCCCAAAGGCATACTACAAAAAATAAGAACCATCCAAAGGGACTTCCTATGGCGAGGACCAGAAATAAATAAAAAATGGGCCTTGGTGTCCTGGGAGAAGGTTTGCAAACCAAAAATCAAAGGAGGCATGGGGCTACAAGACCCACAAGTAACCAACGAAGCCTACAGAGCGAAACTCTAGTGGTGATGGGTCAAAGAAACTTCTACACCATGGGTAAACATCTGGAAGGCCAAGTATGCCTCAGACATAAACGACCAGGACCAAATTAGCTTTAGGGGCACCAGGGAGGGATCAGTTGTCTAGAATCTAGCTTGGCACAACAAAACCTGGATCCATACACACAACTTTTGGGAAGTGAGGAATGGAAAAACAACCAGATTCTGGGAAGATGCTTGGCAACAGGAACCCAGAATAGAAGATCTGGACAGGGAGGAACTCCAACAGGACATGGCCTTGCAAGTCAAAACCAAAGTCTACCACTACTGGAAACAAGAAATAGATCGCAACAGATGGAGAATCTGGGACACTCTCATTTCACAAAATAGAGACCGGACTGCAATAATCATGAAAGAGGTGGAGGAGGAACTAGGGAAAAGGAAAATTGCAGTCTCGAAAGAAGAGGACCAATTAATATGGGGCCAAAAAAATGGCGGGGAATTCAACTTGAAAGAAGTACGACATTAGATCACGAACCAGGACCAAGAAGATCCAACGCAACAATGGGATAAGCTTTGGAACAACCCCCAATGGCCAAAAATAAAAAATTTCAAATGGTTAGTACTTCAAGACTGAATTCTAACTCAGGAAAACCTAAGGAAAAGGGGATTCATTGGCCCATCACGATGCCACCTCTGTCAAGCTAAGGAAGAAACAATGAATCATCTCCTTGATGAATGTAACTACACAACAGAGATCTGGGACTGGGCGGTAGGTATCTTTTGACAGTCCAATAGGATACGAGGTAACATCTGTGCAACCATAAATACCTGGAATGAGAATTACAATGAAAATGAAGAGGTGAACATTTGTTGGACTCTCATTCCGGGGATGATCATATGGGCAATATGGAAAAAAAGGAACCAACGCATATTCAATAATGAAAGTCATCCAAAAGGGAAACTCAAGGAAACAATAATCTCTTTGATAAGAAAAACGGTGTAGAGCCACAACTGCCAGACTTGAAGAGTGAAACTCCCAGGTCAGGACCCCTGAGTCCTAGAAGCTTTTCACCTAAAAGACAGGTGCAATCGCACACAAGTAAGGAAGCTACCACAACTCCAAATAGGTGAGCGCAACTGGAATCCCCCTCCAGTAGGGTCCCTCAAGTTGAATTTAGATAGGGAGACAAAAGGAAACTCAGGTATGACAGGAATGGGAGGGGTAATTAGGGATAGTGATGGTAGCATGATCCGGCTGTACGCTGGGAGTATGGGAAATTCAACCAACAACACATAAAAATTCAGAGCCCTGGAGATCGGTCTCGAGATTCTAAGGCGTGAAAGGATGAAAAACACCATCATGGAAGGTGACTCCATGTTGGTTATCAACATAGTGAAGAGACTCCAAAATGGCACCAGAGTGGGAAAAATTCAGAGGCACTGGCGCTTGGCACACTCCCTGCAAAAACTCCAGGAGCATATGCAAACGATGAACATAGTGGAGTTGTGTTGGGTACGTAGTTCAATGAATGCCCTGGTGGACAGAATCACTAACGAGGGGGTTAGCAAGGAAGGACCAGAGATAGACACTACCTAGAGTAACATCATGAATGGTTAGTTCAGAACAGACTGCATCCAACTAGCGACAAAATACCATGACGACAACTTAAGTACGAAAGGCCGCATCGAGGAGGGAGGCGCAAGGCCAACTGGAAGGAACGAAGGATCTAGGCAACATATAACATCCCAAAACTCGACCAAAAGTTACAATGCAGACTTAGACCACACATCAGATAGGGTTATGACACCAAGGTCTTGTCAATAAGAAGAAGTACAGGGTTAGTTCGTGGGAAAGTATAGACGAAAATCAGTAGGCCGCAAATGATGAAGGGAAAAAGGTGTTACCATGGACCAGTATGGATACACCTCACCCAATCAAAGGTATGGGGAGTAGCACAGTTGGTTGTACAATGAGCAGGGGCAAGGGCTGACACAGGGTTTACAGCCAGGTCATCATGATCACACATACCAAGACAGGGAAAAAGGACGGGAAGGTTCACCTCTATAGGCAGACCATGATTGCTAGGATGAGCCCGCAGCTGAGGAAATCCCATAAGAGAAGAAGCACCAGGAATAGATACAGACAGGAAAATCGCAATTGCAGGAGCTACCACAAAAACAAGGGTTGTGTAGATAGGAACAGGAGAAGAATCTAGGAAAAAAACTACCAGAAACCAATTGGGATGGTACGTATGAAGAGAATGCACAGTAAGAGAATCCCCCAGGGGAAAGAAACTCCAACAAGCCCTCAAAGGATTACAAGGATGGAGCAAGCGGCCAGAGACGCCAAGGGCACCTTTCATATGTTGGTTGAACTAAAGGGAAAAGTGACCATCACCAGGTGGGAGAATGAAATCAATGCTAAACGCAAGGGAAATTCTTGGGAGGAATTGATTCAGGAAGCAGATTGGATAATGGACCCGGGGGCCACACAGCCCACAGAAACCCTCTACCACAAAACGGTGGATATGGCGTGGAGAATAAAGATGTTAATAGGTAAGGTGAGATATGAAAGGAAAGATGCTAGTCAAAAGGATAACAGGGACCACAAAAAACTTCTAAAAGAGATCATGAGTCACCTCGGCAACCTAGAAGCCAGTACAAAACAACTAGCTGAGGACCAGAAGGACCAAAAGGAGAATATGGAGCGAGTGGCATCCCAATTCCACCTATACTTGCGCTACGTCCATCATATGGACATCATGCCAGCAGACAGGAATGGAGAATCAACCCGTATCAAAAAGACTTGTACGGTGGTCCAGAATGAAGAGAACAAGGACAGGGAGGATGAAGGAAAGAAACGTATCATCATCCTGGACTAGCGCCTGGTTAGTCAATCGTCAAGTCATGTTTCTCAGCGTAGGGTCAGCTTGAATTTATTTGTTGTGTCTTTTTACATATATGTTTTTGTTTATCTTTTCAAAACTAGATATGGTATGATTGGGTTGGTTTCCCAAGGTGGCGGTCCAGCCATACCCCTCTGCTATCTCAGAAAATGAAACTCTGGAACCCCTAGTCTGGTTTCATTTTTGGCAGACCAGGGAGCCCCCCTTTTTGTATCATAATCTCTTTTAGTAATACAGGAACTTATACTCACTTTAAAAAAAAATGAAATAAATATATGTTGTTCAGTTAATTTATGAAAAGTGGAAAATTGTCCAAAGTTTTGTAACACTAATTCACCCCCCCTCTCAGTGTCAAGTATCCATTTCAAAAATTGGTATCAGAGTAGGTTCCTTTAGCATAGTTTAAACACTAAAGGTAGATTCAAAAGAAATGGGTGGACAAATTGTTATCTCCACAAATGAAGCTCTGTTATTTGATGGAACAGATTATTCATCATGGAGGGAAAATATGAAAAGATATATGAAGTCAAGAGGATCTAGAGTTTGGGATTCGGTAGTAAGTAATCCCTGGCACTTAACTACTTCAAAGATAAAAACCAAAACTACAAAGGAGGCAAGGAGAAACAATACAATAGCCTTAAAAGCAATCCAGGATGGATTGTTAGACCAAGTCAAAGAAAAGATGAGGCACTACAAATATGCTAAAGAATTATGGCTCCAACTGGAAAATTGTATCAGAATGAAACACAAGAAGAAGAGAAATCCTATAAAAGTGAGCAACAAGACTCAGATACAAAGGATTCCTGTCAGAATAAAGAATAAAACTCAGAAGAAACGAATTCTTATCAAAATAAGGATCATGATAAAGAAAAGGAGAATTCCAATCAGATTGAAGAACACAATACAAAGAAAAAGATTTCTAATCAGAATGAAATGAAGGATTTGATGCAAATCCCAGTTAACAATGAAGAAGACAACCTCATCAAGGAATTGATGAATACCTCAGTATTCACCAAAGAAAAACTATTAGATTTTAAGACTAATGTTATAACTACATTTGAAGTGATTAGTATAGAACCAGGAAATGCTCTATATATTGAATTTACTAAGGATGTTCTTGATCATCTTGAGTACACAACTATGTGCACTCTATAAGAGTTGGAGAAACTCCAACAAAAATATATGATGCTACTACAACAGTTAGATCAATCTAACCATGAAGAGCATGAACAAAAGTTTCATCTAGAAAACAAAGAAGAAGACATCACAATTTTGAAAACCGAAGTTATTGATCTAACAGAAAATATGGAAGAATAAAAGCACATGACAGTAAAAGAAAAGAAGTACTAAAAGAATCAGAAGAATTAGTTAACAGTCTAAACACTCAACAAGATTTAGTTAACAAGGAAAGAAAATTCTTACCACATGTTGGAATTGGAAATCATCAATTTCAAAAAGATAAATGAAAGTACTAATGTAGATCTAATGACTAAAATTGAAGAAGCTAAGAAAAAGGAAGAAGCCCAGAAGATCCAAATAACTAAAAAAGAAGAATCATGCCAAATGTTTGAATTAGAAGCCATCAACCTCAAAAGGATTAAGCTATAATACGAGGAAGAAATCAAAATATTGAAAACTAAATTTTTTTATCTAATAAAAGATATCGAAGAATTGAAGACATATGAAAAAATTATTAAATGCAAAGAAGTCTTGGATGAGACAGAAGAAATAGTCATCAATTTAAAGACTCAACTTGAACATGCTAAAGAAGTGGAAGAAGCCCTGAAGATTCAGCTGACTAAAAAGGAAGAATCATGTCAAATATTGAAATTAGAAATAGTCAATCTCAAAAAGATGAATGAAAAGACAAATAAGATTGTCAATTTCCAGAATAGCTCAGCTATCTTAGATAAGATTTGGAAGAGTCAAAGATCAGCTGATGAATAAACTAGTCTTGGATACAATAAGAAAGAAGACAATGACAAATGGAGCACCATTTACAAACATAAGAAAGAATCATCCTTCTCAAAAGGAAAAGGTGCAATTACAAAGCAATTCCAAGTCATGAACTTTGTTAAGGAAGGAAGTTATAGAAGTAAAAAGGAAGAAGAAAATCAAATGACAGATTTCTCAAGCCAAAATAAAATCAAGAATGGAAACACCTTCAATGGCTATTGCTTTTCTTGGCATAGCTTTGGCCATAAAGAAATGGACTGTAAGAAACTAGAGGAAGCATATACAAGAAAATCCAAAAACTCAATTAGATGTTGGAGATGCAATTTTGTTGGGCACACAACAAAATTTTGTCATACAATGAGATGTTACAACTGTGATAGGTTTGGGCTCAAATCCCAAAACTGCAAGAGTTCAAAAAGTCAATATTTGAATAAGTCATTCAAGTCAGTGACAAAACCTAATAAAAGTTGGAAGAAGAAAGGAGATGACAAATCTCCAAAAACACAAGTAGAAAGAAAAGATCCAAAAAGCAGAATATCTCATAGAAAGATATGGAGAAGAAAATATGAAGGAGAAAGTAAGAAAGATGATATTGTACCTGAAAATGAAGAAATTAATAATAAGAACATGATGGGTGAAGGTCCTAATAAAGAATGTGAAATTAAATATGAAATAAATCAAGCCCAAGAAAAGGAAGAGCCTATAAAATAATATGGGACAATATCAAATTCTAATGATGTCACAAGTTGTTAGAAAATACAAAAAGAAGTTTAAATTGGTTTCTACAAAATCAAAGGATTATGCCAAGAGTTTTTTAAATTAACATATGGAAAATCTTGACTATCTACATATTAGTGGTCAAAAGAAAAATCATTGGTAGGGTTAGTTGTAGAATACGAGAAGAGGAAAAATAAAGGTAGCAGAGAAGTTCAAGGAGTACCATTCAACAAAAATCAATTGATAACAAAATTGGTATCAAGAAGACTACTTATTTGAACAAAAATATACCAATGGACTGAGATAAAATAGTTAGTAAATTAGCAGGGGAAGAGACCTTGTCAGGAAGAGCTACCCTTTCATAAACAAAGGGGGAGAGTAGTCAGAGGTAGAGAGAGAATATTGACAGGGGGAGTCATTCAGTTATGGTAGGCAGAACATGATTCTAGGGGAGTTACCCAAGTTCATATTTTGGTCAACAACATGCAGGAAGAAAGAAGTTGATTATAAGGGGAGCAACCCTTTTCCATTGATGTCAAAGGGGGAGAGTAACTTCATAGAAAAAAAAAAGCATCATCATAGGGGGAGTTTGTGTATGAAGTTAGAGTGTTTACGTCAATGACAAAGGGGGATATTGTTGGACATATTTTCATTGATGTCAACAGCCGATGTCATTAAKTTATAATGATGAGTTGGTATGAACAAAGAGCAGAAAATCCATGTACAAAAGTACTAACAAATTAAGAGCTCAGAAGGGTTAGCGACTGAAGATCAAAAGCTTAGAAGAAAAGGACCRTTGGAGGACTATTCAACGATCATATCAAGTCATGATCGTTGCATGCKMAAGCGCCAGATCAAGGGCATGGATTGATTGTGGAGCACGAAGGGAGGATTAAACAATGYGTTAATTCCAATCCTGMAATTAGTCTAGACCGTCAGATTACAAGAGAAGGACCGTTGGAGGATTGGTCAATGATCAGATTAAGTCATGAACGTTGGATACGAAAGCACCAGATCAAGGGAAGGGATTGATTTGGAGYGTGAAGGGATAATTAAACAACGCATTATTTCCAATCCCGCAATTAGTCTAGACCATCAGATYTCATCGATTCAAAGATCGACGATTGTGGTTGATCCACCAAACAATCGCACAAATTCAACTATGGAGTTTGGGTGATGGTATAAACCATGCACAAGTTATGTTTCCACAATCCACAACAACCATAATGGTCACTCGCAAATATATCTATGGTTGTCATCAATTCCACTACCAAACGAGCAGTTTCCATTGTTGAACTCAACGATAGTTTTAAACATCGTGCTAGTTGAGGACCCCGCAATCATCCCTGATTGTTGATCTGCTCTAAGAGAATTCTCAACCGTTGGATCAAGTTGAGTGGAAGGATAGAGTAAGTCATGGAACATAGATCATGGAAGTGACATACACATGGTTAGTCCAGCATTGACCACTTTGAGTAAAATTGACTGAAGGAAATGTGCATGAAGGAATTTTAGTCGAAGTCGAAGTTTCGAAGTAAACATGAGTCGTCCGATCTAAGGAGTACTTCAGAAAAATTTATGACCATTCGATATGTAGTAGATATATATGATAAGGTCTTATCTAGAGTTTCCAAGAACTCGAATTCCGGACAGCCATCCGATCATAGGTAATTTTTTGGGAAAAAGAAGAGTTGTTGGATTTAAACCAAGGAAAATAAACATCGCAGACAAATCGAGCCATCGATCTAAGTTCATGATCAATGAACAACATTCATTTCGGATTAAAATTTGTGAGGAGGTTAAAATTTGGGTAATCTCACTTTAGGTAAAACGAGAAGTAAGAAAGGCGAAGTTAACCGAAGTTCTAAAGTCATGAACTTTCGTCAATCGTCGAATCAGAGGAAGAGTAGGGAAATCATGTCAATTGTTGATCTATTCAGAGAACACACATTAGGAGATCCACATCAGCATACCATGTCAGCAAGGACATGTGGCACAATCAGATGATGACAAGTGTCAATATGAAATTGGCATTTCAGGTACGTGTAAGTCACGAATCTAAGTGACACATGGTAGCCACTCGGCCAGTGCCAAGTCATAAGTGACGTCAGCAAGATACGTCACTTCGAGAGTATGTACTTCGGGGGAAACTAGTTTCTAACATCAGAAATCACCCGAAGCACCAAAGGATGAAGTTAATTCCTACCTTTGATCTAATTCAGGAGAGTTCTCGACCGTTGATCAAGTACAGTGGAAGGATAGCATAAGTGGAGGTGTTAACCGACAACAAGCGGTCACCATTGTTGTATGACTTATTTGATAGGTAATCTCTTTGGAGGAATTGTTACTCCAGAGTTCATGAGCCATGAATAGTCGAAGTTCTGAAGTGAAAGAGAATAGTTCTTTGTGAAAATAATATATCGACCATCTGATCTACTTCAGAGAAATATGCTTCAAGATATTTGAAAGATTATAGAGGCTAGAAGTCGCGAAGGACAAAGTCCTAATGTAACGACAGTCGTCCATCTCATCGGGAGATTAAAAAGTGATCGTTGATTTTGATAAGTGATCAAGCACTCGCTTGGCCTAGCACCTGGTCACCACCTGTGGTTCTATGGAATAAAGAAAGAAAGAGAGAAAGAACAGGTCACACTGGGAACAACGCTTAAGACAATAAGCCCATGGTTTTGCGCATATGGTCATATGTAAAGGGTTTGAAGGAAGTGCCTCATACATACTTAATTCGATAGAGAGTTAACACTAGAACAATACATAGAATCGATAAAATATCAAATATGATATGTTGGTGAACTAAGAACACAACAGAAGCATGAGTTCGATATAATGAGTCGATCCTTGTCTGTGATCAACTCATGAAGACAAAAGAACCGACACACAATCATGATTAAAACAGAGTTAATTCATGAACATTATGAATAAAGGATAAAAGGAAAAATGATATTATTTAAAGATTAATATTATCATTTAAATGAAAAGGTACAATGGTTCAAATATCAAAAGACACAATGATTCAAATTTACATGAGTTGGAAGACTATATAAACAAGAAAGAATGATGAGAAGAAAGTGTAGTAGAATTTGTTGAAGTATATATATTTATATATAATGGATTGAATGAAGGTTCATTCAATCAGGTTGGTTCTTGTTTACAATCTGGTCTTGTATGAGGATTGGATTCCTAACATCTCATTTGGATCTGAGATCAACAAGTTGGGACTTGTTATTAGGGTTGGATCTCTCATTTCTCAGTTGGATATGAGAACTGCAAGTGTGGTCTTGTAACAAAGAGTTGGGTTTCTCATAATTGGTTGGATATGAAAATAAAAGATTGATCTTATCTATTCATTCAAGTTAAATAAATAAATAAAGTATTTATTCTTTTATATACGTTGGTTGAGAAAATGAAATAAATATATGTTGTTAAGTTAATTTATGAAAATTGGGAAATTTTCCAAAGTTTTGTGACACTGATTCACCCCCCCCCCCCTCTCAATGTCAAGTATCCATTTCAACATCATCTTCTTGTGAATGAGCGTATCTGACACATCTCTCTTTAGAGATAAGATACCACCATTCTATCTAGCTTGTGTGCTTTTCATTTTATAGTCTTTTGTATTTCAAACAACTATTAATATAATCTAAATTTTATTGTGTTACTGCATTCCTTGCAATATCTCTATGTATTTCCTTTTTATATATGTGTTCTATTTCTTCCTTCATGTCGTTCTCAAAATAATATGGATTAGTGGTATTAGAGAAGTCTTCTTCTTATCATTCTTAGTGCATGTCCCCAACGAGGTTTGGGTATTGAGCTTGTTCCTCTTGAGGTCAACCACTCTCTCCCACCCAAGAAACCTCACATGGTGGAAGAAAATATGGACGATGGATAAGGAGATATTATAAAAGTGTTGCTCGAGGAATCCCTCGCATGACAAAGGAACGAGATGATGGATAATTTCGTCAGATCCTTCGACAAATACCAGCAACAACAGAGTCACCTTCAACCAATAGTCACTTTAGAGGTGCGACGCCATTTAAGGTACAAGTTAACTTTGATATTCCTTTATTTGAAGGTGAGATAGACATCAATGCTTTGGGAAAATGGTTAAGCATGCTAGAGGTTTATTTCTTTATCCAAAAAAATTCCAACAATGAAAAAATCAGAGACCCTTCCCCATGTCAGATATTGGTGGGAGACTTACTGTGAGAAACATGTCAAGGATGAGTCTGTAATTTTTGGTCTAGGACCCACTTGGTAAAATTTTGCTAATGCACTCAAGGAACAATACTACCCTATTGGAAACTATGATGACTAGTACATGAGATGGACAACTCTGCGTTAGGAGAGAGAGAGAGTAGACGGTGGTGGAGTACACCAAAATCTTCCATACCTTGTGCACAAATCTAGTATTAAATACTACGAGAGGCACATGGTTTTAAAGTACTACAGTGGCCTACACAAGTACATCCAAACAATCATGGAGTTCCTATACATCTCTTCACTGGAATTTTCTTACCAATATGATGTCAACATCGAGTAGAAGTTCCAAAAAAAAAAAAGTGAGATTTTGGTTATGCAAACCCATTGCAACAAAAGTTTGGTAAGGGTGGCCCTAACTCCTAGGGAAAAGGGCAGAGGGAGTATGCCCAATCCCAGGACAACTAGTCCAAGCCAAATAAAGAATGGTAATGGAAGTTTGAAGAAGAACACTAGATAGTGGTGCGAATTCCACAAAATCCCTTGGCACAATACTGATGAATTTCAGTCCAAATAGTCATTATTTCCTGGAATGAAATCCTCGTGGTCGGATGTTGAATCGGACTCTGATTCAAAACTAGAAAATATAAAATGGGTCATTGAAGAAGAATCCAGTGTCACCATCGCTACCACAAAAATATATCTAGAGGAACCAAAGGATCCTAAAGAAGGGAAGCACCTCTTCCACTCACATATGTGGGTGAAGGGGACCCCACTCCATTTCATTGTTGATATCGGTAGTCAAAAGAACCTAATAGAAGTAGAGGTCATCAATAGGTTTAACCTAACAATGATGCCACATCCTCATCCATACACCATTGATTGGCTAAGCCAGGTACATGACATTCACTTCAGCTAGCAATGTCAACTACACTACGACATCAAACCCTTCAAATATGAGGTATTTTGTGATTTCCCCCCTTTGAATTTTGTGATGTTTTGTCAGGACAACCATATATGTGGAAGTGTCATTTTGTTTATGAATCTAGGCCTCATAGTGTCATTATTACTTTGGGATATCAACTCTACAGGGTATCGGAGGTAGTCCCAAATATTGCTGTCTCTTTGACCTCTTTGGAGTAGTGCAAAAAGGTGGTCTTTTAGACCAGGAGATTTTCCCTCTTTATGTTTCAGTCAGAAGAGGAATGGAAGGTCATTGCAACCACTTAAACCTCTACACAAGATCTCTCTACATAGCAAAAACAGGTGAAAAATATAGTCGAAGAGCACAAAGACATATTTTCCTCACCTACTGGGGTGCTTGTGCACTCTCAAGTAAAGTACTCAATTGATTTGACACCTAGTGATCCTTTACCTTATAGCCCCGTGTACAAGCATTTTTTTCTGGAGAATGAAGAAATGAAATGTCAGATCCAAGAGATACTTATGAAATTCCACATCAAACCAAGCTCCTCACCTTGCGGGAGCCCAATTGTTCTAGTACAAGAGAAGGATGGGACATGGTGACTTTATATTTATTACAGATCCCTGAAGAATATCATAGTTAACAACTGGTACCTAATCCCATGAATTGATGATCTTATCTATCAACTCAAGGGAGCCAAGTTTTTTAGTAAGATTGATTTGAAGTTAGGCTACCACTAGGTGTCAATTGATCAAGCCGATGTATGGAAGACAAACTTCAAGTCTAAATAAGTTCTCTTTGAGTGGTTGGTCAAGCCTTTCATCTTGAATAATTCCCCAACCATATTCATGTAGATGATGGATGACATATTGCATCCATTCACAAACTCCTTTATGGTCGTATATCTAGATGACATCTTCATCTTCAAAAAAAATTGGGAGGAACATTTTAGGCATATTCAACAGGTCATGGGCACCCTACGACAACACAAGTTATATGTCAATTTGGAGAATTTTTCCTTCGAAATTCAGAGAATCCAATATTTGAGATATATCGTGGATGATAAGGGTGTGCATGTGGATCCAACCAAGATCAAATTCATTCATGATTGGTTAACCCTAAAGACAATGACCGAGCTCTAGAGCTTCTTGGGCCTCACTAACTTATACCGCAGTTTTGTTTTTGGGTTTTTTCATATTGCTTGAGACCTAAGCCAAGTGACCAAGGGTGGATCAAAGGCAAATTTTTTGTGGGGTGCATCCCAATAGAAAGCATTCATGGATTTGAAATTCTTTCTCTACTCAACACTAGTCCTTATTCTTCCATACCTTCAACAACCATTTGACATTGAGACAGATGCTTCAGATTATGCTATCATTGCAGTCCTCACTTAGCATGGGAATCTGATAGTCTATCACAATGAAACATTATATGATGTTGTCCACATATACCCCACCTATGAAAAAGAGATGTACTCCATTTTGCAGGAATGTCAATAGTGGAAGAATTACATTTTGGGGAAGGAATGATCATCCACACTGATCACAAGCCTTTGTAATTCATACACACACAAGGAAAGTTATAGAATGATCGCCATAAGAAGTGGTCTAGGTACCTGTAGAATTTCCACTTGAACATTAAGTATAATAAGGGAAGCACTAACCATGTCACAAATTGCCTCAATCGACCCCCGATTTTGCACTAACCACAATTTTGAACTCCTGTGGGCATGAGACATTCGGGTGGCCACAATTATACAATAATGAGTATGACTTTGCTACTGCCTATAAAGAATTGAGCATAGGAAAAAATGTTCCAAACCTTCATATCCATGATGGATTGATATGCCATCTGAGCCATCTCTGTGTTTCTTCAAGAAAACATGCAAACATGATATGGGAATCTATTTACAGCTAGGAAGCATGACATTTTGGTGTAGACAACACAGTGGAAGTACTCCAAAATCATTTTTATTGGTCGAAGATTTGACAAGATATTCACATTTATATCATATCCTGCAGTACCTGTGCCATTTCCAAGCCACCATCAAGAAACATGAGCTATACACCCCTCTACCTACTCTATATAGGCCTTGGGAGTCCATCTCTATGGATTGCACGACTGGTATGCCTTCAACCAATCATGGTAATGACTATGTCTTCGTGTTCATTAATTGATGTCTAAGATGATAGTTTTGGCACCCTGCAAGAAGAGCATCATAGCCGAGGCCACTTTCAAGATCTTATTTGAACATTTTTGGGTTCATTTTTGGCTCCTTTTATTGCACAAATTTTAGGTTGAGAAAATCTTGACCCAATCCACAATATGGAAATAAATATGAGAGAGTCTACCCACTGTCACTTTAGATAAACCCTCCCCTCACTTTAGTGAATAATAAATCCTACACAAGGGGGGAATCTCGGTTGACACTAGGGGGAAATGAGATGGAAAGTGAGGTTATGGAAGATTATTCCCCTATAGGTCAAACTACTAAGTGGAAAGTGGCTTGGGAATGAGTCTTGGAGATATTCAATGGTTTCCAAGTTCTTGATTACTTACAGAAGATAGTTGTACCTGCCCGAGACACAAGAAAATACAAGTGTACAAGCCAAAATATCCAATGGAAAAGAAAGTAAATATTTATTTCCTATATAGTAGCAGTAAACAATGATATAAATCAGCAAGTAAATGATAATCAAAGCTACTAAATAAGTCACTTAAAGTCTAGTTAAGGATGCAAGAGATAAGCTAGTAATGACTACTATAACTCAAGTGAGATAAGACAAGACTTTAGCAACAATATAGGGTTGTTCAAATATTTTATTGAAAAGATATTATAACAGAATTTTAGCTGTATCAAAATATTTCTACAACCGAATATTCTAACCACCCAAAGTTGCAAGTAAACCACCCAAAGGATGCACAATGTCAAGTAGATTATTATGGCATTTTTCTCACAAATTTTGATGGTTGAAAAGAGAGAAAAAGTAAAAGTTTGAGAGAAATTTGTTGTAGCCCTAATGAATGTATATTTAATGTTATAACAGAAATAAGATATTCATTTCTAAATAGGATGCCCTAGTGGCACAAGAAAGCTAGTAGAGCATAGAATTGATTCCACTTCAAACAATTTGAAAATATTGTAAAATCATGTTACCTAATGCAAGCAATTTATTTCTCCATTGCAAATTTCATATTAGTGCCTTTAATATTTGGTTAAATGGATTCTTTGATGTGTTATTTAAATCCACAACATCCCCAGGGGTGTAATCCCTTTTACTCCCTAGGGCATGAAAATCAAACTAAGGTAAATCTAGGAGGGTGTACACCCTTGTACTCCTCCTAGAAACCTTGGTTAAAATGACTTGTCAATCAGAAATGAGATGAAATTTGGAGGGGGGTGTATGCACTTATACTCCTCCTAGGTTTTCAAACAAGATTAGCATGGAACAACAAGAAAAAACCAATAAAGGCAGAAATTTCCTTACCAATTCCACAAGATGCAATATCAAACCCTAGTTTACCAAAACATATCCATCCACAAGCAAGAGAGTAAGCCTCTATGAGGTGTGCAACATATTAGCTCCAAAATATACCAAGAGAAGTCACCAAAATATATTTTCACAAGAGAGATATATCCAAGTTTCCCAAAGAGGGATAAAATTTCAGCCAAGTATCTTCTCCAAGATGGGAGAGTTATGATAAAATGACATGAGTTTGATCCTTATTTTTACAAAAGTTCTAAAAAGTGTTTGTCCACTTAAAATTAGGGTAAACCACAAAGTATGGAGTCTGACCTCCTTTACTTTTCCCATTTACAACATAATTTTAAAATTGCACATAATAAAAACCCTAAAACATGATGTCATCTCTTTAAGGAGTGACATTTTGGCACTTTTGTCAAGTCGTTGGGGATGAAGGAGATAACACTAGGCCTAAAAAGGCCATGTGTCCTTGAGCCAAGAGTCTCTTGCTCAGTACAAGGGATATTCCCATCAAAAGGTTCCAAGTTTCCATCATCACCACCAAAACCCTAGTCCTAGGGGATGTCAAGCCCTCCAAATGTGACGTTTTGGCCTCCAAAGGAAAATCGTTGGGCTTGTAAGGGATATGTGAGGTCATCCATGGTGTCTTCCTTTGGCTCCAAAGGAAACATTCATATTCCTTCTTTCCCCAAGGTGTGGGTTATGGCATCCAAATTGTGGGCTTCTTGGCCTAATGAAGGCCCAAGTTGGGGGTGTTCCTCCAAATCATCCACCAGACAAGGTCCTACAAAGACAGACAAGTGCGCCCTCCAAGGATATCAAGTTAAATAATCATGGAAAGTAAAATAACATTTAATATAAGATCCATCTAGGCATGTACATTAAATACAACCTTATCAAATTAAACAAGTTCTCAAAGACCCTATGAAATTTTCCAAGTTTAGGTATGGGAGGGTTGACAAGATGACCTATGTTGGAGATATTACACACTCTCAAACTTAGGAAACTAATTATAAGCGAGTGTGTAATATCTCCAACAACCTATTGGGTGGATCATTCCTCAAATCAAGGAGTGTTTACCATGTGGAAACTTCTCTAAGTCATGTGGAGAAGGTGAAGTGGATGGGGGGTTAAAACCTTTGGGCATGGGGTTCATGACATACACAGGTTTGTATTGTCTCATTTATGGGTGCCTTTGTAAAGGGTGTGTTGCACCTTCATTTTCAATGCATCCTTTTTCCAATCCCATTTATTTCCTTTTGTTTTTTAAGATGTTTCCAAGTTGAAGCCAAGGTGGGGATTCTACCTAAGCATGAAAAACATTGTCCACATTTACTCTACCCTGGTCACATTATGCTTCCCCAAGTTGAAGACAACATGTGGGGCTTCTACCTAAGCATGAAAAACATTTCCCACACATGTTATACCTTCGTTAGCATTTTTATATTGTTATTTTTCACGAGTCCCATCAATTTCTTATGAGAGACATTTCATTGTTCTTGGGATCCATTGGTGAACATCTAGAAGGTTTATGATTGGATTTTATTGTTTTCCAGCTACAAACCTCTCAGCCTTCAACCCCTTCTTCCCATGAAATGAGGTACAATCCCTTCTTGGGTTAATACACCCAAAAATCCCAAAAGCTAAGGAGACAAACAAGGGGTGAAGTGATGAAAAATGATAAGTATGATTGAGAGTGCATGATGACTTGTCAAGGATACCTCCTAGTAGAAAACCCATCCCTAAGGATGACCACTTACTAGGGTGTAATTTCAACCACCAAAGTGAAATAGGGAAAAGGGCATAACTTCCAAGCAAATGTTCTATAATCAAAAGTAGCTTTAAATGAAACATACTCAAACGCTTGAAATATTAAAGTGACACTTACCACACAACCTGGCTTCTACCTCATGGAGCAAGACCCGTTGTCTTCTAGAAACAAGTTGATGTGGTGGATACCATCATGATGAACCTAAGATATGTGGTGGTGAAGTGCCTTTGTATTTTCAAGTGGACGTTGTCAGCCAACTGTATCTCAATAGTCCATGTTTGCAACCCGAGGGCCTCAAGATATAATTTCCTTAGTTATCCCTAGAAATCGGGGATATCATATGGATCCTACTTGGGGACATGTGTTCACCGTAGAGTGCATGAGAACCTCAATATATTCTGGAGACACTTGTTCCTACACACACTGAGACAACAAAATATTAAGTGTAGGATGGCTCACTCATCCTTCGTCCATATAAAAAAAATCCAAAAACTTCAAAATTGACAACTAATTTAGAAAATAAAATTTTAGCATTTTTAAAAAAAATTCTAACTAAATTTGTTATATGATTAAAACAATATGCAAGTAGAGAAATATGAAACATGAAATGTGGCTACGCTACTATGAGCAATCAAGATGCAAATGCAAGAAAGCAAGATGACCTGCCTACTTACCTGGGGCTCGAGCCTTAAAGAAGTCAAGTACCTTAAATGTAGGGTCGGAGAAGAGACCCATATACTAGTATTGGCATCTTTATCCCATCCAAGATTGTCAAGTAGTATTTGTCTTTCTCATGCTTCTTCTTGATGATGTAAGGGCCAAGCAAAGAGATGGAATCCTTTTGATCATATCTAGGCTTTCCCTTCCTCTTCTCCCACATAAATGCAAGACTTCCTTCACTGTAATTGATGTAAGGTATATCCTTGATGTAAGGATAGGAAGGAGGTTCTGTGTTGACTACAAATTTAATATCTTTCTCACGTTCTTGATATTCTTTGTTTAATATCTTAATAGACCCTGGTTATTTCCCTTGGAACTTCACAAGCTTCTCCTTGTATTCATTCGTCCTTGGGAGTAGAATATCTATGCAATATTCCTGTGCAAAAGGAAGGTCCCATGGATCGTACTCGATGATTTGGAGAGGTACATCAAAGTCATAGTCACTAGTGTAATTAGGACTATTGGGATCCATCACATGCTTCTCAACCCTCTCTCGACTATAGAGAATATCAAAAGTACCATCCCCCATGGGAATATGTGTGTGGGTGAGATCCATACTGATAAAACCCCCAAGAGAAGTGGACCAACTTCTTGATAAAAGAATTCCGCAAGCATCTATAACATCAATCACCATTATGCTCATAATGATCCTGATATGAGGAAAATCCAACAAATAGACTTTAGCATCTTCCACAAGCCCATAAACCTTGACCTTCTTGGAATCAATACCACAAACATTCCCATGTGGTTGGGTTGTCTTCAATCCAAGTTGTTTCATCACCTTCAGGGAAATCACATTTTTCAAGGCCCAAGAATCTAGCATACAATTGTTCAAGCAAATAAAATTTACCCAGAAAGAGAGATAGAAGGGAGGGTTATTATCCCTTTGTCAGTCAAGATACATGGTATTAAAAATGATGGGAGGATCCTCCTTCTCATTTGCTACTTTTAATAACTTCAAAACTTATTTCCTCGTAGAGGGAATCTTGCACATCTTTGTCATAGGGACTGTCATATTTAACTTCCCAAACATGGTCAGCACATCTATGTTCAAATGAATCTCCTCTTCTCTTGAAGATGGTTTTGGAAGCAATTCACAGACTAGAGGTGGGGGTGGTGGGACCACCTTCTCTACATATGGAATAGGAACTTCCACCTCTAGCTGAAGTGGAGTAAAAGGTTGTAGCAGAGGAACTGCAGCCTTGTTTCTTATTTCATACGTCAAAATTTCCTTTTTCCTCAATTCCTTTCTCTGATCCTTTGTTAACTGATCTAACACTCGGAGTCATCCTTCTCTAGCTCCTCTTTTTATGACTTCATCAATTTTTTCTCAAGTAATATCTTCATCTCGAAAGTTACAGATCATGTCCATGAAGTTCATACTATCAAAGGATTCTTCATCATGTCTAGGACATTCATCCTCCTGATGAGCTTCTTGACATGGAGAACACCATGGTGCTTCTTCTATATTGACCATTCCAACTGGGTTCAATGTGTCAGGAGATTTTGTCTCTTGTTGATGATTCAACCTCCAACCTATGGCATCCCTCTGTTGTATAACAAACTTAGGCCGGGGTGAAGACTAATTTCTTTCCATAGTGTTCAATCGACCCATGATCTCATTCTGAGCTTGGATGAATCGAGTACTCATTTGGTCTATCTTTTGAGTCAAGAGAGCAATTGGATCTGGCGCACTGCTACTGCGATCTTTGGTCTTTACTTCTATATTGATATGAGGATACTGAAGGGTCAACCTTTGAGTAAAGAAGATTATCTTCAATCTTTGTGCTATACTCTTTGGCTTGTGCCAAACAGGTGAGCTTCTTATCATTTAAGATGAAATGGACTTTCCCATCAAAAGCATTCATATAAAGGAGACAAACAAATGCTTCTGGTGGACACAAATCCTTTAGGATTTAGCTATACAATCTATCAAACTTTTTTTCAAATTCACTTAATGTTTCATTCCCCTTCTTCTTTATCTTATTGAACTGAGCTACAAGCATCTCACTTTCCTTCTTTGTTGTCCATCTGTTCTTGAACAACTTAGTGAAATATTCATAATATGCTACATGGTTATCAGGAAGCCCCGTAAACCATCTGTGGGCATCTTCAGTCAGTGATGAATCTAGTATCTTCATTTCTACATCTTCATGTTCTGCTTATGCATTCTCCATGTTTTAGTTGATGTCATAAAGATGATCGTCAATTGTGATCACATTATTTCTTGAGAACTTTGGAAACCATTTTTGTTGGGCTCCAGTTGATCCAGGTGGATATCAGTGGCCACCCACCTTTTCCGACTAGCTCAAAACAGTTTTCTAACAATTTTGGCAATTTACTATTTTTAGAAGGTTTAACTTCCAGGGCCATTTTGAGGGCCTAAATGAAGGTTTTTTGAGATTTAGGTTCTCAATGATAGACAAAGGCATGATTGATCCCCCAAAATGAATCTCCTCGACGATACCTTTCCAACGAGCTATCACACGCCTAAAACAGAGATCGTATGCAAAACTTACGACCCCGTGAAGTTGATGTACTAACTTACCCAAACGGGGCCCACATGACTTTTGGCGCTTCATCTCCTAGGGTTAGGTTTTTGGATGTCTATGACTTTTGGCATTCTC
>ML784467.1:417896-432040 GCA_009831015.1 Picea engelmannii | reverse complement strand
AATTATGAAGAATGTATCCTTGATCATTTATTTAAAATGAGGAAACTTACACAGATACAAGTCTTGTTTTACTCAGAGTAAAAACATAGGAAAAATTGTAACTGGATAAACTCCCAATATGTAGATCATAGTAGATGTATTAGTAAATTGTGGTCTTTCAATCCTCAAGAACCATTAAGTGAAGAAAATATGATCAGGAAATGGAAATACACAGAAAACACATAACTCAAGGAAATGAGACATGGAATATATGTCTTCTCTTTTCAATTGATATTCGGTAAGTTCTATTTTACATTAGGCAAGAAGAAGCCTTGAATAGATCTTAGATCTATTTATTTATACAAAAATTTCTTGACCAAAAGTAGTTATACATTCCACATTCTTTGATCTCAAAATAGAATATAATCAAAACTAAAAGATACAATGCAAATATTTCTTCGGTTTGTTAGCACTTCACTTGTCCTTTATTTGCTCGCGGACGTACTTGGTTTTTTCTGATTGTTGAATTGAGAATGTAGTTCCATTAATTACACAACAAATTTGGAAGGTTTGACAATTGCATTCAACTCAAATGCAAAAACCTTTTGTGTACCAATGGTAATTTCTATTGAATTTTCACGACTGCTTGTATTGTAACCTGATGTTGTAAGCTTGGTTTTACCAACAGATCATTCATCATTTGTAAATAAATGTGATCTACCTATTGGATAACACTTTTTAGACTCTCTCTATTTTTCTTTGAATTCTCTTTGCTCCTTTCAATCTCTATTTGGCCAAGTGTATCAGGGATAGCACTACCATCAAACTTGATCATTTCTAGCTCTACAGCTAAGAGAATGTTAAGACAAGCTTCTTTTGCTTCTCTAGCCAACCTCTTACTTTCTTCAATATTTGTTTCCTAGACCTTTAAATCCATTTCTCCCTTTATCTGCTCATACTGTGAAAAAGGGGTAAGCCCAGGTACATTGATTTTTTTTCTCCATACTATGAATTCTTGGAATTTGGACCTGGTTGTATAGGATTCCTTCTCCTTTTCATGAATATTCTTCAAGTAATTATTGATCACTTGATAATGTATTTGAATAATATCCATATTTTGGTATAGGTCTTGTTGGACAGTTTCCAACTTTCCATTTATTTCATATGCTTGCTTCTAAAATGCAAAGAAATTCATTCACCTGTTCTCAAATAAAGTTATTTGAGACTGCAACTGCTCTATTAACCTATCTCGATGGGAAAGCATAGTATTAATCACATATTTATTTTGAACACTTAACTCTCGTTTATCTTCTAACTACTTTATATGTTCCTCAAATCCCTATATGGTTTTCTCTATATCAAAATTGATTTTAATTGTGACGGTCATTTCCATCTGTTGCATATCATTATGCAATTGTTCAATCAGAATATTCTTTTATTCCAGTTGTTTTGTGAGATTATCCACTGACCACTGGTTGGCAGTTGCAAAGGCTCCCAATCAGTATGCAACTTTTTTTACAAATTCAGGGTCACTTTGTCCCTATCCATCATATATCATTTTCTACTTTTTGGTAATTACTCCTTCCTTCTGTCGAGCTTCCTTTCTTATGATAGCCTTCCTTTTCCTGTTGAAAAAGAAATTTGATGGATGTGTTTCTTTAAGCTAAATAAGTGTGATGTCATCTATATTAATAACCTGTGAACCAGGTAATTCAGAACTTGTTTCTAGAGGAGTTAATGATGGTATGGGGGAACTTAGTGCAGTAGATCCTTTTGGGTTTGTGGCATCTTTCACTAAAGTTTCAGTATTGGGCGATGAGAAAGGAAAAGTATGTTCTTGATTCATGAAAGCCTCAAATTATGATAATAATTTGTGTTCATGTTTACTTGGTATTGATGTTATTGCATCTTTGCATAATGTATCTGAGCTCTTCTCCACTTCTTTTTCCTTGTCCTCGGGAAAGCTATGTTGCTTGGGCTCTGTCAATTATGTCACCTGTGAAGTTGGATAAAAATTTTGTTCTCCCTGCAAGACCTTGGGAAGACTATTCCTTCTGTGCTTCTGAAAACTTCGGAACCTGAATATTGATCTTGAGTCAAATTTTGAAATCTGCTTTCAACTTCATCATATGATCTTACTCCTCTGAAAATTTCATCATAGGGGGAATCTTCATGTATATATATTTTCATATTTAATTGAGCTAGATTATTTTCAACCACCCTATGCGGATCATGCCTTTTATACTCAATTTCAACCAATTTGATATATTATAAGGTTGAATCTTCAACCTTAGCATGTCCAAAATCAGATAATGAAAACATGCCAACCTGTATGGGAAAGGTTGGTCACACTCTTTTCTGTGTCGTCTTCAATTCTTTAGTTATTCATCCTGAGACTTTTTGATAAGATACTTCTCTGCAAACCAATATGTCAGGTAGGAATCTATGGAGAGAATGCGGAGATATACAATAGCCGGACACTCTGATATAAGAATTTGTTTCCTCAACATACCAATCTGGGATAGCACCCAAATTTCCAATGATTTGTTCTAAAATTATGGGGGGAGGTTGTCAATAGATAGATACATGAATTGGTATTACTCCATTATGATAATTTTCATAGAATAAGTCCTTTAAATTTTCCTCCCATGATTTAGAGTGATAAAAATGTATGGACTCGGTGCTAGTCAGAGTCCATCTCCAATTCATGAGAGGAAATGGAGTCCTGAAATAGATTGTGTCCATAATGAATGCAAACATATAAAAGGGGGAATGTTTGCCTTTATATTTCAGCATCTTATATTCCACAATTTCTTTGGCTAATTTTTCTGATAACATTTTTCCCCAATCAAAAGTGTAACCCTTAGCAACCTCATGGATTATGGGAACCCATTCTATAGTAAAATGCGCAAGATTTTTATTACGGAACATTCTTCAGAGCATCATGGCAATGCACATGATATGAGCATCACAGGATGTTGTAGAATACACACCATGGGTATCATATTTGAACTTGGTTGAATTACCCCCAAGTTTTCACTATATCGTGGACAGTTTTATTATATTTAGTGCATTCCTCATCCTCAAACTTCAATATAAATGATGAATTGTAGGTATATTTGGGTTTAGAAGATAATTTATACATTACTTGAATATCCTCGGATCGAAAAGAGCTGATGAGGGTCTTATGATGATTGAATATTCTTCTTGTTGGGATATCCACGTGTTCTAGGGCCCATCTTATCATATTGGTGCAAGGCATAAGTTTCGTCCGAGTAGAAACTTTGTGTAATTTAGACTTTGCCAAATGTCTAAGCTTAGCTGAAAATGTATCATCGTCTTCTTTCGCTAAATCATCTAGACAAAGAGAAAGTTCATGATCCAAAATGTCATAAACTTGTTTCCAAGCTTTGGTGGTGTTTGTCAATCGAGAAGTAGTAGATGAGAGTATATCTACAATTGGGTTCGATTCGTCGGTCGATAAAACTTGCTTCTTTCCTTTATGCGCAACACCATGATTTTTGAAAGATGAAGTCAACCCTCCTGTGAGAAGAAAAACCTGTGAGCTCACAATGATGAATGCAGAAATTTCAAATGTTAATGGTGAAATGATTTGAAATTTGAAATGCCTTTATTTACAAAAAAAATTAATGTCTAGCTATTTTTGTATTAATCTACTAACAGAATAATCATTCCAAAATCTCTCAAATGTATTACATGGTGGACGCAAAACTTATCCCAATATTTAACCCTATCCATTTGGGTGTATTATTAATGGATTTAATTAAGATAACGTACTTCGGTGGTTCGACATTCGGGGGTTATGAATGAAAAACGATGGATATCTTCCGAAGGCCAAATTTGTGGAGTAGTTAATTAATTATTAAATATTTTTTTTTTAATCAATCATGGTTTAAAGTCTCTTTTAGTTTTAATTACTTTGGAACTTCGGCATTCGGGAGTTTTGAATGCAACATGGTGTATATCTCTGAAGGCCGAATTCACGGGGAAAATAATCAAACATTTTTTAAGTACTTTGGGACTCCGGAACTCTGGATCTCCAGGAGTTCATGAGTGTGTATGTGCGGTGAGTACTTTGGTAGTTCAGAATTCGAGGGTTTTGATTGCAAGACAATAGATATCTCCCGAAGGCCAAATCTACAGAGTGATTACTTATCGTTAATCATGGTTAGTTAAACCTATTTTAATTTATTAATTTTAAGTGTTTATTTATCATGATCATAAGTGCTTTGGTACTTCAGTGCTCTGATGCTTTGGCATTTTTGAACATGTTCTTTGATTTATCTCCTGAAAGTCAATCTCCTGGATTGATGTGGTAGTGATGACATCACTTTAGATGACATTTCATAAAAAGGTGAGTGAAATGTGTCCCCTAAAAACTTGTAAATGATCTGAAAAAAATGCCCAAAAAGAGTGCCATGTGTCAACCAAAATAATGTTTTTGACAGGTGGCATGTGACTCATCAGTCGATCTTATTTAAAATATTTTCACGAGAACCTGTCTCCTGGACTCTGGAGCTTTGCAACTTCGGTGTTTTTTTATCTTTACAACTCTTGAATTTGAAACTCTCGAATCACGAAGTCCCGAAGTGACTTATAATTTTTTTTCGTTTAACACTTACGCAACTTTAGAACTCTAAAATTGTGGGATTCGTTGATCCGGCCGACTAAAACTCTTTAGTGGATGATATTGGAAGCGCCCTGTCAATATATAATGAACATATATTTATTCAATGAAGAATGATTTTCCTAAGTTTTTTTGTGGTTTATTTTTAAAGGATAAAAACCAAAAAGAGTTCAAGGTTTAAATTCTAAATTTCTAAAATGTTCTAACATAGGCTCCATCTGGGGATTGTGGCTCCATGTGAGGCATGAAAGAATAGTAGACCATGTGCCTTTATTGGGTAAATGGAGTTATTATTGCTTCCTTTTTTGAAAAAAAAATCTTGGTTTATTTGAAAAGCAATCATATATAGAAAAATGTACCTAACCAAATCTAACAAACTTAAAGCACACTTGGTGATTGATTTCAAACTGGGCTAATAAGTGTTTTCCTTCCTTAAAATTGATTCTAGAATTGTTTGAGATAATCAAAGTAATTTTAACAAAAGTATCAAACTTTGATAGACTATGTTTTCTCTTCAAGGCTATACAAATGTAAAATATGTTAATTTAGGGAATCCCAGTTGGTTCAGGATATAAATATAATTGAAAAAAGAACTAGATAACAAAGTATATTATATAGATGTGTATGACAGTCTTACAGATATCATAGATATTTCTTCACTACTAGCGAGCTTGTTCAGTACCCTGATGAAGTTAAATGTATTCCCCTTAATTGAATTTCCTTTCACCACTTCAATAAGTAAGCTTTCATTTAACCGAGATGAGGGAAATCAATATATGAATTTCCTTTCATCATCTATTTTGGACAAGATGGAGGCAATCAATTTGTTAATTTCCTTTTACCATCTGTCTTTGATTTTATTAATTTGAAGTGGGGGCAATCAATTTGTATGCAACATACAAGGGATGATATATGTTTACGATCTGAATGAAAAAGAAGGGATGATATATGTTTACGATCTGAATGAAAAAGAAGGTATGTCTACAGTTTTAAGAATACTCTGAGACTAGCTTTTCTTCCAATTCTACATATACCTTCGCCTATAGGTTAATTTTGGGAAATTTATTCATTTCACGGATAAAACTTGAGCAAATTGGTCAGCTGAAATCTTATATTAGAGATAAAATTACTAGGATTATCCTAGACATACTTTTTCAATTAAAATTAGAGAAACGTAAAAAAAAAATCACCCAATCTGTTTTGAAAATATGCTTCCAAGTTTTTAGTTTTAGGCTAAGTTTTATCATTTCTACATAGATTAATAAGAAAAGAAAGAAAAAAGAAAAAAATTTGTAGAAAGAACTAGGGAGAGAGGAAGAAATAATTATATCAATCATTCAACACATCTTAATCTGAACTAACATAATTTCACACAATTTTCTATGTCAGATGAGAGTTTATGATTTTCTTTGTCCCGCAGTTATTTTCTAGTTGTTTTGATTTTTAATATTTATCAATTTATTTCCATACCAGAGATTATCTTGTACCCAATCGGCCTAAAGCTTCAAATTTTATTTTTCCCGCTTTTCCAATCTCTACATCAAATGATGACATTATCTTTAATTTGTAGGAAAACATCCCTCACATCTATTTCAATCATATTTTCATTTTTACTTAAATAATAAGGGAGAATAGGAAATCCTAACTATTTTCATTTGAATTTTAGGACAAGGGATTGTATTCGTTTATCACCTGATTCTAGAGAGTCCAAAGAAGAGAAAAGATGAGTGTTGAGTTTCTGCATAATCATCTCCTATTTTTGAAGAGAATTTACATCCAATAGGTCGTCCAAATATTGTTGAAGAACGCGATAATTGGATCTACAAGAAAAAGTGAAGTTTTTAATGTTAGATGATTCTGTGGAAGTAGAAGAAAAAATGCATGATGAAAATGCATTTCAATTTCAGTAGTCATTAGTAATCTTCCATATACTCCTTGTTTTTGTTTTATTCACTACTGAATGAATTTTATTTTGCAAAGTGAAAGGTAGAAAAATTAAATTTCCTTTTTTATTTCTTAAAATAAAGTTGAAAACATTATTTTTTGAGAATATTTACTCAAATTAATCATTGAAAATACTCAAATAATTCTCTAAAAGAAAATGAAAAATAAAAATTTTGCCAATGTCAATCCAATCCGGTATATACAATGGAAACTAAAAAGTAAACCATTGCATGTAATGTTTTAAAAAATGTCCATTGATAGGGGCCTCAAGAATTTCTCCATTTAGGCTTTCAAGAGAGAATGAATTTATCCCTTCAGCTGCAACAATTTTGAAAGGTCCAAACCATAGATGATCAAATTTTCCATGTTTCTCTACATCTTATTTTTTGGCTTCCCACCTCAAGACTAAATCTTCAGGAAGAAACTCCTTGTCTTTATCTTTCTTATCAACGATAGTTTTCATATTGTCCTAGTATTTTTGGATCTTATCATCCACTTATCTTCTATTTTGATGGACTTCAATTATTTGATTAATCCTTCCTATTATATCATTTGGTTCTTCATTCGCATCCTGCCAAAGTTTCATCACAAGAAGAGCGATATTAATAGGAAGAATAACATATGTACCATAAACTAATTGGAAGGGAGACATACCTATAGATTTCTTGGTGCCAATTCTATTTGTCCATAAAGAATATTTTAAATGAATATGAAAAGATTTCTTATTTGTTGTCAAAAATTTATTAATTATCGTCATTAAACTCTTATTAGATGATTATGCTAGCCCATTTCCCTGAGGATAGTAAGTTGTATAATGGCCCAAAATGATGTTATATTTTTTGCAAAAATTAATCATCACAATATATTTGAAAGTGTGTGCATTATATGTTACTATTTTCCTTGGACAACCAAATATTGCAAGGATGTTCTCTTCCAAAAAGTTTATCACTATTGAATCTGTAGCATTTTGAGTTGGAATAGATTCAACCCATTTGGTGAAGTAGTCAGTAGTAGTTAAAATCCATCTATGTTGGGCACTTGAATGTGGATGAATCTCTCCAATAAAATATAAGCCCCATTGTTGGAAATGAGCTTCAACTTTGACCGGAATCAAAGGTAAGGCAGGAAGAATTTTTTTTTCCAGCAAACAGTTGACATGAATTGCAAGCTCTGACCCTTGCATTTACATCAATGAATAGTTTTGGCCAATAATAGCCTGCCCTTAAAATTTTATAAGTTGTTTCTCTCCATGCCTGATGTCCTCCACACGCTCCTTTGTGAAACTCATCAATGACACCTTTTGTTTCAAACTATGTTAGACAGTATAACAAGAAACCCAAGGGATCCTTCTAGTATAACTTAGTGTTGATAATGCAATATTTAATTTCCTGTAACTTTAAGGTTCTTTCCTTGGAAGGATTCATATCAGTAGGACATTGAAGAGTAAGAAGATATGAGACGATATTATTGTACCAAGATGAGGAATAAAATCTATCATCAATCTAAGTTGTTAGCGTTTGATCATCAATTTCTTCAATGTCTGGGAGAGAATTTTGAGATTTGAAATGATTTATTCCTATAGATATGAAATTTGGTTCGGCCAATAATTTTTCCATACCTTTTCCTTTTACCAGTTTGGTTGGTTTAACTTCTAAATCATATTATTTAATTTTAGCCAACCATTTTCCTCTTCTTCCATCACTATCTGGTTGATAGTCAGTACATATGCGATTATTTTTTAATGTAGAACATATGTCCGAAAAGATTTGAGTTCCTTTACCATAGCATAAGCCTGCTTCTCTAGAATGTCATATTTTAACTCTGCATCTCTTAGGATTTTACTAAAAAAGGAAATAGGTTGTTCGAATCCTTCTTCATTTTTCTGAAGAAGCATTGTTGCAATAGTATATTCAGATGTAAAGGAGAAGATTAAAAATTCCTTTGTATAATCAAAACTTACTAGTATCGGTGCTTCCCCAATAGATTTCTTGACTCGCTGGAAGGATGATTTAGCTTCCATGGTCCATTTCACCTCATTATCCTTCTTCAACATATATGTGATTAATTTGATAATTTCAGCAAAATTGGGAATAAATCTCCTCGAGAAATTATTTTTCCCTAAAAATGATTGAATCTCTTTTTTATTTCTAGGAATGTTGATTAGATCAATAGGTTCAAATTTTTTAGGATCTGCTTTGATTCCATCTTTCGATATGATATTTCCTAAGAGGTTACCTTCTTGCATGCAAAAATGTGAGTTCTTAGGGTTTAAAGACACACCAAATTTTCTTCACTTGTCGAATGTTTTTCTGAGATGTACCAAGTGTTATGTATCAAAGTTAGAAAATATCATTAGATCATATAGATAAATAACAATGAATTTATATTTTTCTCCAAAAAACACTATATCCATTACTCTTTGAAAAGTTTATCTTGCATTCATCAATCCAAAAGGCATTTTGTCATACATAAAGGTTCTCCATGGAGTAGTAAATGCAGTTTTTTCTCTATCATTTTCATGGAAAGCAATTTGGTTATATCCCGAAAATCCGTCAATCATAGAAGTCATATTTTCCCCAACCACCTTTTCTAGAACATGATCCATTTTAGGGAGGGGCTAATTGTCTTTCAAAGAAGACAGGTTCAGGTTTCTAAAATCGACACACAATCTTATCTCTCCATTGTTCTTCCTGACAAGGACCAAATTGGCTACCCATTCAGAGTATCTGAGAGGTATAATGATTTTTTGCATCAAGAGTATTTTTGACCTCCCTTTCTATTACCAGCAAGAGAATTGGATTTATTTGTCTAAGTTTTTGTTTGAAAGGATTAATTCTTGGTTTTAATGGAATCTTATGCTTGATAACAGAAGTATCATAAGTTTTTAAGTCTTCATAGTTCCATGCAAAAACATCTTTATATTCTCTGAGTAATTCATCATATTTAATCTTTAGCTCAGTTGGAACATATTTAGACAATTTGACCATTTTTGGATTTTCATTTGATCCCACATTACAATCTTCAACCTCTTCAGGTTGAGGCTGCAAAGTAGACTTTAAAGGTATATCATTTTGGTCGAATAGTCTTTCTAACGGAATAAGACCCTTGGGAATTTTATTATTCTTAAGAAAAATCATTCTGTGATTTGCAATTCTATCTTTGAACTTCTCTGGATTTTCTCCTTCTTGCATAATCCACATTGTATCATTTTGATTTTCCTGGTCTATGTGTGTCTCAGAAAATTCATCTATCATTTCTAGAAACTGTCTTATGTGTTCATCATCTTCAAAAATTTGCCAATAATGAACATTATTTGGAATTAAAGGCTTATGTATTATGTCAATGTGATACTTCAATTTCATAACAGTAGGTGGTATGAAGTTTGTTGCAACTTGAGCTAAAGAGTTTTCTTGTTTATTATGCAATATGGGAATAGCATGAATGTTGAAAGATAAGAAAAAGTTTTCTATGAGATCCCATGCACAATTTCTATAATACCTCATTATTGGATGCTTAGCTTGATATTGTTGTTTTATTTGTTTACAATAAGTTTAGCATCACCATAAACTATCAAATGTTGAATTTTTAATTCGATGCCAGCTTCTAATCTTAAAATTAAAGCTTCGTACTCACATACATTATTTGTGTAATCTATGTCCCATTGCAATCTATAAGAAAAATGGATGTAATAATCATCACTGTGTGCCACAAATAGTACTCCAGCTCCTTCTCCTTCCCAAGATGAAGCACCATCGAAGAACATTTTCCACATCCCATCTCTATATTTACATTTTTCTTTGGATGTTCTATTTTTGTATTTTCTTTTTCTGTACATTCTTGATAATCATCATCTATGGATAAAACACAATTTCCTAAATCTTGATCGGAAACATAGACTGGATAATTATTTGGGTTTTGAGGATTACTTACTATATAGGCCAGTCTAGTTTCTCTATACAATCTAGTAAATTGTCCACCAAAAATCGGAATTGTATCATATGTCATTGTTGGTGCAATTATATGGATAATATATTACCAAACATAAATTATCGACTGAGATTCGTAATCAGTAGATTTGATGCACTATATGTGCCAACAATAGGTAGTTTATCTATTCCTGATGAGTATAGCATAAAGAAGAGACATTTGAAACCCAACACTCTATTTTCACACTTCAAAGATAACACTCTCCACACATTTCAAAATTTAGAAAGGAAAACTCATAAACAAGAAAAAGATCTTGCTTAGGTGATGGACCGGTTCATTGATGGCTCATGAAAGGAAAAGATGAACTTTGATTCTATCTCCTCGAGCAACTAAACTAACAACAATCAACACTTTGCACATTCACAACATTCCATTATAGGTGTATGTAGGGTGAGAGATGGAGGTTTTGATTGTGCATGTGTTAGCAAGGTGTAACCTAATCAATTCTAGAAAAGAAAGTTGAGTGTAGTGGGATGCTCCATTAAAGCTCATGTATGGTGAAATATGGAGATCCAATTGTTCCTGCATTGCCACACTTTGCAACAAATTCTAATAGTGAAACCAAAACAAAATAATATGAAATCAAAATAACAGGTACATGAAATGAAAATATACACTAATAATTTACAATGAGCTTACCAAGTTGGATTAGTGGCCCTTGTCGATGCCAATATGGAAGCTTTTATATCAGCAGATGCTAACTTCTAAGAGACACAAGATCACTAAATTCAAACTTGCATTAATCTTCAACAAGTAGGTTTACAAAGAGAGTCTTTTCATGAATCCAATCTACATCATAACAATTCTCTTCTTTTTTTCATGAAGAGAGGGAACTCTCTTTTATACATGAGAGCTTTGAAGAGAAGATAAGAATCTCATAATTACAGATCCACTTTTCTCTCAACCAATTTCCCATTATTACAAAATATTATCCCTTCAAATCCTCACGCATATCTCTCATATATCTTGGATAAGATATGACAACCAAATCTCCATGATCTTCTCCTTGGAATAGGCCTTGAATAACTATCTCTTTGAAATGGTGGAGGAAGTATTAGAGAAGTATTTTTGAATTAATCCTTCACATAATCCTACACATGATAAAGCTCACACATTTTTGTGATATATATGAAAACATGTCAATTTTCTGATATTTAATCACAAATTCTCTTTTAATACTAAAATGAAAAAAGTAGAAAATAATAAGGTGAAACCCAAATATATTTATGAAAATGATATCATGAAAGGTTAATGGGGCGATGAAATGTGAAGAATGATGAAGGGAAAGGTGGATGAAAATACGACATTTCTGAGTCCCAACATACCCCCCAACTGAAATTCTTGCATGTCCACATGCAACTCTGCATGGATCTTCTCAAGAAACTTTGGCATCTGAATTTCAGCTTTGAGTGATGATAATGAATGTTTCCAGGATGGGAATGACATGAGTAACAGCTGAAATTTTCTTACGGTTGGTTCTTTTGTGACAACCATGAATATAAATAATGTTGGTTCTTGTGTTAACAACATTTATTTTATTATTTGTTCTCTTGTTGTTATGATAATAATTTACCCATATGGTTACTGGAAAAGATAAGCTATCAATGTGCATAAGGAAACATCATTGAGTATAAGAAATCCCTTTTTGCATATTTGTGAATAATGCCAATATGTATATCAATGCCTATGAAGCAAAGTGCAACAGAGTATCGTTGGAAGAAAAAAAAAAGTTGGTAAATGGTAAATGAGATGAAAAATGGAATAATGGTAGTGGAAAAAATGGAGTGATGATAGTGAATATAGTCCCCCCTCCCAACTAAATTGGTTGCATGTCCTAATGCAACATGGCATGAGTCATAGAAGTAAAAAGGAAATGGGGCTTGGTGAGGGAATTTTCCAAATTATTCATTGCTAGCAGTTGAGGAATTACATAATTAAAGTTTAGAAAATAACATACCTCCACTTACCCAAAATGTTGATGAACTATGCAATAGGAATATGTCTGATGTGGCTTCTGGAGCATGGAAGATGTAACTACTGCAGGATCATATGAAAGGTGATTGCTACTATAGTTGTGACTGTTGTAACTGTTGGATTAGAGAATGTGAAGTGGAGGAATCTGAACTGTTGCTGATGAATTATGGAAAAGAGGAAGTATGAAAGTGGAACTGTAGTACTCTCATATAATTGAACTCATACTGTTGTAATTGCTGAGGAGTCATGGAAAAGTGTATATTCTTCACCCGCTGCTAAACCCGATGGTACAATTCTAGTCATGCGAATGAATGTGTCGATGTCGAGCATGAAGAGAAGTCATTGGATTACCGGCCATTGATGAATGTCATTAACCAATGCAAGGAAAAATCACCATTGATGTCAATGAGTTCCAAGGTACCCGAGTACATCTTGCGAAGTGCGAATAGATTTGTTGATGTCGAGCCACTTGCAAGATCTGACGATCAAGGGAAATTGATGTATTCCCATGATTTTCAGTGAGAGAACTTTCCATCAAGGTACTCATAAGGACTCTAGTATCTATCCCTGGCAATGACGCCAAAATGTTGGTGCAATTATATGCATAATATATTACCAAACATAAATTATCGATCGGGATTCGTAATCAGTAGAGTTGATGCACTATATGTGCCGACAACAAGTAGTTTATCTATGTCTGATGAGTATATCATAAAGAAGATACATTTGAAACCCAACACTCTGTTTTCACACTTCAAATATAACACTCTCCACACATTTCAAAATTCATCAAGAAAAACTCATAAACAAGAAAAATCCCTTGCTCATGTGATGGACCGGTTCATTGATGGCTAATGAAAGGAAAATATGAACTTTGATTCTTTCTCCTCAAGCAACTAAACTAAAAACAATTAACACTTTGCGCATTCGCAACATTCCATTATAGGTGCATGTAGGGTGAGAGATGGAAGTTTTGATTGTGCGTGTGTTAGCAAGGTGTAACCTAATCAATTCTGGAAAAGAAAGATGAGTGTAGTGGGATGCTCCATTAAAGCTCATGTATGGTGAAATATGGAGATCCAACTGTTCCTACATTGCCACACTTTGCAACAAATTCTAATAGTGAAATCAAAACAAAATAATATGAAATCAAAATAACAGATATATGAAATAAAAATCTACACTAATAATTTACAATGAGCTTACCAAGCTAGATCAGTGGCCCTTGTCGATGCCAACATGGAATCTTTTAGATCATCATATGATAACTTCTAAGAGACACAAGATCATTGAATTCAAACTTGCATTAATCTTCAACAAGTAGGTTTACAAAGAGAGTCTTTTCATGGTTCCAATCTACATCATAACAAATATCTTCCTTTTTTCATGAAGAGAGGGCACTCTCTTTTATACATGAGAGCTTTGAAAAGAAGATAAGCATCTCATAATTACAGATCCACTTTTCTCTCAACCAATTTTCCATTATTAAAAAATATTATCCCTTCAAATCCTCACACATATATCTCATATATCTTGGATAAGATATGAAAACCAAATCTCCATGATCTTCTCCTTGGAATAGGCTTTGAATAACTATCTCCTTGAAATGGTG
>ML784467.1:392870-413494 GCA_009831015.1 Picea engelmannii | reverse complement strand
AACAAATTCATTGAGCACATTCAACACATCCGCCAACAGGTTCATGACATCTTGGACAGAGCCAATGCTAAGTACAAGCAATGACATGATCAACATCGGGTGCCACACAACTTCCAAGTGGGCGACAAAGTGTGGCTTCATTTTCAAAAGGAGTGCCTCGTTGGACCCCACCGCAAGCTTCGTCCTCTTCGATATGGGTCGTACACCCTCACCAAGGCTGTAGGGGAAAATGCCTTTGAGCTCAGCATTCCACCATTCCTTGTTCTGCACCCAGTGTTCAATGTGGATTGCCTTCGGCCCTACTTTCCACCTCTACTAGACACATCCAACATTGTAGAACAACTCACACCAACAGAGTTAAATCTAGACTGCATGGAACAAGCCGGAACTGATCAGATCATGGACACACAGATCAAGCACACCCGAAAATAAAGGATTATGCTATATTGATTTGTCAAAGAAGGCCAACTCCTTCACCAAGGAAAATGGCTCACCAGGGATCAAGTTCAGCAAAAGTTTCCTCATCTCATGGAGGAACTCAACGCAATGGGGACCATTGCTTCCTAAGGGGGGAGGAATGATCTAGGTGGATATTGGTGGCCACCCACCTATTCCACTTAGACCCCCACCATTGCTTCTTTCAGTTTTTCAGTTTTCACACAATATTGATCTAGGTGGATATCGGTGGCCACCCACCTTTTCCAAATGGGTCAAAACAACTTTCTGGCAATTTTGGCAATTTACTATTTTTAGCAGGTTTTAACTTTCGGGGCCATTTTGAGGGTCCAAATGAAGATTTTTTGAGATCGAGGCTCTCAATGATAGCCAAAGGCATGATTGAGCCCCCAAAATGAATCTCCTTGATGATACCTTTCCAACGAGCTATCACACGCCTAAAACGGAGATCGTATGCAAAAGTTACAACCCCGAGAAGTTGATGTACTCACTTACCCAAACAGGGCCCACATGACTTTTGGCGCTTCATCTTCTAGGGTTAGTTTTTTGGATATCTAGGACTTTTGGAATTCTCGTTTATTGTAAAAAGGCCTTTAGAGCCTCATTGTAATCATCTTCTCACAGATGCGACTAGCGGCCACATCTCTTCTCAGAGATAAGCTACCAGCGCCTAGCTAGTTTATTTCCATTCCGTCTGTAAGTCTATTTCAGTCATTTGTTATTAATGAAATGAAGTCTTATTTCCGCTGCATCTCTGTGTTTATGTGTATTTTTGTATTTCATTGTGTTCCTACATAAATCCGGATCAGAAACCCAAATATATTTAAGAAAATGATATCATGAAAGTTTAATGGGGCAATGAAATGTGAAGAATGATGAAGGGAAAGGTGGATGAAAATACGACATTTCTGAGTCCCAACAGTCATGTCCAATTGAACTGATCCTCCTAACTTTGCACCCCAATATCTTGATAAAAGCATGCCATATTTTGCAGGAACATCAGCTACTACTACATACATAAGAATACTTTTTACTGGAATTTGAACTAGATTTACAACTAAATATTTAATCATACCCATACCCTTAACCTTCCTAGAGTCAAAAGAGTATAAATCTTGATAAGGTCTAGTAATTTGTAAGCCCAATTTTCCATTATTATTTTCGGCATCAAATTATGGGAAGCAACTGACTAAATCTAACATGCAGCTGTGTAACAAATGGTCATGCACAGTAAGAGTGATATAGAATGGAGAAATTGATTATTTATCGTTTTCTATATGTGGTCCAAACATAATCATTGGTTTCTCATCTTGCAAGTTAATAACATCAGTTTGGCATTCAACATCTGAAAAAATTATTACCTTTGAAATCTACTTCTTGTAAACCGGATTTTTGGCAAGTTGAACTAGAGGAACTGGAATTTTAATCTTATTTAATTTGTTCTCAATATTGAATATACCAACTAAATTTTATAATTCTTTGGTCTGAACTTCAACTTCTTTGTTCTCCATCTTTTTAGTTTGTGTAGCTCTAGTTTCAACTTGCTTTGTTTGGGTAGCTTTTACTTCAGTGGGTGATTTTGAAACCACTGCTTTATTTGCTTTATTATGTGACAAGATCTTTTTAGGTGGATTGGTGGTGGAAGTATTTTCTCTTGGCCTCATATCATATTTATTTTGGAGCTCATCCATTATTGAATCAACAAGGTATTTATATTGAGTTGTAGAGTCTCCTAAGTTATTGATATTTTGGTCTTCATCAAATAAAGATCCAAGATCTAAATATTTTTCATAATCATGTTTAGTTAATTAAGGTTCAACATCATCATCGTTGAGATTGTTTATATCCTCATCTAATTCATCATAATGTTGAACATCATCTCCTTATATGAGATTTTATGTTTTAAAAGGAGCTTGAATATTTTGATCCTCATTCTTGATTTTCCTCTATTGAATCTGAGAGTTTGCATTAGGGTTTCTTGTGAATTGGTTTTGATTTCTAACATATGGATCAGGTTTGGATTTCTCCATTTCCATCTTGGAAATTTTGTTTGATAAATTCTTTATGATCTTATCCATTTCATCCATCTTTTCTTCTTTTGTTTTTTTTCTAGAACTAGAGGGTCTCGCTTGTTCTCTAAACCTTCTAGGTTCTCTTATTCCTATCTCAACTTTTGTTTTCAGTTTTCTTGATGCCATCATATTTGATTCAATTTCGATAAAATCATCTTGCATTCAAGCTAAATTTGTGGCTCTTCTTTCCCTTAAAATTAAAGCGAAATCTGAATCAAAATCCCCTGCAAAAGTAACGTTAGCAGCTAGTTGGGAAGGTTTTACTTCGGCTAGGATTTTGTTATACAGTTTATTGAATCTTTATATAAATTCTGAAACAGTTTCAGATGTTTTCTTCCTTAGAGCTCTGGATTTAGTTAAGTAATATAAATGATCCTTTTTCTCACCCCATTGTCTTAAGAAATAAGTCTCTAAATCATCATATGATGGTACAGAATTTGCAGGAAATCCCCTAAACCAAGTTCTAACCTACCCCTCAAAGGTTTGTACTAACATTCTCATGTAAACATCTTCATGTTCAATACCGAGAATATCAACAAATTGATCGAAAAATGTTATATGCTATGTGGTTGTTAAATCTCCCTCTCCCATAAATTTAGGTAGACTCTTCATATAATTATCAGGTAGATCATGTAGAACAACAGGAAGGAATAAGGGATCATATCTAGCAGTGACTTTGGAAAAAATACTCAAAGGAGGTGGTGGTGGATTTATATATCCACTGACACCACCACCTCCAGCACCAGCCATTGAAATTTTAGGAGAAGAGACACTAACGGAAGGGATACCAGTGCTATACTACATATTATCAAAGATTTCAAAAGAATGATCTACTAAATGTTTAATTCCTTCGGGAAGGTGAGATCGGAGTTTGGCTAGATAATCAAAAGGTCATGGATCTTGTGAGAGAGATGTAAAATCAAAATCAATTGGGAAATGAGAACTTGAGCTTGGTATTTCAGATCGGCTAGATGGATAAATGAGGGAAGTTGGCGATGAACATGAGTATAAAAGGAGATCCTCATGGTTTTCAGAAACAAAAACTTTTACTTCAGGAAGACTAAGAATTTATTGTATATAAACGATATTAGGAATTGAAGAAAATCCTTTAGTCTCACCAGTTAAAGTTTCTATCAAAGAGATAGGGATATTTTGGAGATTTTCACCCTTTAGATCATACAGTTTTACTTCAGCAATGACCTCTTATATATTTTCTAACTTAACTTCAGGATTACTAGTTGAGGCTTCTGCAGAATGGGGTTTTTGATGTTTTTCTTTAGAACTAGGTAAACTTACTTCTTCAGTTGGAAACTTAACATTAACTTGAGTAACCTTAGGTTGATAGATCTTACCTGTTGATGCAAACGTTTTCTTTAGATATCCTTTGGTTTTCAATAGTTTTTTGGGATTCGAAACTAGCGTAGTCTTCTTAACGTCTAGGTTTTTTCTGGCATTTTTTCGTCTGAATGTCAGTTTTTCCCAAATGGAGTCATCGGGTGAATAATGAAAATGAGCCTTATCCTTGTGTTCAATTACTATTCACCATCAAAAATTGAAACTTAACTTTGTCGTATTCCCAGGGAAAAATATTTTTGTTTCTCTGATCCACGACAACGACGCCAAAAATATGTTGTTCCTGAGATTGATTCTAGCTTCATAGAATAATGTCAGGGATCCAAAATATTTAAAACAATGTTTTTTTAATGTTTTTCTACCTTCAATTTTAAGATGCAACTTCAAATGAATTTTAATGATTAGAAATTATCTGAAAATGAAAAATTTTGTTTATACAAATTTTGCAAGTGAAAAATGTATGTGTCTTAGGCAATTGGATCAAGTTGTAAGCACATAAACTTAATGAGTTTTTACTTAAAATGAACAGCATAAAAAGACATAAACATCCATAAAAAACAAGCACATAACACAGAAAAATGATAAAGGAGTTCACCCCTCTCTTGATCCATGATCATATGATCAAAGTTTTAAAATTGGTTCTTTACAATGCTTAGAATGAAAAATAGATGGCTCCGGAATGTCCAAAAACCCCTATTTGGGCTCTTCCTACACCTGGTTTGGCCAAAAATTGAGAAAAATACACTCCCTGGAATTTTTTCCCAATAACTTGTTGTCTCTGCTTGCCAAAATGCACTTATGTGTGACTGAACCTAGATCCGTGTGTTTTACCGTGCCTAAACCCAAAATGCATGTCATTCCTCAATTCAGGTGAATTTGTCACATTGTAATTAGGGGGGAGATAACGCCTTTTTCCAATGGAGGTTGTGGTCATGTGGCCCCATGTGGCCAAGTGTCAAACTATAACTTCGCACCCATGGACTAGTCCGTTGGAATTTTTTCCCAATAACTTGTTGTCTCTGCTCGCCAAAATGCACTTATGTGTGACTGAACCTAGCTCCGTGTGTTTTACCGTGCCTAAACCCAAAATGCATGCCATTCCTCAATTCAGGTGAATTTGTCGCATTGTAATTAGGGGGGGGGATAACGCCTTTTCTGATGGAGGTTGTTGTCATGTAGCCCCATGTGGCCAAGTGTCAAACTATAACTTCGCACCCATTGACTAGTCCGCTGGAACCCTGCACGATCGGTCATATGGAAATGTCTTGTTTCCATGGGTTGGGGCTAAGTCCTGGCCCTTCCCCTCGCCAAATGAAACATAACTCAAATTCAAATAGTACTTTTACCCTATAGTGGTTAGGAACTTCCATTAAGCGGGCTGGTAGCCCAGCCTTTAATGGAGATCGGGGGTTCGACCCCCGCGGAGCCCATAAAAATTTTATCACATCAACCAAATACGGGGTGCCACATGGAGGCCCTTGGATGGGCCACATGGCACCCTTACATTTACCCACATAAACTGACATGTGTCAGTCAAGGATTGGTCCTAGTAACATCTCTTGACAACTCAGTTTCCAAATCACCTGACACATCACCTATCCACGTCATCATGTATGGTGGTATGGTAAACTACCATGTGGCCTATACGAACTGTACAGTCAACCTTTTTTTGCTTGTTTGGGAAAACAAACATAACGTGATATCTCTCACACACGAACTTTGTTTGAGCTCGTTCAAGTTGTGTTGGGATCGTGAGGACGATATCTAAGAAATGAATCCATTTTTGAGAAATTTTGAGCACTTTGATTTTTGAGCTTTTTTTTTATCCCCTGGATCACTCCTTCCCATTGGGAAGATTTTGGACCTCCAAAAGACTACTTTCAGTCAATTTGAAGATGAGGGTATAGTTCCCTCACCTTTCCAACCTCAATCCATTTATCTTTTCTTGGATTTGTGCCTTTAAGACTAACACGAAGGTACTCAACATTCCCTCATTTTGAAGTTCTTATCTTTTTGTCAAGGATTGTATCCTCATGCAATTTTGAAAGATATTCTAGCAAGAAGTCATCTATGGAAGGAATCTGAACATGCTCTCCTTGATCATCAATCAAAGGAGGCTCATACAATCTCAAATTTTCAACATTAACAACTGCATACATTTACATATAAGGAGGCAAATCCAAATAGAAGGCATTGTTACCAATCTTTTCAAGAATCTTAAAAGGTCCATATCTAATTGGTTTAAGATTTTTAACTTCTCCTTTAATCCTCTCCTTGCTAATGTAAAGCCAAAATTTATCTCCAACTTGGAAACTGTGATCAACATGATGCTTGCCATGTCTTGTCTTATACTTGGCTTGACTCTTTTCCAATTGTTCTTGTACCATTTGATGCACCAATTGAATTTTTTCAATGAACTTATTTTCTCTATCAATGTCATAATGACCATCAATAGCAATATCCTTCCCCAAGATAAAATCTAAAGGAAATTTTGGCAAATAACCAAAACATGCCTGAAATGAAGATGTTTGAGTCGATGAATGCTCAGCCCAGTTATAAGCATGATGAATGTAGTGTAGGTGCTCATACCAAAGCTTAGAATGTTTGTTACAATAACCACGAAGAAGATGTACTATTGTTCTATTCACCACTTCCATTTGACCATCATTTTTTGGATGAAAAGTTGTTCTCTTTTTCAACTTGGTGTCCATGAGTGCCCATAAGCTTGACCAAAAGTTCCCAATAAATTGAAAATCTCGATCAGAATAATAGATTTGAGCAACCCAAAATGTACCCATATATGTTGAAAGAAAATTTGTGTCGTTTGTTCAGTTGTAACATGCTTCTTACAAGGCATCAAAATACATATTTTGTTGAAACAGTCAACCAAAACATGAAGATAATCATGATTCTTTTTAGGTATAGGTAATCCTCCTACAAAGTCTGTGGAAATAATTTCCCAAGGACGAGAAGGAACCGAAAGTGGAGTATATAATCCTAACTTTTTGTTGCTAGGATTAATTGTAGCACATATAGAACATCCTCTTACATATCTTGAAACGCTTTCATTCATTTTAGTCCAATAGCAATACCTTTGCAAATTAGTCACCATCTTGCCTACACCAAAGTGGCCAATAATAAGAGAATAATGTGCTTCCCATATGATGTTCACTATTTCACCCTATGGAATACATAGCTTGCCAATATGATACAAAATCTTATCATGCACATGGTAATCCAATTCCTCAACTTGGCTACAATGACATAAAGTTGCATAAATCTCTTTAAAATCAGCATCTAAAGCATATTGTTAAACATAGATCTCAAGCATGGTATAATTATGCTTAAGAATAACTAAAGCACTAACAATAGGCCTAGAAAGCATATCAGCAACTTTGTTATAAATGTATTTCTTATACCTTATAACCAAGTGGAATTTTTGTAGGAAACCCATCCATCTGAAGTGTCTTGCTTGTTGTAGCTTTGTTTGTGATTGTAAGCATTGCAATGGTTGATGATATGTGTGAATAATAGTTTATTTTCCCAACAAATAATGTTTCCATTTTTTCACACTTTTCACCAATGCATACAACTCCTTATCATACGTAGGATAATTAATCATGGTACCATTAAAAGTTTCAGAATGAAAACAAATGGGCTCACCATGTTGCAACAAGACTGATCCCATGGCATAGTTACTTGCATCTATTTGTATCTCCCATAGGAAGTGTAATCATTGGAGCTGAACTAATCTTTTCCTTCAATGCATCAAAATATTTCTGTTGCTTTCCTCCCCATTGGAAAACTTGCTTGATGCTTGTCATTGCATGTAATGGAGCTACAATTGAAGAGAAGTTAGCAATAAAATTTCTCCAATATTGGGTTTCTCACAAAAATATTCTTACCTCTATTACATTGTTGGGCTTGGGCCAATCCAAAATGACTTTGACCTTAGAAGGATCTATTTTTAGCTCTCCTCCTCCAAAAATATATCCCAAGTAAACAAGTGAGGTCTTTCCAAACTCACATTTAACCATCTTTAAAAACAAATTTTATTTCTTCAAGACATCTAAAACTTGCTTTACATGCCTAACATGCTCTTCACGATATTTTCTAAATATCAAGATGTCATCCAAGTAGACAATGCCACAATCATTAAGAAAAGGCCTTAAAACATCATTCATAACTCTCATGAATGTAGCAAGAACATTACAAAGCCCAAATGGCATAACCATCAATTCAAACAAACCTTTCTTTGTTTTGAAAGTTTTCTTCTATTTGTCTCCTTTAGAAATCATAATCTGATGATATCCACTTCTCAAATCCAACTTAGTAAAATACTCAGAATCTTTCAATTGATCAAGAAAATCATCAATTCTAGGAAGATGGTAACTATTCTTTACTGTAATCTTGTTCAAGGCTCTAAAATCTACACACATGTGCCATGTACCATCCTTCTTTGGTACTAAAACAATTGGTGACCCACATGGCGATGTGCTTGGCATGATAACCCATTTGTCAACCAACTCTTGGATTTGTTTTTTAATTTCATCATTCTCCATGACTGACATCCTGTACATACCAATGTTTGGAAGAGGACAATATTGTTGCAATTGAATCTCATGTTGGATACCCCTTTTAGGAGGCAATCCTTTTGGTTCCTGAAACATCTCACCATATTCGTTAACAACCTCATATAAATCAGATTTTAACTTTGCATCACAACCTTGGAAAGCTTCTTTTTCAATATTGTCTTTGGGTTTGATCATCAAGAGTACAAAGTTCTTACTAACATTGACTAATCTCTTCATTTGTCCATCATTTACAAGTGACAAATTCAACTTCTTTGTATGTTCTCTAAAAATATACTCAACTCCATTTTTAAACAAATGATATTTCTTCTCATGACAATGAAATATGTCTCTCCTATCATATAAATATGGGCTTCCCAACAGAATACCACAAATATCCAATGGAATAACATCAAGATCTACCTCATCTATAAAGTTTGCAGTGATGGAAAATCTATGTTTACATCTTCTTGTCACATATCCAACCTAGAGGATATGGTTTAGGATGAGGAGTAGTTTCCAAATGAAATTTCTTGAAAGTGTCTTCAGAAATGAGGTTTGTTTGAGAACCAGTATCAAATAGAGTATTTATATTGGTATGCTTTGAAATTACCCTTATGTGGAAAATCTCTATTCTTTCTTTTTCGTGTTGAGTTTCATTGAGGCTACTACTTGAAGAACTAGTACTTGGAATAAATTCCTTACCTTGAAAACCCATGGCTGTGATTTTTGTTTCATCACCATAATCAAATCCTAAATCATGTTATATAGTTGCAGCAATATTTGGTTTCCCCTTCTTGTTGAACTTTTTGGGTCTCATTTCAGGATGAAGTTTCCAACAATGGTCTTCATTATGGCCATCTTTTGAACAGTGTTTACATGTGAGTTTTTTTCCCTCTTTCTTGACTAAATCATTCTTCTTTCCATTTCCTTTTAATTTCCTCTTTCCCTTGTCTCCATTAAAAAATGACTTATTGCTTCCCTCTTAAGGAGCATTCTTCCATCTTGCTTCCAAATGAGTTGCATGTACAAAACATTCATCTAGATTTGTAGGGTTAAACATGAGAATTATGTGTCTCAAATAGCTATGAAATCCTCCAATGTATTTGAGTAAAATTTCTTGAGAAGATAAATCTATACCCAAAATCAAATATCTTCTTATAAATTCTTGAGTGTAGCTTTGCACATTTTTCCCTTTAGCTTGCCTAAAATTTTGCAATCTATGATAGCTTTATGCATGTATCCTAATGGATAAAATTTCCTATTAATTGCAACAATAAAATCATTCCAATAGGACAAAACTTTACCATGTTTCTTCATGTCCTCTTGAATTTTGGATTCCCACCAAATGAGTGTTGCACTTTCAAATCTAAGAGAAGCAAGTTGAATCTTAGATTCATCCTCTTGGATTCTTTGTATCTTACAATACACTTAAATTTGAAAAATCCAATTATCCAATTTCTCAGCATTTACCTCTCCATTGTACATAGGCAATTCAAACTTAATATCAAGCTTAAGCAAAGGAGTTTGTGGAGGAATTTTACCATGTTCTTTTGGAGAATTTGGAGGTGGTTGTGAAATGGTAGAAGAAGTGGAAGATGGAGGTGAAGGAGGTGGAGTATCACCATTACCTCCATTTCCTTTTGGARTTTTATCACCACTATATTCATTACCTCTTGGAGGATTTGAGCTTTCACCTTGCAACCTTGCATTCTTTTCATCAAATAAAACTTTCACCATTTATGTCATATCATAAAAGGATTTTCTGAAAGTTTCATCTTCTGAAGTAGGGATTTCATGACTCTCCTCGTGAGCCATACTTGGTGAACGCCTCCTTGAAGTTTGAGGTGAATGCATGGTTCTCCTTCTTGAAAGTTGAGAACTTGGCTCTACAAGTTGTCCTTCTCCTCTTGTGAGCTTCAACCTTGTGAGAAAACAAAACACTTGCAAACAATCAAACCTTCAAAAACCTTTGCTATGATACCAACTTGATCTGAAAATGAAAATGTTTGTTTATACAAATTTTGCAAGTGGAAAATGTATGTTTCTTAGGAAATTGGATCAAGTTGCAAGCACATAAACTTAATGAGTTTTTACTTAAAATGAACAGCATAAACAGACATAAAAAACCATAAAAAACAAGCACATAAGACAACAAAATGATAAAGGAGTTCACCCCTCTCTTGGGCTACATCTCCCGGTCCAACTTCCAATGGATCATTTTCATTATATGCTCAAAGTGTTAAAATCTATTCTTTACCATTATTAGAATGCAAAATAGATGGCTCCAATGACTCCAGAATCTCCAAAAACCCCTAGATGGGCTCTTCCTACACTTGGTTTGGCCAAAAACTGAGAAAAATACACTCCTTGGAAGTTTTTCCCAATAACTTGTTGTCTCTTCTTGCCAAAATGCGCCTTTGTGTGATTGAACCTGGCTCCATGTGTTTTCCCATGCCTAAATCCAGCACGAGTGCCATTCTGCAATTCGAGTGAATTTGTCGCACCGTTAGGGGGGATAACGCTTTTCCCAATAGAGGTTGTGGTCGTGTGGCCCCATGTGGCCAAGCACCGACCTATAACTTTGCACCCGTCGACTAGTCCATTGGAACCTCGTGCAATCGGTCATACGGAAATGGCTTGTGTCCATGGGATGGGGCTAAGCCCTAGCCCTTCCCCCCACCAAATGAAACATAAATCAAATTCAAATAGTAGTTTTAGCGTATAGTGGTTAAGAACTTCCATTAGGCAGGCTAGTACTCTATCCTTTGCAAATAATTTTCCCATGGAGGTCAGGGGTTCGACCCCCACGGAGCCCATAAACATTTTATCACATCAAGAAAATACGGGGTGCCATGTGGCAGCCCATGGCTGGKCAATGTGGCATCCTTACATTCACCCACGTAGACTGACACATGTTAGTCCAGGATTGGTCCACATAATATATCKTGCCAACTCAGCTGCCAAATCACCTCACACATCACCTATACACGTCAGCATGTACGGTCCTATGGTCAGYTGCCACATGGCCTATACGGAATTTACAGTCAGCATTTTTTTGCTTGTTTGGGAAACAAGACAAAACATAATATCTCTCACATACAAACTTTGTTTGAGCCCGTTCAAGTTTTGTTGGGATCGTGAGGACGAGATCTATGCAATGAATCCATTTTCGAGGAATTTTAAACACTTTGATTTTTGAGCATTTTTTTTTATACCCTGGATCAAGAAAACACAGAGGCGATATCTCTTTCTTCGAGTCTTTTTAAATTTTAATCTTATGAAAAGTAGAATTGATTAACAAAGACTGTTAAAATAAAGTAAGGTATCAAATATAGATAAATATTACCTTATCCACAATAGATTAATTATGAAAAAGGTGTCCTTGATCATTGATTTAAAATGAGGAAACTTACATAGATATAGGTCTTGTTTTACATGTTGGAGTCCTATAATCATAGGTGATTTGTTTCTTCAACTATATGTTTGGTATTACTCTCATGATGAAGACATCTGGTTTGTTGGGCTCAGTTGATTTCACTTCTTCCTCCATCCATTTCGTCTGACCCTTCATCACCTTGTTGCATCCTTCTTTCCCTCACCCTCCTTTTCTTCACCCCCTACTAATTTCATCCCTACATGAAATGATGTTAAATAACTAGGGTTAAATTTACAAAAATAACTAGTTTAATAAATCATTAGATAACATAGGATAATTAATAATAAATAATTAATTAGGTTAAATTAATAAATATTAATAATTAGTAATTAGGTTAGTAATTGGGTTAAGCTGATAATTAATTTTAGATAAATAATTGATAAAAAAAAAACATTATAAAAATTTTAATAATTAAAAACATCTCAAAAACAAATTATAATAAAATTATAATAAAGTAATAAAAGTTATAAAATAAAAATCAATTAAAAAATAAATAATACATAGTTTAAACAATAATAAAACAAAACAAAATAAAACAAAAATAAGTTAAAAACAAACATTCCAAATAAAACGTAAAACATTAATAAAACAAACCCCTTAAATAAGAATAAAACTAATTTTAATAAAACTAAAACAAAATACAATAAAATCACATAAAACAAAAAAACATAATAAATAAATAAATAAAAACAAATATAAAAAACCAATAAAAATAAAGCAAAACTTGCACATTCCCACATATCCCAAAATAAAAATAAATCAACTTCAGTAATGCTACTCAGACCCCCCGACCATCTTAATTTTAACAAGGGGGTTTGAGTAAGTGGTTTTCCAGAGGACATTTGTCATCATCAGGTGAACTCAGACCCTTTCCCCTTAATACCACTTACCACCCCAGGGGGGTCCGAAAACCATTCTTCCTCCTCCAAAACCGCCTTCCCCAAAATAACAAAAAAAAAAAAACGTTTTTGCCAGTTTTGACCACCTGTTTTTTTAGAGTGATTCAGGAAAACCAGAAGGAATTTTTTAAAACCGATAGAGGTTTTTTTCTATAACGGTATGAAGAACAAAAACCTCTTTCATTTTTTTCACAGGTATCATAGATTGGGAGAATCGAAGCCATCTATGAGCGTCATTTTTCAGGTTTCCAGTTTTTCCTGATATCACCATGTTTTTGCAGTGGCTATTTTGGAGAGATGGAGATGAATTTGGAAAAATCGAAAGAGGTTTTTGTTCAACCCGGGATTATATACAAAAACCTCCCCCCGTTTTTACACAGACATCTCACATTGGGAGAAATAAATACTTAACGAGACCCTATTTTTCAGAAATTCAAGAGGCAGAAAGTCAAAGGACAGATGGGAAAGAGAGCAGATTCAAAGGTGCAGATCACCCACATATCCCATCAAAATAGCACCGGATCTCTGGACGAATCTCAATGATCTCCATATATTTGTAATCTTAAGTCGAATTGGTTTAGATTTTCCTAATTTCAATCATGCTCATTAATGACAGGATCATTGTAAATAATTTATAAATACTTCTAAATTCGAAGTATCAGGGGGATCAGTTGGGGACCATGACTTAATTTTTGTAAATCATCTCACAGAGCTTCCTGTGTTCATCAATCCAATAATACAGTGTAATCATTGCAGGATTCTTGTAACAGATTACATTGGTGAAGTGTATCTTTTCTCTGTAAATTTATTTTTTTGTTATCACCATTACTTCTTACCTTCTGAATTGTTCTGAGAAGATTAAGAGAAGAATTTTTTTTAATGTACCCTCTATCTCTGGCTTGGAATAGTTTCTATGTTTTCCATTGAAGATTGAAAACATAATTCTTGATTGCTCTGTTTTTTATTCTACTTATAGACCTTTTCATCTCCTTCGTGCATTAAATATTGAAGATCCAGTGGATTTGCCTACCTTGCCCTGCAATATTAGACTGTCATGACCTGGTTTTGATCCATTATGAACTGTGACTCCAGAGCCCAATGGTTCCTCTTCTCTGCCCCTGTCCAATTCTTTAAATCAAAACCTATGTACAATAATAACTAGCCTAAAATCTAACAGAAACAAAGGTAGATCAAACAGAGAGAGCCCTCTCTGAGTCTTGGAGAGATAGATCCAGGACTCCAAGTGGTTTGATGTTACCTTTGTGACTACCTCCATGACCTTGGGAAAATTACATAGTGCTAACATTACACACAGTAAAAACAGAGGGAAAATGCAGCTAAACAAACTCTCAATATGTAGATCACAGTAGATGTATTACTAAATTGTAGTCCTTCAATCCTCAAGAACCATTAAGTGAAGAAAATATGATCAGGAAATGGAAATACACAGAAAACATGTAACTCAAGGAAATGAGACGTAGAATCTCTATCTTCTCCTTTTAATTGATATTCAGTAAGTTCTCTTTTACATTTGGATAGAAGAAACCTTGAATAGATCTTAGATCTATTTATTTATACAAAAATGTCTTAACCAAAAGTAGTTGGACATTCCACATTCTTTGATCTCAAAATAGAATATAATCAAAACTAAAAGATACAATGAATATTTTTATGAATTTGTTGAGATTTCTTCGGTTTATTGGCACTTCACTTGTCCTTTATTTTCTCACGGACGTACTTGGTTTTTTCTGATCGTTGAATTGAGCATGCAGCTCCATTGATGCCACAAGAAATTTGGAAGGTTTGAAATTTGCATTCAACTCAAATGTGAAAACCTATTTGTGTACCAATGGTAATTTCTCTTGAATTTTCACCACTGCATGTGTTGTAACCTGATGTTGTAAGCTTGGTTTTATCAACAAATAATTTATCATTTGTAAATCAACATGATATACATGTTGGATAGCACTTTGTACACTCTCTCTATTTTTCTTTGAATTATCTTTACTCCTTTCAATCTCTATTTGTCCAAGTGTATCAGGGATAGCACTACCATCAAACTCGGCCATTTCCAACTCTACATCTGAGAGAGTGTTAAGAAAAGATTATTTTTTTCTCTAGCCGGCCTCTTACTTTCTTCAAGATTTGTTTCCCAAACCTTTAAAGTCATTTCTCCCTTTATCTGCTCATATTGTGAAAAAGGGGCAAGCGGCCAGGTACATTGATTTTTTGTCTCCATACTATGAATTCTTGGAATTTGGACCTGGCTGTATAGGCTTCCTTCTCCTTTTCATGAATATTCTTCAAGGAATTATTGATCACTTGATAATGTCTTTGAATAATATCCATATTTTAGTATAGGTCTTGTTGGACAGTTTCCATCTTTCTATTTATTTTAGATGCTTTCTTCTTAAATGCAGAGATATCCATTCTTGTGTTCTCAAATAAAGTTTTTCGAGACTGCAATTTCTCTATTAACATGTCTCATTGGGAAATCACAGTATTACTCAGTTGTTTATTTTGAAAACTTAATTCCATTTTGTCTTCTAACTGCTTTATATGTTGCTCAAAGCCCTTTCTGATTTTCTCTATATCAAAATTGATTTTATTTCTGACAGTCATTTCCATTTGTTGCATATTATTATGCAATTGTTCAATCAAAAGATTATTTGATTCCAGATGTTTTGTGAGATTATCCACTAACCACTAGTTGGCAGTTGCAAAGGCTCCCAATGAGTCTGCAACTTCTTTTGCAAATTCAGGGTCACTCTATCCCTATCCATCATATATCATTTTTTGTTTTTTGTTAATTACTCCTTCCTTCTGTCGAGCTTCATTTCTTATGATAGCCTTCCTTTTCTTGTTGAAAAATAAATTTGATAGAGGCATTTCTTCAAGTTGAATAGTTGTGAGGTCATATATATTAATAACCTCTGAACCAGGTAACCCAGAACTTATTGCTAGAGAAGTTAATGATGGTATGGGAGAGTTGAGTGCAGTACATCCTTCTAAGTTTGTGGCATTTTTTAATGGAGTTTTAGCATTCCGAGATGAGAAAGGAAAAGTATGTTCGTGCTTCATGAAAGCCTCAAATGATGTTAATAATTTTTGTTCATGTTTACCTGGTACTGATATTATTTCATCTTTGGATAATGTGTTTGATCTATTCTCCACTTCCTTATCCTTGTCCTCATGCAAGCTATGTTCCTTGGGCTATGTCAATTATGTCACCTGTGAAGTTGGATTAAATTTGTGTTCTCCCTACAAGACCTTGGGAAGACTATTCCTTCTGTTCTTCTGAAAACTAAGGAAGCTTGATTGTTGATCTTGAGGCAAATTTTGAAATCTGCTTTCAACTTTATCATATGATCTTACTCCTCTGAAAATTTCATCATAGGGGGAATCTTAATGTATATATCTTTTGATATTTAATTGAGCTATATGATTTTTAACCACCCTATGAGGATCATGCCTATTATACTAAATGTCAACCAATTTGATAGCTTTTAACGCTGAAGCTTCAACATTAGCGTGTCCAAAATCAGATAATGAAAACACACCAACCTGTATGGGAAAGGTTGGCCACACTCTTTTTTGTGTCGCCTTCAATTCTTTAGTTATTCCTCCTGAGACTGTTTGATAAGCTACTTCTCTACAAACTAGTCTGTCAAGTACAAATTTGAGGAGAGCATGCGGAGATATATAGCAGTCAAAGACTCTGATATAAGAAAAAAATTCCTCAACATACCAATCTGCGATAGCACCCAAATTTCCAATGATCTATTCTGAAATTTTGGGGGGAGGATGTCCATAGATAGCTACATGAATTGGGATCACTACATTATGACAAATTTCATAGAAGAAGTCCTTTGAATTTTCCTCCCATAATTTAGAGTGATAAAAATGTATGGGCTTGGTGCTAGTCGGAGTCTGGCTCCAATTCATGAGAGGAAATGGGGTCCTAAAACAAATTTCATCCATAATGAATGCAAACATATAAAAGGGGGCATGTTCCCCTTTATATTTCAGCATCTTGTATTCCACAATTTCCTTGGCTAAGTTGTTTGATAACATTTTTCCCTAATCAAAAGTGTAACCCTCAGCAACCTCATGGATTATGGGAGCCCATTCTATAGTAAAATGCATAGGATTTTTCCTACCGAACATTCTACAGAGCATCATGGCAATGTACATGATATGAGCATCACAGGATGTTGTAGAATATACACCATGGGTATCATATTTGAACTTGGTTGGATTACCCCACCATGTTTTCACTATATCATGGACAGTTATATCATATTTAGTGCATTCCTCATCCTCAAACTTCAATATAAACGATGAATTGTAGGTATATTTGGGTTTAGAAGATCATTTATACTTTACTTGAATATCCTCATGTCGAAAAGAGCCGACAAGGGTTTTCTGATGAATGGATATGCTTCTTTTTGGGATATCCACGTGTTCTAGGGCCCAGCTTATCATATCAATGTAAGGCATAAGTTTCGGCCAAGCAATAACTCTGTGTAGTCCAGACTTTTCCACATGTCTAAGCTTAGCTGAAAATGTATCACCGTCTTCTTCCACTGAATCATCTGGATAGAGAGAAAGTTCATGCTCCAAAATATCATAAACTTGCTTCCAAGCTTTGGTGACATATGTCAATCGAGCAGTAGTATCTGAGAGTATAGTTGCATTTGAGTTTGATTTGTCAGTTGATAAATCTTGTTTCTTTCATGTTTTGCATGGCGCCATGATTTTCAGAAGATGAAGTTAACCCTCCTACGAGAAGCAAAACCTATGAGCTCACAATGTTGAATTCGAAAATTTCAGATGTTAATGGCGAAATGATTTGAAATTTGAAATGCCTTTATTTACAAAAAAATTTAATGTCTAGCTATTTTTGTATTAATCTACTGAAAAAAATAATCATTCCAAAATCTGTCAAATTTATTACCTAGCGGTCGCAAAACTTATCCCAATATTTAACCCTAGCCAACTAGGGGTATTATTAATGGATGTAATTAAGATAGCGTACTTTGGCGGTTCAACATTCAAGGGTTATGAATGCAAAACAATGGATATCTTCTGAAGGCAGAATTCGAGGAGTAGTTAATCAATTATTAAATATTTTTTTGTTTTAATTAATCATGCTTTAAAGTCACTTTTAGTTTTAATTACTTCGAAACTTCGGCATTCGGGAGTTTTGAATGCAACATGGTGTATATCTCCCGAAGGCCAAATTCGTGGAGCAAATAATCAAACCTTTTTTAAGTACTTCGGGACTCCAGAACTCCGGAGCTCTGGGGGTTCATGAGCATGTATGTGTTGTGAGTACTTTGGTAGTTCGACATTCGGGGATTTTTATTGCAAGACAATAGATATCTCCCAAAGGCCGAATCTACGGAGTGATTACTTATTTTTAATCACGACTAGTTAAACCTGTTTTAATTTATTAAGTTTTTTAAGTGTTTTATTTATCATGATCACAAGTTCTTCGGTGTTTGTGAACCTGTTCTTTGATTTATCTTCTGAAGGAAATCTTCTAGAATGATGTGGCAGTGATGACATCACTTTCGATGGCGTGTCATAAAAAGGTGAGTGACACATGTCACCTAAAAATGTGTGAATGATCTAACAAAAATGCCCAAAAAGAGTGACACGTGTCAACCAAAATAAAGTTTTTGATAGGTGGTTTGTGACTCATCAGCCGATCTTATTTAAAATATTTTTGCGGGAACTTGTCTCCGGGACTCCGGAGCTTTGCAACTTCAGGTTTTTTTTGTCTTTACATCTCCTGAGTTTGAAACTCCTGAATCATGAAGTCCTGAAGTGACTTTATAATTTTCTTTTGTTTAACACTTAAGCAACTTAAGAACTCGGAAATCGCGGGAGTCATTGATCCGATCGACTAAAACTCTTTAGTGGATAATATTAGAAGCGCCCTATCAAAATACAACTGAAGAACAATTTTCCTAAAAAAAAATTGTGATTTATTTTTAAAGGATAAAAACCAAAAAAACTTCAAAATTTAAATTCTAAATTTCTAAAATGTTCTAAAAACAAATTTTCATTAAGTTATGAAATCTAAATAATAACCCAATAATAAATATATTACAAGTTTTTAAAACACAAATATATTATCAATCATTAAAAATACATAAATATTTTTTACATTAAGTTATGCAATCTAGATAGTGACCCAATAATGAATATATTACAAGTTTTTAAAACACAAATATATTATCAATCGTTAAAAATACATAAATATTTTTTCAAAGAGTTGAGAGCCATAGCTATTACTTAATGAATGGGTGATGAGAAAAAAGATATGGGTGCGTGATGAACATGCCATGCAAAGTTTTAAAACTTTTGAAATCACTTTTTAAATTATAATTTTATTGAAATGTTTTAGATAAAATATTTAGAATGATTTTTTTAAATCTAAATCTAAATAATAATGTTTTAATTAAAAATATAATGGAAATAGAAATTTCAAAAATTTTAAAACTTTTGAAATTATTTTTTAAATTATAATTTTATTGAAATATTTTACGATAAAATATTTACAATAATTTTTTAAAATTTAAATATAATAATAATGTTTTTAAATTAAAAATTACAATTTCTATTCTATTATATAATGAATATAATGGAAATCACATTATTTACATATACCAAAAATATAATACAAATTAAAAACAACTTAAATGTGATTTTTTATTCTTATATATTAATTATAATTTAATTTCAAAACACAAAAATTGAAAGCATTGCCAAAGTATTCGCTGTCCATCTCCCACAACTTCCATCAAAGTCACGGAAATGGGCCATTAATGAAAAAGTATAAAGTGTGACATTAATTAATGGTTCTTCTATCTCAATTTTATAGATGTCCGAATTATGATTTTGAAAAGTTATCATGTGACATGTATTTTATATAACCGAAATTTCAACCCTTCCAATGGATCGAAACTTTGGAATTTCAATCTAAGCTTTTTCCACGAGAAAATTGCTCAAATTTATATAAAGTATAAATTCTTTTACAATGTCAGTTTGCCAACTGTACCAACTAGGCAACACTCTCACAGCTATGTTCTCCAACAATTTCCAAACACCCCAAAGGGATAAACAAAAACAGCAGAAAATACAAGGAGCAAAAAACTCAATCTAATCAGCCACCATAGACAATAGAAATACAATCCAGCCCGCCTCATTCAAAAACATTAATACTTGAAATAGGACTTAATGTGCCTCTATCCATATGGAAAACCGAAAGCCTGCCAACCACCTCATTTAAAGCCCTCTTTGAGAGGGCATCCGCCTCTCCATTGAATGATCTGGAAATGTGGTTAAATTTGACATCGAAGAAAGAACTTAGGAGAGCCATCGATTTTTCCTTCCAGCAGCTATAATGCACTGATTGGAGCTTGGATTTATGGGATATCCAGTCAATGATTAAACGGGAATCACCAAGGACGTGGATATGAGTGAGAGACCAGCGGGAGGCGAGATAGAGAGAGGCCCATAGGCCCATGAGCTCCGCCTTGTTGTTAGAGCCTTCTCCACAATTTAAAAACCACTTGGTGGTCCTATTTGGGTGGGTTTTGAAAATACCCCCAGCCCCACAGTTGCCTCCACCCGACATCGCAGCACCATCAAAAAAAACCACCGTGTAATCTCTCAACAATTTGATATCACAAACTTTGGGAGAAGATGTCTTTAACTGTCTCAGATTCCAGTGAAATCGGGCCAGGACTTTAAGCGATGCTGCGTGAGAATGTGGAGGACTGGAGTCGAAGGTGGCACGGTTTCGATCAGTCCAGATCTGCCA
>ML784467.1:360022-383902 GCA_009831015.1 Picea engelmannii | reverse complement strand
CACTCTGCAACAACCAAGGGGTTCGGACTTCATCACCTGGTCCCCTAGGACCACTACTAGTATCCCCACTAGACACCCTACTTTCAACACCACACCTCTTCGCGGGCCTATCTTCTCCTGTGCTCCACTCTGGAATAACACACTCTTCTGCACTTCCTCCTAGTGCAGTCTCTTTTCTCTTCATCCTAGGTATGGCTCTTCATCATGTGCCCCTTGCTATATTATTTCCACCTTTTTTATATGCCTTCCTTCTTATCTCAACTCTTCTTGCATCTCTCTCGACTCTCTCTCTCCTCTTCTCTTCTAGTTCCATCCCATTCCTCACCTTATTCTAGCAACTTCTAGATCCTCCTCAATGGATCCATATCCTCTCTTATTTCCCCTCATCTTTTCACCCCCCCAATGTTAGGGGAGTCTACTCATCCATCCTACTGGGCTCCATGCGCATCAACCCTTTCTCCACGAACATCATCTTGATCCATAATGGAATTTCTTCCAACATTCATTTTCTCAGACCTTTTGCAAAAACAAATTCATCCTCATTGAAATAATTGGCGTACTCCACAACAAATCCAATGATATATCCCTCCTTTAATCAATCAAACCAGAATGCAATGCCTTGAGTCCACTTATTATCCAACATCTTCAACATATCAAGTGTGGCTTGATCCCAAACCACCGGGTCTAGAGGCCACAAAGAAAAATTGGTAGTAGTTTGCCTTTTCATCCATTCATACAAAAAACAAGGAAATTCAGCAAAGAACACCTCATGCATATTAGTATAAAGATACTTATATTTCCATCTCTTCACATTCACACTCATACCCTAAGTTTCTCGCAGGGAAAAATCATGCTCCTTTGTAGTTAGCCAGTCATGAATTTCCTCTCGAGATGGATACCACCTCATCTCTTGCCTTCATCATCCAATACAAGACTTCAGGTCCCAAAAACAAAACCATTTGTTGGGTCATTTCACTCTTGGTCATGTCCTCCTTAACGTTGGGGAGTTTAGACCCATGCTTTGTCCATATTTGACCAACAAAAACCCCAAAGCATTAACATATCAATCTTCAGCCAAGGCCAAATAAAGTCTCACCTGAGACGCAATGAGGATCATAGAGACCATCTGGTCTTGTGGCAGGGATAAAGGACTAAATATACAAGGATCCAACCAGAGTGACATCCATACACTCCATTAATGACAACTTACTATTATCAATATGTAAAACAATACACAAACATATCTAACTAATACATAAGTGACACATGATAGATCATAATTGTTGCAGCTTTATTACACCTTCCATTCCATTAACATAGGAATACAGTAAGAAAAACATACTTGACAACAACAGAGTCTCGTGTCCTTTTTATATAACTCCCCGAAATTAAAACATATTGCACCATGCACATCCTTTTAGACCTCATACATATGACATACTCATACTTATATTCAAGAGCATTGAAACATTACAATACTACAAAGGCTCAGAGTGAACTTGACACATAACAAACAACAACTTAGTCAATCCTCTAAGCAAGTGTGTAACTCCATTTCCGATGTCATTGCTTCCTTTTATAGTTTTCTCTACTTGAGAGCTTTGTCTCTTTCATTTATACTCCACTTGTTCTACTAGCTAAAAATCTTCCACGCTTCTGATTCCTTCTTGCATTCCACGTATCCTTTTTGGAATTGGGGTGATATTAACTACCTTTTCAGCTCATCTTTTTTCAACTCCACGTTCCCTCATGTTGTTGGCAATAATCATTCAAGAATATTTCCCAATGATTCCTTTCTTGATTTCGACGTGAGTCTTCTTGATTTTTGGTGTGCATCGAAACTCGGATCGACTCAAATTTAATAGACCTTGGACTTGGTGTGAAATATCAAAACTTGGTCCGATGCTAATCTGAAAATAGGGGGATGACTTGTTTTTCTATGCAAGCACCCTCTACTCCATTAAAAAAACTTCAGGACCTTGCTCAATGTCTTAGTTGTGCAAGAGGTTTTATGTGTCAAGTTTATGCTTCTTTAGGTGTTTATGTGTGAGGTTTTTGAAAGGTTAAATATGTTCTTTAAAGAATACAACAGAAAAATAACTTGTAGCAACATATAACCAACAATACTCACAACAAAAATAACATGATAAAGGAGTTCACCCCCAACTGGGCTACATCTCCTTGAGCCTCCATCAATGGACTAGGCTCTTTGGGATTAGTTTTTCAAGGATTCTTTTACAAGCTACTGCTCAACTCCAATGGATTTAATTACTATACCATTGGGTTCAGAATACATAAAAACCCCAAAAATGACTAATAGAACTTTGAAAATGGACCATGGCTCATCCAGGCATGACCTCTTCTACATGTGGCCTTGAGCTTCCCTGAGCTTCCTTGTGGAAAAAACACCTATAAAAGCCCTCAAATGCCTCTAAAACCTATCCCAATGTGTTCAGAGCATAAAAATTAGTCAAAAATGACTATTCAGTCACAAAAAATAGACTTGGGATCATCTGAGCATGACCTCCATCAATGGTGGCCCTAAGCTCCCTAGAGCTCCTTGAAACTTAAATGGTGTAAAACCTACAATAGAAGTCTCCATATTCATTTGAAAACTATTCCAATGGATTCATAACATCCAAAAACCCCTAGCTGGGCTTTTTCGGCACCTCATTTGGCCAAAAAATGAAGAAGTTAGGCCTCCTGCCATTTTTCTCCTTCAAGCTTGTTGTCTCTGGTTCACCAATTTGCACCTCCTATGTGAGTAACCTGGATTTTGGACGCTTCCCGTGCCTATACCCAGTACAAGCACGCATATCCACAAAACGCACCAAATTTTTGCACTGTTAACGAACTAAGCCTTTGAATCATGGAGGTGTTGGGCGCATGGGGGGCTATGTGGCCATGTCCTAGCACGAATTATGGCACTGTTTGCAAGATTAACCCTAATCTTGACAAGTGTCAAGCAATTGGAGGAGTATCGTTTGTGGTTTTGAAAATCCCACGCAACATATGGAAAATGGTCAAATGGCATGGTCATATGGTATAAATGGGGGCTAGGGCTAAGCCCCAGCCCAGACCCCCATCCCAAAACTTAACATATACAACTTTAAATATATATGCAATCACATACATAATAAGAATTACATAGTGGTGCATCGGTTGGGCAGCCCTTGCCAAAAAAATTTCCATATGAGTGGAGGTCCAGGGTTCGACCCCTGTGGACTCCATAAAATTTTAACATACCAACCTTTAACACGGTGCCACGTTGCACTAAACCATTTGCCAAATTAATGCCACGTGTCCAAAAATGATTCGTCCATGTGTCTGCCACCTGATTGCCAACTCAACTCCTACCAAGTTAGCATCATTCCACATCATCACATGCCACGTCAATGTACGGTCATGCCACGACAGTTGTACGACCCTGTCACGTCCTCTATACGGCTTGTACGAACTGCACAATCAACAAGTTTTTTGCTTGTTTGGCAAATCGAACAGAACGCGATATCTCACTCATCCGATGTATGTTTGACCCTGTTCAAAGTGCATTAGGTTCATGAGGACGAGGCCTACGCTCCTGTTCATTTTGAAGCAATTTTGAACACTTTGATTTTTGGGCTAAAATTTGACCCCTAGTCCAAATTCTAATCAGGTGCACACTTCTTAGCATTCTCCATGTATTAGCTTAGATGCACTCAAAACTGGAATGGGTGTGCACAAATTCATTTGTTCGCGTACGCGATATTAACCGAACACTTTGGGTGCCAACAATAATAGGCTTCCAAGAATGGCTTAGTTTATAGCCATTTTCTCGATTAAAATTGAAAAACACCCATATAATTTTAATCGAGAAGATGGCTATAAACTAAGCCATTCTTGGAATCCTATTATTCATTGCCTCAAACAAGAAACCTAAAATTTTAATATATTTTGGGTTTGAATATTTGGTTCTTATCTCTCCCCAACCTTGTTTTCATTATTTTTAACCTCAATTTTTAACTCTAGCCTTTCTTTTATTTTTAATCCTTAATTCTTTATCTTTTATTGGACCCTTATGGGCTCATTCTCCTTTACCTTACGCCTCTTGTGTATAGCCTTATATTCATTTTTAATTATAATGTTATTTAATTTTCAATTTTATTCTCTTTCGTAACGATTAAAATTTTTCATTTTTATTATTTTAATCACTATCATAACAATAAAAAAATTATATCCATATCTTAATGGCTAATCAATCAATCCACCTTCAATTATATTTAGTTCCTTTCTTCAACAATCATCCCATTTCTTCTTTTTTTTTGTAAGTAAGAGATTTTATATATAAAGAGCCTTCAAAATCCAGACCAGAGTTACAGAAGCTTGAAAACAGTTGTGTTGTAGTTACCGAACTGCCCCAAAAAGGGGAAACCAGTTCATCTAGTCGGCTAAGTCTAGCAATTTTATAGTCTAACAGTCTTAGAAAAAAAAAGCTAAACTGACTGGGCTACAACTAAGAAAATTAAACTAGAGAAAAGATCAAAACCCCAGTAGGGTCAGACACTTGGAAAATAACCTGGCCAGGTGGCTTGGTATGCCTCGTCCCAGGGTTCCTCTTCGATGAGTGTCCCTTTCCCTTCCATTTGCATGTCAGCATCCAAGTTTCCCCCTTCCAAGTTGGCATCTGGAAGAGTGTCTCTGGATGGATTGTTCGCATGGATGCCCATGGCTGTCGCAACCTCCATGTCCACGTGCATGGCCTACCAAAAGTCGCCACCTTCTAGTTGTTGCACCTGTTCATTTCTGTCGGCGGGCTCTACATGGGAAGCTCTGCTGCTCCCACAACTTCTGGAGTGGAGTGGAAGGTCCCATAGAATATGGAAAGGATCTGGAGGAGAGTCGAGGTCTTCCCATATAGTAGTTGCAGTCGGAAATGTAGGTCCTCCAATCCTTGTCGAAGTTCAAAAACCAGCCCATAGAGGATGGACAGGCTGTCCTACAGCTGCAAGTTTGGGATGGAGTCAGTGAAAGAGTGCGGCCTATGTTGGGCATCTCGAAGAAAGGGTGATGCCTCCAAGGGTGGGCTGGAGGGGAAGACTGCCGGTGCAGAAACTGGCACGCTAGCTGGGGAGTTCGAAGGGACTGCGGGAAGTCCTGAGAGTGAACCCAGCGAGTTGTCGGTGAGGACCAGGCAAAGGGTAAAGGGTATTTATTTTTAATCATCATTTTATTCAGTTGATGATAATCAATACAGTCTCAACATTCCATCTTTCTTTTTAACAAACAAAACTGGTGCTCCCCAAGGTGAAACACTTGGTCTGATATGCTCTTTATCTAACAATTCTTGTAACTGAATTTTAAATTTTGTTAGTTCGGGTACACTCATTCTATAAGATGCCTTGGATATTGGGGCAGATCCAGGTAGTAGATCGATAGAGAAATCTATCTTTCTCCTTGGAGGTAGTTCCGGTATTTCTTCTATGAATACATCTCTGAATCCATGTAGAACTGCAAAGTCTTCCAAACTTGGTTTGCTTTCTTTCTCTAAGATATTAGTTATTTGAATAGCATATACTTTACAACCATTATTAATACATTTCTTAAATTGCATTGTTGATATTTGTCTAACAGAACCTAGTTTTCTCATTCCTTGTACTGTTATGGCTGTATTATTTTTATCCTTGTACACAAATGACTTTTCATAACAATTTAATATCACTTTCTATTTTTCTAACTAGTCCATTCTAATAATTATATCATAGGACCCTAAAGGTAATACATTCAGATTTAACTTTGTATTCTGACCATTTATACCGAGTTCACAATCAAAAATAAATTATATTTCCTTTATTTTTGTCTCGGTTGCTATCTGTACTAACCAGGATTTAACATGTTTTACCTTTTTTAACTTGTTCTATTCTACTAAAGATGGAGCAATATAACTGAAACTAGCTCCTAGGTCAATCAGTATGGAAACATCGTTATTATTAATTCTACCTTCAACTTCCACAATAGTGGATTGATGATCTGTCTCCCTGCCATCCACAACTGCATTGATTCTATGCATTCTTCTGCCAATGTCTCCCACTGTTGAAGCCTCTTGAATATTATGGACTGTAGTTTTTACTGATGGGTTTAAGCGTGGACAATTTCTTCATAGGTGGGGTTCTCCACACTCCCAACATTTCAATAGTTCTTTGGGACTATCCCCTACCTTCTTAAATCCCAAATTAACTATTTTATTTCCCCCTTGAGTGTGTTGTGCATTTGTGTGATAGGCCTTCCTTTGAAATCCTTTTGCCATGTTACGGAAAGGAGCTGGTTGGAAACCTTTCTTACACTTATTCATTTTATCATGTTTCTTATCTTTACATGCCTTGGGAATTTTAGATCTTTGTTTATATTGATCATAACACATTCAAGCCTTCCTAAACACCTCATTTAAAGACTTAGGATTATCAGATTCAGTTATGTCCTTATAAGACCGCGGTAGATAACTTAAGAACCTTTGTATCTTTACCTTATATTGTTTGATGTAAGGCACAAACCTCAACAAATCTAGGAATTTATTGTTCAGATCGTCCATAACCATTTGTCCTTATCATAGTTCGTAAAATTCCTTAGTCTTTCTTTTGTAAAAAAATTATGATAAGTACTGCTTCTTGAAATACTTTTTGAATTCTGACCATTCCATTCATTTTTGTTTCAATCCCTTCTCTAGTTTCAGGTCTTTCCACCAGATACTTGCTTTTCCCTTTAAATTATAAATGGCCACTCTAACTTTCATATTACTAGAATAATTATAAATCTAGAAGTATTTATTTATGTCTAATAGACATGCTTTAGCTTCCTCACCAGTCTTTGAATCTCCATCAAAGGTGGATGGTTTTATTTTTTTGAGTCCACCTTCTAGGTGATCCAATTGTTTTCTCTTCCTTCCTGTAGATGCCTTGTTTTCTGTCATGTGTGTGTCTTCAGAAGAGATGTTTTCTTTTTCTATTTCGTGACTAGAATTCTTGGAGGACTTTTTGCTAACCTCTTTTTCCCTCTCATTGTATTTTGGACTCTTCTTTGTTACTATACTGCCTAGCAGCATTTCATTTATTTTCAGTTGGTCTTCTTGAGCTTTCTTCAACTTTTCATTATCTGCCTTAAACACTTGTAATTCCACGATAAGGTTCCTCATCGTTTCTAATACTTGGGTGGTTGAACTTCCCTCACTGTGATGTTCTGGGTCTCTAGGAAGCTCTTGATTTTGGTTTCCCTCAGGTCTGTCTCCTTCATCATTCTGTGCTGACATTTTCACAAGAGACAATTTTTTTTCTGTTTGTAACAGTAAATATGTTCGTTAGATTTTTCCTTCAATAAAAAAACAATTTCTAGTGTTTCCCTGAGGTCCAAGCAATGTAACCAACAACTCTAATACCATATGTAATGTACCCAAAATTTCGCTAAAAAAAAAAATTGATGGGGAAACTGAAGTCTATTAACAATAAAAAAAATTGTTCATGACACATGAAGGTATTTCCTTATAAATATTATTCCAAACTTGCGTGCATATAAGTTTTTTCTCCACTAGAATATCCATCCTAAAAATATGAAGGAGAGTTAAAACCAACATATAAATTACTGTTATACTCTACTAAACTAATCCATAGTCTGTTGGTGGATTGGATCAAACCTATGTTGTTATAATCTATGTTATGATTCTCAAGTATTAAAGCAATACCATTATTTGTATTGTTATAAGCTAGGAGACATGAATGTCAATGTCCATAGTATGCTAGCTAGGGTTACAAACATACCCATGTAATTCCAACACTATACTAGTATAACAAAACTATATTATAACACAATACATACAATGCAACCATTAGCAACAAAGTTAAATCCCTACACATATGCTAACTTTGTCCACTGAACTAGGATTATACACATACGAAAAATTAATAAAGTGGTTCTTGAATTCGTAGTGAGGTGGATGCCAAGTCACACCTAAACCTCGGTATAAGTTAAGGTATGTTGAAATTTAAGTTGTGGCAGGTCCATTAATGGAGTAATACCTACCTAGTACCCTGCGACCTGACACTAGAGGAAACTACCCAATGTGAGTTCTCAACTTCAGTTGAAATCACATGGCAGAGATGTGGGGGGGCGTACCAGTTACTCTTACCCACAAACGAGAGACTCGAGGTGCCATTATGCTCCTTATAGTTGACCCTTTGGTCTCATTTGCACTTTGCCTCTTCATTGTGCTACTCCTTGTGACTGACTACTCTGGTGGTGTTCGGCCCTGGTTAGGAAGGAGGCAACAACATGCTGGCAAGGCTCTCCATAAGAACCAGTAAGTGATCTGCATGCTCTGAAATTTGTAATGAGGAGTTATCTGGTGCAATCCATTCTCTGTGGGTTTTTACATCACCTTTCTTGTATTATATTTTTTTTCTTTTGGTTTAAGGTTGAAACCACATCTTGTTATGCGACTCTGTAGGTGTTTTCTTTCCATTTTTGCTTCCATGGATATAAATCCCACTATAATAACAAGTTTCACTTACCTATATTGTGTATTCCTTTAAGTTTTCATTAAATCGGGTTTGAGTTCGAAGAGATAGGGTTATTGTGTTTCTCATATGTTAAACTATAATTCCTCATGCCCGTGCCCTTCTGGTTTCTCTCTAGTCAAAATACCATGGCCAAAATTCCCCGTGAAACATTTACAATAAAGAACCCTTTTAAGTTTTTAATCATTTTTTGTTTTAAGTTTAAACAGGGATCGTTAAACCCTGTGGGTCCTTGTCCAGGTAGTTCTGGTAAGAGCTAGACTATGCACAACATAATCGTCAGCCTTGATACTTTGAAAATATGCAAACCTTGGATGAAATTCATTATCTGAATATAGTTATGGTTTTATTCTTGCTATTCTAGGACTTGGCTATAACCCTCAAAGGTTGTTGCATTTATAAAAAAATTTACGGTCTTGACAGTTTAATTCCTTGTGTGGTTAATTCATATTCGAACTTTGTCTATTTGTATAGAAAGGTTGAAAACTTTGTTTCACTTTAAAATTAATCAATGTTTGTCTGTAGTTATTCAATGGGTATTTAACCTCTTAAATCTAGAACCTCTCTGAGTAAAAATCGTAACTCTGTCTTCGTCAAGGGTTTAATATTGTCTCTACAATGTCTTCCCTGGATACTTCTTCTCTTGAATTTTGTCTATATTTATTGATTGCTTGTCTCTGTTAAAGCATTACAACTATCTCGGCAATGGTATTCACTTTCTATTTCATCCACTATAATTAAATTTGCGTCTGAATAATTTAGGAATTTCTTGCGTAGACATTTTCTTGAAACAAGAACTTAAATTCGAATGTATTGTAGTAAAGGGTCTTCTCTTTATTACTTATTGTACATTCCCCGCATTCATTCGCAACATCTTCCTGTTGAATGCATGATGAAAGGGATTTTCAAGGGTTTGAGCACATTCTTGCGTTAATAAACTTTAACAAACTAATTAGGTTCTTACCATAAATAAATGTACCAAGATCGCATCCTTTACGTCTCTGTAAATACTTTTTGATTTAAAATTTCTTACTACAATTATTATCTCTGTCAGAATTTTATCTCTATATTACAGGAACTAATGGTAACTCCATTTTATTTGTTAACTTTGTATTTAGTTCTCAACTTTGTCTCAGTAAAATTCCTTCTGTCATTTGGTCCCCTGTAAAGGGTTTGGTAATTACTTCTAAGTAATTCTTTTGATGATTATTCTGTAATAAAGATTACTTCAATCATGATCTTGTATCATTTTAGCCTCTGTAATAATAAGCTTATTGTCACTACCTCTTTGTTAAATTATTCATTTACAAGTTTCTTCTCTTTGATTACATTTTGTACCTTATGTTTATAATTGTTCTTTGTCTTTCATATTCTAAAGTTTTTTAGAGAACATATATAGGATTGACGAAAGCAACATAACTTTATTAATGTATGGTTTCTCTCTTTAAATCACAAGTGAAAATTTACGTATGGATAAAATTTTGATGATGGGTCCCTATTTCTTGTGAGGGAACCCATCAGATGGTTACGAACTCACTCCTCCTCCTGAGTCACGGTTTGACTACTTTGTGAGGGCACACGAAGATAATCCAATGTTCAATCTGGATCAAAGATAAGTTACGCCTTCAACTTATTTTATTATCTCATTCTTTTAATGAATTCAAAACTAGTATTGCTATTAACACCTTTGTATTACTCCCTTGCAGGTTGAAAAATATCAGTACAACTTGGTGAAGAGACGTCCAGCCACTAAAAGGTATTCAGATTCCATGGTTTCCTTCCACCAGTCCATGTGCACATTCACTTTTGTTACAGACAGTTTGATGTAGACTCTTTTAAAATTATGTTTAAACTAGCTACAAAGGTCTTGGGTCTATGGAAATCCCAGTTGTATTATTTTTGGTCAACGACCTATTGACTGTAATAATTATATTTTGTCATATCATTTTGAGATCTATTGTAACAAATATATTTCTATGTTAATAGATAAAAAGAATGTATTATGGGACTTTTATTCTTTTCTACCTATACTCAACATGATAGTAAGAGCTTTGATACAATCTATTTAACTTGTTTCTTTTTGAAGTAGTTTGATTTTAAATAGTAATTGAACAACAAGCAATGAAATAAGTCTATTATGGCCAATAGGAACACACACACACACACACACACACACACATATATATATATATTAAACCATAGAACTTCAGAAAAACAACAGTAACATGTATTTCTAAAAAGTGGCAAGCCACGAATCCATCATGGATCTACAATCCACTTAATTAGATTATGATTTATATATATAGAAATATAAAACATTCATTCTATAACATCGACCATATTATATCAAAAGGAAAATACATCGTTGAGATACATATCTGAATATTGATGCTAGGAAACAAATGGAACAACCATGTTCCTCCCAACCATAGAAACAGAATAGCCACGATCACTTGTCCTTATCACCCCCTAGCCTAACCATGAATCCATAAGGGAAAAATGAGTAACACTCCTTAGCCATTGTCACCTTCAACAGTTCAGAAAATGTTTTTCCTAACGCCAATGTGCTCCTAACAACAAAATAGTTTCTTTCCCCAACATACTCAACATCGTCCTGCCTCCCACATATGTTTTATTTATCTTGTTCCTAGGAATTTCTATTCCTTTCCCTCTTTGGGAAATTCGCAGCTTTACAAATCCCTGATTTTTAGGGGCTGCTAGTGACATAACTCAACTTCTTACACTTGTAAAAATCAACTCTGAGTTAGCTCAAAACTGTTCCCCACTCATGGAGTCATAGTCAACTATTTTTAACCTGGTTGTTTCATATATCTTCCAGCATTTAATTTATTAAAAAGTTTGTCTCATACATGTGTCCATCCAAAGAGGATAGTTGGGCAATTCAAACCTTTGTCCAACAATCATAAAAATAATAATTACTAATTCCAAAAGTCTAAATTTGAATTTCCATAAATGGAAATTTATTTTTAAATTCAACTTGGAATATTTATTTTCTAATAATTTGAGGATATCACAGAGGATGTGATGCTCCAACAAAAAACATCAATGTACCATCAACTATATTTTATTAGAAAATAAAAGAAATGTTTTTTTTGCAAATAAAAAGGGAAAAACTAAAGTAAAAATGTTTAAAGAGAATAATTGAAGGGTTACTTGCACTATTGCTTACTTTGTGAAGGTATGATAATATCGGATGTAGAAGAAACTGAAATTAGGATTTGGGAAATTTTAAAACTATACACCATCAGATAATCCCTAACAATGTTGATGGACAATAAATCACTATGAGGACAACGAGAAAGTATACTAATGCTACAAAGGAGAAAAGAGCACTAATAGTGAAATCCAATGGAAAACTAAAAAGGGCCCCCTTTTTCTTAATTTTATAGTAGCATTGTGCCTCTACATTCAACACACCAATGCACCTCAATAATTGACACACCAATGAAATATACACTCTTTTATTTCTTTAATGATGTCGCACCTAATACTTATCAACACATTGCTTATTAATGCACCTCTACCAGCACATCAACAAGTGTAACTTCTTGTATAAAAATGTAGAAGCTTGTATCGTACAATAATATGCACAATGTATTGGATGGCAATGGAACCTTTGAACTATAAGTGATGTGGAGGACCATTTGCATTGTGTCATATACAAGCATGTGCATTGTTTGACATTTTTATGAAAATGAGCATCCCTCGATGATGCATTATGTCCTCTAAACACAGTCTTGTTGAGCCAGTTGGAAAAGATGGTCAGTGGTATCAGAGCGGTTTGCTCCTTGTCGTCTTAATGCATGTCCCCAATGAGGTCGGAGTACAAAGAGTTGGGTCTCGAGCTTATTTCTCTTGAGGACAAAATCTCTCGCACGCCCAAGAAACCTCTCATGGCAGAAGAAAAGAAGGATGACGGGATAGGAGATCCTTTCAAACTGTTGATTAAGGAAGCCCTCACACAACAAAGGAACGAGATGATGGATAGTTTCGCGCAAATCCTTCGGGGGCTACCAACAAGCAACGCATCTTCTTCGAACGGAGGCGCCGCCCCCTTCAAGGTACAAATAAACTTCGATATTCCTATATTTGAAGGCCAGATAGACACAGATGTTGTAGACACGTGGTTGAATATACTAGAAGGGTATTTTTCTATCCATAAATTTTTTAATAGAGAAAAGATTACTTTTGCGCTCCTCAAAGTCGTTCCCCATGTCAAAGATTGGTGGGAAACTTTCTGTGAGCAAAAGGAAACAGAGGAACCTCATTATTTTCAGTCATAGGCACCTGGGAATCCTTTAGGGATGCTATTAAGGAACAATACTACCCTGTCAAAAGTTATGACGACCTGTATACCAAATGGACCAATGGACCACACTGCAGCAAGAAAGAGACCAAGTAGTGCCAGATTTCACAAATATCTTCCATACCTTGCGCACCAAGTTGGGTATCAAATATTCAGAGTGACATCTGGTGCTCAAGTATCATGGTGCTCTGCATAGATACATCCAGACCAAAATGGAATTTTTGGACATCTCATCCTTGGGTGCGGCCTATAGCTATGCAGTCAAAATCGGGTAGAAGCTCAAACAAAAGACGTGGCTATTTGGGCTTGGGAACCCCTCACAACAAAAGCCAGGAAAGGTTGGCCCCAACCCACAGAACAAAGGACAGAGAAAATATGGACAGTATCAGGACAACTAGTCCAAGCCGCAAGCAAAGAAGGAAACCGGAAAGACAAAGAAAGACACTGGGAAGTGGTGTGACTTCCATAAGAGCCCTTGGCATAACACTGCTGACTGTCACTCAAAGCAATCAATGGTGGACGAAGTGAAAGCCTATGAATCAGATGCAGATTCTGACTCTGAGCTAGAACCACAAATGGGAAGATGGATCATTGACACGGAACCTAGTGTCATTGTTGCTACCACCAAGCTCCAGCTTAGTGAACCAGATGAGCCAGAAGAAGGAGAGTGCCTCTTCCATTCACAAATGTGGGTAAAAGGCACCCCGCTGCACTTCATCGTTGATAGCGGTAGCCAGAAGAACCTCATCTCAGCAAAGGTTGTCAAGCGGTTGGCCCTGCCAACAACGCCGCACCCACAACCCTACACCATTGGATGGCTCCACCAAGGAAGCGATCTTCACATCAGCGAACTGTGTTGACTGTTTTACGACATCAAACCCTTCAAAGGCAAGGTAGTGTGTGATGTTGCTCCTCTCGAAGTTTGTGATGCTCTTTTGGGCCAACCTTATTTATGGAAATGTCATGTTCTATATGAGTCTAGGCCTCGTAGTTTTATTATTAGTTTGAACAGGAAATTGTACATGATACCTGAGGCAATCCCACCAAGTGCTATTTCCTTGATCTCTGCTAAGAAATGCAGGAAGGCCATCTCTTAGATGAGGAAGTTTGTCTTCTTCATGATTCACACTTAGAATAAGCGAAATATCACAACCGCATCTATGGTCTCTGCAGCCGACCTCTCCACACAGCAAAAGAAAGTAGATAAGGTTGTGGAAGAATACTCAGATATTTTCTCCTCACCTACAAGGGTTCCTCTGCACTACTAGGTCAAGCACCCAATCTATCTGACCCCTAGTGCAACACTGCCCAATGGGCCAGTCTATCGTTGTTCTTTGTTAGAGAATGAGGATATCAAGTGACAGATCCAAGAACTACTCCACAAGGGGCACATTCATCCCATCTCATCACCTTGTGGGAGCCCAATCGTGCTGGTATAGAAGAAATATGGAACCTGGCGACTCTGTATTGATTACCGAGATCTGAATAAAATCACAGTAAAAAACCGGTACCCGATTCCCCGAAACGACAACCTCCTTGATCAACTCACAGGGGCCAAATACTTCAGTAAGATTGATCTGAAGTCTGGCTACCACCAGGTCCCGATAGAACAGACAGATGTATGGAAGACCGCCTTCAAGTCAAAGGAAGGCCTTTTTGAATGATTGGTCATCCCCTATGGTTAGACAAATGCTCCAACCACTTTCATGAGGATGATGGATGATATCCTGCAACCATTCACCAATACTTTTGTAGTGGTGTATCTGGATGACATTCTAATTTACAACAAGACTTGGGCCAAACACTTGCAGCATATTCAGCAGGTTCTGCACACCCTGCGGTAGCAGAAGCTATACGCCAATTTGGAAAAATGTTCCTTCGCCATGGACAGGGTCCATTACCTGGGCTACATCATTGATCAACATGGCGTACATGTGGATCCAGCCAAGATCCAAGTCATCCGTGACTGGGCAGCCCCAACCACACTCATTGAGCTTCGGAGTTTCTTGGGCCTTGCCATTTTCTACCGTAGGTTCGTGCTGGGATTCTCCCATATTGCATGGGCCCACAACCAAATAAACATGGGTGGTGGTAAGGCGAAATTTGCATGGGGCCAGTCCCAACAACAAGCGTTCGATGATTTGAAGCAACGCTTGTGCTCAACCCCAATACTTTCACTACCAGACCTGCAACATCCCTTTGAGATCAAGACAGGTGCTTCAGACTATGTTGTGGGCATTGTTCTCACTCAACACGGCCACCCCATGGCCTATCATAGTGAGACACTGTCAGATATTGTCTATAAGTACCCTACTTATGACAAAGAAATGTACTCCATTGTGCAAGCCTATCACCAGTGGAGACATTACATTATTGGGAAGGAGAAATTCATCCACACTGATCATAAGCCACTGCAGTTCATGTAGACACGGGGAAAATTGCAGAATGACCGCCATCAAAAGTGGTCCACATACTTGCAGCAATTCCACCTCAACATCAAGTATAAAACAGGAAGCACCAATCACGTCGCTAATTGCCTCAGTAGACCTCCAGTCGCGACACTTACCACGGTGCTAGACTCTTGCATCCATGAGACCTCTGGATGGCCCCAACTCTATGAGACAGATCCTGAATTCACCACCACCTACCAAATGTTGGGTGCAAACACAATTGTCGATAATTTCCATCTTCAGGATGGGTTGTTGTGTCGTCTGGGCCATATATGTGTTCCATCAAGCAAGCGAGTGAAGCTGATCTAGGAAGCCCACTACAGTCGGGTGGCAGGACACTTCGGTGTCGAAAAGACAGTGGCGATGATACATAAACATTTCTACTGGCCGAAACTTCGACAAGAGGTCAGCAAGTATATTAGGTCTTGCATTGCTTGTGCTATTGCCAAACCGACCACTAAGAAACAGGGCCTGTACACCCCTCTTCCTACTCCTGACAGGCCATGGGAATCCATCTCAATGGAATAAATGTCGGGCCTCCCATCCACCAAGCGGGGAAATGACTGTGTTTTTGTGGTTATTGATCGATTTTCTAAGATGGCGATTATGGTTGCCTGCAAGAAGAGCATCACAACAAAGGCCACTACCAAGCTCTTCTTTGAACGAGTCTGGGTACATTTTGGAATCCCACAAACCATTGTCTCATATCGGGATAGTCGATTTCTCAGCACATTCTGGTCGAGCCTCTGGTCATTGTTGGACACCAAGCTCACTAAATCCACGGCCTTCCACCCCTAGACAGATGGCCAAACCGAGGTTGTAAATCGAATGATTTTACATATCCTTCACATGTTTAATTCAAAGAACCCCTGCACATGGGATGAGAGCCTTCCCTATGTCCAGCATAGCTACAACCAATCCCTGCATAGCTCAACTAGCCACAACCCCTTTCAGGTGGGGTTGGGATTCCAACCATTGGGTCCCATAGATGTTGCATTTCCCCTTGCGGTCACCTCGACTGAATCATCTCCTGCTCCAACTGAAGTTGACAAAGCCACCCGGTTCATTGAGCGGATCCATCACATCCGCCAATAGGTTCAGGATATTCTACAGAAGTCCAATGACAAGTACAAACAACATCATGATCAACATCGGGTTCCACATAAGTTTCAGGTGGGCGACAAAGTTTGGTTGCACTTGCAGAAAGAACGCATTACAGGACCCCATCGGAAGCTTCGCCCACTCCGTTATGGGCCATACACTATCACCAAGGTCATGGGGGATAATGATTTTGAGCTCAATATTCCTCCTTTCCTTGGCCTACACCCAGTGTTCAACGTGGATCTCCTTCGCCCTTATTTTCCACCATTATTTGACACCTCAGACGTAGCAGAACAACTGACACCAATAAAGCTCAACCCCGACTGCATACAATAGGCATCCAATGATAGATTGTGGACACACAGCTCAAGGGCACTCGACAACAAAGGATCCAACTTTATCGAGTCGTCAAAGTAGGGCAGCTCCTGCACCAAGGCAAGTGGCTCACCCAGGGCCAAATTCAACAAAAAATTCCTCATTTGATGGGGGACCTCAACGCAATGGAGACCATTTATTTCTAAGAAGGGAGGATTGATCCAGATGGATATCGGTGGCCACCCACCTTTTCCAACTGGCTCAAAATAGTTTTCTAGCGATTTTGGTAATTTACTATTTTTAGCAGTTTTCACTTCCAGATCCTTTTTTAGGCCCTAAACGATTTTTTTTGGGAAAAACAGGTTTTGAATATGAAATTTCCTTCAATATTGCACCTAAAATGAAGGTCCTCGATGATACCTTTCCAACAGGCTATCATACGCCTAAAACGAAGATCGTATGCAAAAGTTACGACCCCGGGAAGTTGATGTACTAACTTACCCAAACGGGGCCCACATGACTTTTGGCGCTTCATCTCATAGGGTTAGGTCTTTGGATGTCTAGGGTTTTTGACATTTCTACTTATTGTAAAAAGGCCTTCAGAGCCTCATTGTAATCATCTTCTTGTGAATGAGTGCAACCGTCACATCTCTTCTTAGAGATAAGCCGCCACCATTCTAGCAAGCTTGTTTCTGCTGCATTTTACAATTTCCAGCTTATTTCTTTATTAATAGAAAACTAGTTTTATTGTATCTCTGTTATTTTGTGTTAAGCACCTGTTAATAATCTGTATTCATTTCGTTCTGCTCATAAAATACAGATCAATTATTTGGAAGATGCATTTCGTGTAGTTTCCCCTTTACTGTAAATGGGTCATGGAGAATCAATGATAGTATTAAGTGCACCAATGCACCAATAACATTTGTTGTATTGAAGATCGATTTTTGTAAAGATGTCCCCTCACCACCTCCACTAAAACCATCAATAAAAAAAACTTTCACAAATGAGAAACTTTGAGAAACACCTTTACTAAAAACTTGTTTCCCAATAATATTTTGAACAAAAAGTATTATGGTAAATTTAAAAACAATCATTAATAAAACAACATTAAAAAAAACTAATATGAAAAAAATGTCCATACAAATCGTTAACCACCCTTGTTGTAACAATATTGAAATTTTGGCTTTCGGTAACTTAGGAGAGAAAAAATTTATAGTGTTTGACTATTGAAAGTGTAGATATGAGAAAACGACCATCTGTCTGTCACGCGCATCACTGAATGTTCTCTACCTATCATCTTCAGTCAAATAACACCGAAATCAGCCCCAAATGCCACAACAGTATAACAGTCACAAGCCAACTCACAAAAAATCCAAAGACATGGTTCACGTGAGAATCAAAGAAATGTACCATATGTTCGAGCGTTGAGTCACAAGGAGAATGAATGGAAGCATTGGCAATGGAACGACCGCATACACCGAGCATTAAGCCACGTGGAGAAAAAGCTCACAAGTCTGGGTTTTTTTCCATTGGGGATTTGGATGACGTATATATTTTAATAACTACAACCCCGATCCCCGAATTCACTAAAGTATTAAAGGATAAGCCAGGTCAAATAAAGATTAAGAAAGATTAACGTTAATAAATCTCATCGCAATTTCACGATTCGAGATTTCTCGCGTCAAGTATTATCGAAGTCCTGACACTTAAATCCATGAAAGGTTAAAGATTAATTACTAATCATGATTAATTAAGAGATTAAAACAAATGATTATTGTCTAATTAATCCCATCGTGATTTCACGATTCGGGATTCCTGGCATGTCATAACTCTTGAGGACATGATACCTGAAACTCGAAGGCCCGAAAGAGTGCAATGTAAAAGCCAAAATCTATTTCAGGGATTTTTCCATCGCGGATTTGGACGACATAGATATTTTAATAACCACTGCTTCGTTTCCCCGAATCCCGAAAACCTAAAATCGGGACTCCAGTCATATGCAAAATTGCTTTAGAAAAACACAATTTTCTTAGCCGTGGAGAGGTCGTTTTTTGCGTTCGAATAGTCGATCAACGTCTGCAAATCCTAATATGCCCAATGGTGTCATCAGAATTTCATTTTGATTTTATTAAGGTAGTCAAAATTCCCCCACAACATGAGGTTCGTTTTCATAAATGTGGCATTTTTTACTGTGTTGAGTCATCATTTTCAAATGAGGATTCTGAGCAACTAGAGTATCATTTTGAGAAACGGTTGGAGGATTTTGTGACTAACACATCAAAGATCATTAAAATCTTTCATTTTTCCTACAGGTGTCACAGATTGTGAGAATCAAATCCATCTCCGAGCCCTAATTTTCAGATTTCATATTTTCTTGTTTTGACACATGTTTGTTAAACGCAGATTTGGGAAAAATGAAAAGGGGTCTCAGGGAACTGAGAGAGGTTTTTTCTTAGAATAAACAGATGCACAAAAGCCTCTTTCATTTTATACACAATTGTTGTGATTCGAGAGATACAAAGCCATAACCACAGCCCTAGTTTTCAGCAGTTTGGCCCATTTTCTATGCCAGAAAATTTCAAGAATTGGTTGTAACCGTTGTTATCTTTTAGATTAGAGAGGATTTCGACCTCAATACATATAGGAGGCATATTTGTAAAAGCAGAGGGAGGAGTAGTACTCCTGGGAATGTAATCCTTTTCTTTCATGTTTAATATAAGAGTGCAGAGTCATTTTCAATCTACAACATAGATTCTTGTGATGTTGGTTACACAGTTTGCCTATCGCTCAGTTTTCATACTATTCCATTCACTTTTTCTTCCTGATTTGTAACATGTGTTTGTAATGGAATTCATTCATTTGTTAGATGCTCTATTGCAGGATAGGTTATAGGTTATTTCTTACAGAGATCTGAAGGTTCAGAATTCATCCTTTGCTAGATGTTCTATCCCAACTATCTCTTTCCACTGATTTATGCTTAGAATTCACTCATTGCTAAGTGCTCTTTGCATTTTGATATGTTTTCTCTTTACTATGCTGCCATACTTTTTATAAATCCTTCCCTCTGTAATCAGCTTCTATCTTGCCTCTGCTCCATGGATTTCCATTGCCGAAACACTCTTATTACTTGCTTGATCATTTGACTCCATGCCCAATGGATTAATTTCCAGTCCAACCCATCAATCCTAAAAACCCAAAACTTTCTGTTACCCACAGATCTGCCCACTATTAATCTTATTGAATATCCTATTGTGACATATTTTCGAGAGATCCCTCTCGGGTTGGAAGGGGATATTTCCAATCAAAAGTGGTTCGAGGTTATCTCGGAATTTACTTGCATGCAACCCAAGTCAAGTCCAAGTGACAAAATTTATTTCATTTAAAATGTGCTAAGGCTTGGCTCTATTACAGCCTAGAAACAACTCTTGCAACAACATTTTCTGGCACCGTTGCTGGGGACGGAGGAACGAAGTTATCTTCCTTGGGATATGACAAAAAGTCCAGATCTATTTCTTGATGGTGAACAAGGGATAGGCATTCAAATTGGCTGTGATCATTCACCTGGCGACTCCTTGGTTCGAAGACTCTACATGATTCACTATCGACTCCATTGGTCTCAAAATGTTGGATTCGTTCGCCGCTCGGATTGCTGCAAGGTTTGCTCCTCTGGACTTGTTTATGGTTTTCCAAACACTGTTCCAGACATTAAAGTTTGGGAAGACGTCCTTCCTAAATTTGGAGAATATGCGAACAACAATCCCACTCAACACTTGTTTGAATTCCACAAGCTCATGGATGAATTAAATATACATCATGAAGATGTCCTCATAAAATTGTTTATGTTTTCGTTGGAAAGAGATGCTAGACTCTGGTATAAACCTTTACCTCATTCCAGTATTCCTTCATTGAAATATTTTCACATACTTTTTCATCGGCATTGTAAAAGAATCTATTCAGCTGAAATACTTTTTGAAGATTGTTGTAATATAAAATTCATAAGACAAACGGATCAAACACATCTTCTTGAAGAGGAGGAAGGAATATCAGAAATTTCTCAAGTCGATGAAGATAATCAGTATGAAGAAGAGTTGGCTGATAAAAAAGTAGGATATGATAGCTCTTGTGATCACATTCAAGAAGAAGATATTCARCATCATGGTCAACATGCATAAGAGAAAGAAAACAATAGTTGCTTGATCCATAAATTGCATAGACCACCTCCTCCTTTAACAAAAGAAGATATAGATCTGCTCCTGAACARTCATGTTGCAACCCATGTTTACACAGATCTGCAATATTCACACAGTCCTGAACATGTGAGTGAAACTTCTTCTATTACTGAAAATGAAAATCTAAGTTTAAATCATGACAACCATGGAACTTTAGAGGAAGTTAGTAAACCAATTTATGATGATGATTTCCGGCTAAAGGATCATCTTGTAGATACTGTTTTGTTTCATGAAGAAGATAGGGTTGTCATGTTTAATAACCTTGAAGAATGTTTGTTGTTCGAAGATGATTTAGACTATGATTTGGAAGAGTGTGGATCTAAGATAGATAGTTTCACAGTTGATATTCCTAGCATTTGTCTTACTGATGACACTCCTGAGTTATCTGTTGAACCTGTTTATGATAAATATCCAGAAGAACAAGAAGAGAAGATTTATTTTTCATCACGCATGAAAATTTACGACAATCCTCCTTTGTTTGATGAATGTGATGAAAGTCTTTCCGAAGATGATGAGCAGCAAGAAACTTTGGTTCAACAAGAAAGCAATCAGAAACATCATGAAAGAGATCAACCTATGTATGACAGCTACCAAGAAGATATTTGGATAGCAGATGAAGGACATAAGGAGGGGTTACTGAAACAATTGATCTCGCCTCCCTATTTAGCAACCATTGAGCAACAGACTAGTAAGTTTCAATGTGAAATTTTTGCACCAGTGGAAGAAAAAATCATCAGTGGACAAAGTGCGCAAAAACATTCCATACAGCTTGCCCAACAGGAGGAAGTATGGATTAATTGTGAAAGTGGTATATCTCTTCCCTTCTACAATATAGTAGCAGTTTATATGGAGTCAAAATGGGGGACTGAATTTGTTATTTCCAACTTCTTGAAGTCTAAATTTCAAAACTATAAGTACCTGATCCCAGGGCATGTTTTGAAATTTGCAGCTGCTCCTGTCATCCTTTTGCTCAAAGATGGAAGTATAATTAATTTTGTTAGTCGGATACTCGATTGGTTGATTTGGAAGTTTTCCCATACTTGAAAAAACATAGTGATATCAATTAGAGTAGGTGATGTATATAAACAAGCTTGACTTTGAGCATTAGAGTACATCAGTGGTTTTAAGTACGTTTCCAGTTCAGTTTGGCATCCTGTATGGTTTTGATTTAAGACATTATGACTCCATAGCCCAATGAATGCATAAGCGGTTTTTTGTTTCGGAAAGGTGCAAGTAAAGCGACAGAGTTCAGAGTTTGATAAGGATGATTTCAGGTTGCCCAATGGATGAAGGCACGTGGTCTATTGTTCTTGGCGCTTTGCAGAAAAGCACCATCCCTAGATGGAGCCTCTTTTGTAACAATATTGAAATTTTGGCTTTCGGTAACTTAGGAGAGAAAAAATTTATAGTGTTTAACTACCAAAAGTGTAGATATGAGAAAACGACCATCTGTCTGTCACGTGCATCACTGAATGTTCTCTACCTGTCATCTTCAGTCAAATAATGCCGAAATCAGACCCAAATGCCACAACAGTATAACAATCACAAGCCAACTCACGAAAAATCCAAAGACAGGGTTCACGTGAGAATCAAAGAAATGTACTATATGTTTGAGCATTGAGTCACAAGGAGAATGAATGGAAGCATTGGCAGTGGAATGACCGCATACACTGAGCGTTAAGCCACATGGAGAAAAATATCACAAGTCTGGGTTTTTTGCTATCGAGGATTTGGTCGACGTAGATATTTTAATAACTAAAGCCCCGATCCCTGAATTCACTAAAGTATTAAAGGATAAGCCAGGTCAAATAAAGATTAAGAAATATTAACGTTAATAAATCTCATCGCAATTTCGCGATTCAGAATTTCTTGCGTCAAGTATTATCGAAGTCCCGACACTTAAATCCATGAAAGGTTAAATATTAATTGTTAATCGTGATTAATTAAGAGATTAAAACAAATCATTATTGTCTAATTAATCCCATCGCGATTTCGCGATTCGGGATTCCTGGCATGTCATAACTCTTAAGGACATCATACCTGAAACCCGAAGGCCCGAAAGAGTGCAATGTAAAAGAAAAAATCTATTTCAGGGAATTGGTCGACGTAGATATTTTAATAACCACTGCTTCGTTTCCCCGAATCCTGAAAACCCGAAATCAGGACTCCAGTGATATGCAAAACTGCTTTAGAAAAACACAATTTTCTCAGTCGTGGAGAGGCCATTTTTCGCGTTCGAATAGTCGATCGACATCTACAAATCCTAAGATGTCCAGTGGTGTCATCAAAATTTCATTTTGATCTTAGTAAGGCAGTCAAAAGTTCCCCACAAGATGAGATTCGTTTTCATAAATGTGGCATTTTTTACTATGCTGAGTCATCATTTTCAAATGAGGATTTTGAGTGACTAGAGTATCATTTTGAGAAACGGTTGGAGGATTCTGTGGCTAACACATCATAGATCATTAGAATCTTTCAGTTTTCCTACAGGTGTTACAGATTGGGAGAATCGAATCCATCTCCGAGCCCTAATTTTCGGATTTCATATTTTCCTGTTTTGACACATGTTTGTTAAATGCAGATTTGGGAAAAATGAAAAGGGGTCTCAGGGAACTGAGAGAGGTTTTTTCTCAAAATAAACAGATGCACAAAAGCCTCTTTCAGTTTATACACAGCTGTAGCGATTTGAGAGATACAGAGCCATAACCGCAACCCTAGTTTTCGGCAGTTTGGCCCATTTTCTATGCTAGAAAATTTCAAGAATTGGTTGTAACTGTTGTTATCTTTTAGATTAGAGAGGATTTCGACCTCAATACATATAGGAGGCATATTTGTAAAAACAAAGGGAGGAGTAGTACTCCTGGGAATGTAATATTTTGCTTTCATGTTTAATATAAGAGTGTAGAGTCATTTTTTAT
>ML784467.1:282136-315531 GCA_009831015.1 Picea engelmannii | reverse complement strand
AGGCTCCTGGCCTTCAACACTTAGGCTCCCTGGCCTAACAAACACATAAGCCTACCAGTTATACAAAACTTGGCTCACCAGCCTATAAAACATAATTACAATTCCTTTTCAAAACATGGTTTACAACGGGGCTCGGCCTTGGGAACACTACACTTATTAAACTGTTTTACTCTTTAATTAATGACTTGTAACTTCTTGTTGCAACTATTTAAGGGCTTCTTAACCATTCTTTGGGGTTTTCAACTTTATGAGGGCATAACTCCTCAACCGTGAGGAACCACATGACGTACCACCTACTGTTGGAAATAACATTACGAGGACTATCCCTCTATTATGGTTTTTCATGTACTTGTAACGTTCTTCAACCTCATTTTCCTCAGTCAACTTCAGGCCTCATAATCACATCTCTGGGCTTCTTGTAGATTTCTTCAAAGCGTCTTCCTGTGAGGGCCATGCTTAAAGCTACGTCATAAGGAGACCACTTTGGAGACTTCTTCAATTATACCCATTACTTCTAGAGGCTTCTAGACTTCTTCTAAAGTTACATCAATGACAATCAATTTTCCAACAATTTCCCCCTTTGGCATTTATGGAAACACTTATGCTCCCCTTGTGACCAATGCTCCCCCTGTTTGCATGCTTCTTTTCTTTCTCCCCCTTTGACATCAATGGAAAAGGGTAACTCTCCCTGATAATATACCTTCTTCTAACAGTATGTTGCTAAACCTTCTCTCCTTCGGTACTTTTTGTCCATCAGTGCTTCCTGGTGATGTAAACTACTGACATATATAAAAAGCATTCATATTAAGGTTCCTAAATTGACTGATCTGAAATCAACAATCTTCTCTTCACAGATGATTTCTCTTCCCTTGTCTTCTTTGCAAAAAACCATGTAGATCACTGTGGAGTAGAAACTACTCCAAGTTTCTGTCGAAGATACTCAAATGTCTCTCTTGGGAGAGGTTTGGTGAAAATGTCTGCAATTTGTTCCTTTGTCCCAATGTACTCTAACTTGATATTCTTTTCTGTAACTTGTTCGTGCAGAAAGTGAAACTTGATCGTAATACGTTTGGTCTTGGAATGCATCACTGGATTCTTGGAAATACTTATAGCAATGGTATTGACACATAATATYGAAATRGGCTCATCATACTTTGCTTGTGTATCTTGCAGGGTTTGCTTCATCCAGAGAACCCGAGTACAACATGTTGTTGCTGCAATATATTCTACCTCTGCTGTGGAAAATGATACTGAAGACTGCTTCTTGCTTAACCARGATACCATAAAAYTACCCAAATAGAAAGTTGCTCCGCTAGTACTTCTTCAATCATCAATGCTTCCTACCCAATATGCATCTGCATAGGCGACCATAGTCAACTCATTCCCTTTCGGATACCACAATCCAAACTATGTTGTTCCTTTAAGATATCTGRATATTCTCTTTACTGCCAGAACATGAGTTTCCTTCGGTACTGCTTGAAATCTTGCAAACTGTCCAACTGCTTGCATTACATCTGGTTTTGAGGTTGTCACACAAAGTAGGCTACCAATCATCAATCTATAGAGTCTTTGATTTGCCTCTTCAGATTCATCGTCTTTGCTCAACTTGCAACCAGTGACCACAGGAGTACTTATTGGTTTGCAATCTTCCATTTCGAACTTCTTTAACATTTCTTTGATGTACTTGGTTTGGGAAATGAAGATGCCTTCATCTAACTGAAATATCTGAAGTCCCAAAAAGAATGTTAATTCACTAAGTAGTGACATTTTAAACTCATTCTGCATATCTTGGGCAAAATTCTTATTCATCCTATCATCATCACTTCCAAAGATAATGTCATCCACATATACTTCAACAATAAGTATGTTGTCCTTATCAATCTTTACATAAAGATTGTTGTCTACATTACCCTTTATGAATCCTTGTTGCTGCAAATACCTATCCAATCTTGAATACCAGGCTCTAGGGGCTTGCTTGGGTTCATACAAAACTTTCTTTAATCTGCAAATATAATCTTCTCTTTCTGACAGTAGAAACCCTTCTTGTTGTTCGATGTAGACTTCTTTTAGTTCTCCATTTAGAAAAGTTGATTTTACATCCATCTAATATGCTCTGATCCTTTTGGAACATGCATAGGCCAATATCATTCCGATTGCTTCCATTTTGGCAACATGGGCAAAAGTTTTTTCAAAATCTACTCCTTCAACTTGAGCATATCCTTTGCATACTAACCTTGCCTTGTTTCTAGTCACTTGTCCATCTTTGTTTGCCTTGTTTTTGAACACCCATTGGTACAAAATGGGTCTTGAGAAACAAACTAAACGAAGATGAACAAGTGACCGATCTCCTATTTGAAGATTTTATTCGCAAGATTTGAAGGAAGAATCGTGGTATTAGGAGGTTGCTGGGAGGACCGATCTCCTATTTTGCAAGTCCGTGGCATCTGGAGAAGTTGTGAGGGTTGAGTGGGGAGGCGTAGTGCTTGGAGAGGCCACCTAGAAAGGGCCGATCTCACGCCTAGTTAAATCGTGAGACTCGTGGGCATTGCTGGAGCAAACCGTGAGGTCTCGTGGGTACCAAGGAGGTCGCAGGGCAGTTAAGGGAGCCGTCTCCCGTTCGTTTTGTAGGCCGTAAGGTTTGAGGGAGTTGTGGGGTCAATCGGAGGAGGGACGAGCCTCTGTGTGACAGGTCCGTAGGGGTTGGGAGAACTGTGAGGGGTCAATTCACTCGACATAGAATTTTTGTAGTAGGTTTAACTTGAAGAAGGGATTGTGGCATCATCATTCCAGGTTTTGATTTTCTTATTGTATGTGTGTGCAGCTGCCATACCATCCAATAGGAGTTTGTATTGTTGTTGTAACTGGTTTCCCATCCATAATAAAATGTCTGAGATGTCTCTTCTATTATTTGTGTCCATGGATTAAATGCAATATGTTTGATGTGCTATCTTACACCTGCAAACTGTTTGTAGAAATTCACCAATAAGTTTCTCGTATAAAAACTTATGAATACAAAGTAATTGACAGAAATCACACAAGAAAAACATCATCATAGAATAACAAACAAGTACATTTCTGTTTGGGATATTACAGTTATTAGGGGTGATATATACTTATTTCTTTTGTTTGGTTTTCTAGAGCCTATATAAGCATTGCTGCTATGTTTACCTAATAAATGTTTGTCAATTCTGACAATGCATTTTAATATTTTCTCTATGCTGAGATAACTGCAAATCAACTTGCATTCGGAGCATTTGTAGGCTGCTTCTCTCTGCCTATGAATTGAGGGTGCTTGAGATATTCTCGATAAAAACTCTGAAACTATAAATGATCATGTGCTATGGAGTGTGCGTGTATGTCTTGTATGAGTTGAATTTCCCAGCTGCAGATCCGGTCCAGATAATGTTGAGTTGTATGAATGCTTGAAAGTTGTAAAGTACTAATGTATACCAACATTCTACTTTTCCTAATTGAGGGTTTCAGACGATAGTTCTGATCTATTATGGTTTAATGATTTCTTCGTTCCTTTAACATCCTTTTTCACTTCCCATCCACAGTGTTCTACACAACTATTGGAGTATAGTATACATGAATATTTGCATCTTTCTTCACTGAAATGAAGATTAACATGGATGACTGCATTGACCTCGCACACTCTGCATTAATAGCATCGCTAGTGATACTTTTTTTTGTATTCCATGTTTGCAACCAATTGGAGAATTTTTTTAAAAACAATGATCTTTCTTTTTATTTTACAATATATGGGGGACTCGTTAGTAAGATAAATCGTTCAGCTATTGGTACATAACTTAGCATGCGCTCTCCGTCCTTGTAAGTGACTATTCATTATTTGGGATCTAGATATTTTCTTTTCTAAATCAAATTGGTCTTTTAGAATGTATAACAAGTTTAACAACTTTATTCTCATTGAACTATTATAAAACAACCAAGGCTGTTGGAAGTGGGGAGTGGGAGCGGAGATCGCAATTTTCAAAAAATTCCGGGAGCAGGAGCATTTTTATATAATACATATTTTAATATATTTTGATGCATATCTGGTTAAGAACATGCATTTCCTCTTATGAGGTCACAAGTTCAAATCTAGATGGGGGGTAGGGTATGTACACCTCTGTAGACTTTAACAGTCAAATCACTACGCAGAGGAGGGTCCCTTGTTCCACAAACAAGAGGGTCTCATACACCAATTTGTTGTCTAGCTTGGTCGTGACCTTAAAATTAGATTCTTATTATTATTATTATAAAAAAACATGCAGAACGTGTAATCAATTGCAAAAAACATGAAAACATAGATTTAAGATCATTTAACTTCTGGATTAGTGATGATCATTAAAGTATCAACCATTTAGTACACATGTAACATCAATCATATAAAATTTGTCATCAACAGATTGTAGTAGACAACATCAACCACAAAATGAAATAAACTCTAGAGCATCATATAAAGAGTTGTAAGATTCAATCAATAGTTCAAAGTTTAAACTTCAAAGGTAAACTGTAAAGTTGTAAATGACATATGCTAGGGCATGGAGTTGAACATTCAGATTATCCCACCTTTTGACCACATGTTTATGGATATGATCATACAAGATTGCATCCCTCGGCTCAACAATGCCTTTGATTTTGCCTAGCATGTTGACCATCTGCTCATACACATCTCCAATCATCGGTTGATCTGTATATGCAAACTGAATTATACTATAAATGGGTTTGGTGAACTGCAAAATATACCTAACATGTTGCCAACAATGACCATCAAGAACCGTGGCCTACACCTCCTGAAATTCAAGTCTGTTAGATGCAGATGTAGCCTTGTCTTTTATATCCTTCCATGAATTACTCAAGGGCATACTAACCAATGCCTCTCTTACCTTCAAAAGGCGCTTGAAGGTGAGATAATAGCTAGCAAATCTAATCTTTGCAATTTTTAGTAACTCCAACTTGGAGTGATCGCGGAAAATGAAGTGGGCAATGGTATGATGGGTAATAAATCTTATCATCTTCTTCCTTCTCTTGTACAAAACATTGATCCATCTATAATCACATTCCTTCATTTTAATCATATCGTGCATCAAAAGGTTCATTTTGTGAACCAAACACCCTGACTAAAATATATTGAGGTACCTATCCTCAATGATTGCTCCTACTACCTTACAATTAGCAACATTATCAATGATGAGTTGAAAGACGTTGTAGGGCCTAGGCCCCAATCTCTTGAATGTTCTAATCAAGGCTTCTGCAATATTAATACCAGTCTTGTAGCGATCTGAGTAGTCGCGGGATGAAAGGAAGACCACACCACTAGCAGACACACCAAGAATATTTATCAATGGCATGCCTTTAACATTTTTCCAACCATTAGATACAATTGATACCCCATGATGGTTCCAAGCATTTTTAATTTTTCCTAGAGTAGCATGGATTTTGGCTCTTTCCCTGTCAAGTGCCAAGGTTCTAGCTTTGTCATACCCGAGGCTTTTGTATCCTTTCGGGGCACCATTGATGGCTTTTACCATTTCATGCCAATAGGGTGAGCGAAGAGCATTGAATGATACACCACATGCATAGAGAAACCTGCAAATTTTTTCATCCACATCATCTCTACAACCTTGGCCAAGGAAATTTGATGGTGTTCTATGCCCTGAAGGTGAAGGAAAGAATCCACTAACATGGGGGGATGGGGATCGACCGATGAACATTCTTTGTGAACTCTCATGTTCAACCCTTGGTTTTTTGCATTTGTTTTGTGCTGCCTCCTCTTCCTTTTGGTATTTGATTATGCTTTTGGATGGCACTTCCACACAGGTTTTGACTCCTATAGTCTTACATTCATCCCAATGCATAAGCCCACATAGATTCTTTCTCACATGGGTATAGGAACCCGTGTAAGTTTTATGACATGATGGCATGTAAATTTGGTGGTTCCACCCCCTTTCCCTCCCCCAAGCTTTGTCACAGATTTCTACAAGGGTGTTAAGAAAACATTCAAATATTCAACATAGAATAATATATTAGTTTACAACGCATGGAATTTAGAAAAAAAAACAAAACAAGAATGGGCTTAAGAGCCTACCTCTAGCTTTCCAATGGTGGTTGAATATGACTATGGCAACCTTCAATCTCCATTCCAGCGCTCACAAATGACAGCCTTCAATCTCACTTCCAAGCTCTCCAAACTCCCTATGGCAGCCTTCAATATTCCTTCCAAGCTCTCCAATCCCCTCCAAGCTCTCCAATCTCCCTAAAGCATCCTTCAATCTTCCTTCAATCTCCCTATAACAACCTTCAATCTCCTCAAGAACTAGCAAGGAGCCTACTCAAAACCCTCCTAGCAAAGATGAGTGAAATGAGAAATAGAATGAGAGAAAAATGGAGTGAGTGTTTTAACTTTTAATCTTAACAAACCCTAGCCATACCTTTTAAAGCCATTTGGAACCTTGAATTGGTTCCCAAACACCCCCAATAAAAGATGAACCTACCTCATCACAAGGGAGCGGCCATGGAACACTGAGGGAGCGTTTAGGGAGCACTTGAGCAAGGAGAGTTTTTTTTTCCCAAGGGAGCTTGCTTCCAAAAAAAGCTCCTAGAAGAGAGCATTCAGGAAGTGCGCTCCCAAGGGCACTTCCGGAACACTCCCTCTGGGAGTGCGCTTCAGGAGAGGAGTAAGGAGGGGGGGGGGGGGGGGGGCGCTCCCTTGCACTGTAGAAAACAACACTTAAAACATCCAATTGACAATTTAGTGCTTATCTTTAAACTTGATTGTTTGGCATGGTTTGCAGGAAATGTTTGATTAAAAGCATGCGGAGAAAGAACCCAAAGCATGGGCCAACTGTGAAGTCCCATCTTGGTGTTAGTTTAACTTTGAAGCCATTAGTTGATGGATTACAATATCTGTTTGTTTGGCAGGTGGTAGAACATGCATCTTTTTGTTTGATTGGAATTGTAGAATCTTTTGCCTCTTCTTCAGAGACAGATTCTCGAAGAGAAAGACTTGATTGGATTTCAACCTGTGACGTATGGCCTCTCCTTCGACAACATGCCTTGGGCTGATGGTTCAACCAATTGAGCTAACCCTTGAGGATCTTAAGAATAAAAACTTATAGTAGTACGAGAATTAAGAAAATGGATTAAACCATCTAATACCAAAAAATAAAAAAATTTCACATTGAAACTTAAAATCCAAGAGAGTTACGTAGGCTAATAAATTTCAGTGAGGCAATAAAATATGGCAAAACCATACTATAGCAATAACATAATTTTATCATCAGCTTCTGTTGGCAGAAGCTCCATGACCTTGGCCATAAATACAGAGCTTTCCAAAGATTCAAGTTGCTTTACATGAAATGCTCTTTCAACGTAAATTCTGTACTGAAAGTCATAAGTGACTTGAGTGAGTCTAGGTCTACCTTGATATCTCATGGTTGCCTCTAGTGCCCTTTGAATGATGTTTATTTGGACTAGAGATGAATACCATTTATAAGATTCCTTCTCTTTAGGTTCTAATAGTTTATCTATGTTCTAGGGTAGGTTTGGAATTAACTTATTTTCTTAGTGCCCTTTGATGTTTAATTGGACTAGAGATGAATATCATTTATAAGATTCCTTCGCTTTAGGTTCTAGTTGTTTATCTGTGTTCTAGGGTAGGTTTGGAATGAACTTATTTTCTTATTTGTAAAAGATGACATGTTCTGTTATATAAAACAGTGACAAGTATAATATTTTTTATCTATGAAAATAGAAACATCAATTTAAATAAGTCATGTATTTAGACCAAAATAGAGACCATGTTCTCTCATCTCATATGCGACCATTTCACTGATTAAAACTGGTAAATGATTGCACAACAACGACATCATAGAAGGGAGGACTAATAAAAAAGCATAAAGATGGGTTAAATTAATTTTGAATTTTAACATAGCACATGAAGTGAATATGTAGGACTAGGATATTTTTGAATCTTTACTATCAATCAGTTGATCTATATTTGGTTTTTGAAGAGATACTTTAATCTGGGAATCTTTTAATGCAATTTAGCCAGCATTTAAGGTCGAAGACATTGCCGGTGAGTTTTCATACAACACACTTCAGGAAGATTTTTGTATGTTTGGTTTTGAATTTCAGTAATTGTCAATCAATGTTTTAGTGTTGATTTGTGTGATGAATCTGTTATATGTAGTTGCCCAGATTTATGCAATTTTGGGACACCGCTCCAAGGTTTTACATTCAGATTCTAATTTCATAAATTCAGATCATAAATATATACCAGTATACTCTTATGTCATATGAGAAATAAAAGTTTAATGTGTTTATAGTTGAACTTCTATTTTGTATCAATACTTTTTAGATCAATTTTTTGATAAATAATTATAATAAACAATTTTACTAGCACTGTAAACAAACATTTGGTTTTTAAAATTGACAACATTTCTTAGTTTTCATTAATATATAAGTAGTATTTTATCAGAAGTGCAAAACCAAAACAAAACCAATTGCCATTTTGCTAAACAACATTTCTGTTGTAAATACATAGCGAAACAGTTCCGAAAAGCATGCTTGTTCAAAATAATTTACTCTTTTGAAGTGAAGGCATATCAAGTCAGATAAATAATTATGAGTATAAAAAGTTGTCTAACTCCATAGAATTTAGTACAAATTTGATTTCACACCATTAAAACTTTGCCATAATGAATTTTAAGTGTTATTTCACTGGTTTGAAAATTTTCGCATTCAACTCAGAAACTGAAGTGTTCTCACTCTTAGCTCCTCAACCTGAGTTAAAACAATTTTTTTGTGTGTTTGTTTCATAGATTTGAAATGTTGTATGCTACCGTCAACAAAAACTAGGAAGAAGAGCTTGAATTAGCTCATGCAACCACGGTGGCTATGAATTGTTGTATAGAGCGCTATGCTTATAGTTACAGACCAGTATCGAATCATGTGCAAGAGGGTAAATTAATTTAACAACAAATACTTGCTTGCCGATGGCAGTCATCAAACACTGCATACAATCCAGTGGCTATGGGATTCAACTTTCCCTGGCAGTGATATATTTTTGCTGCATGACAACACTGTATCCGATGCAGTGCCAAAAGAAAAGAAAACAATCCATTGAATCCTTTGTCTGTGAGAGTATAATCTACTACAGGCAGAATATAATACACAAATTAAGGATATCTTTTCTATATCCAAGGCACACTAGAATAAAATTGTGCATGCGTCTACAACACCTTCATGCAAGGCTAATAACCCAACAATAATCTTCACAATACGATCAATGAAAAAGAGCTTCTGCTCAATTTCCTTCAGAGTGGATCTCTGTCTTACATGCATCACATTGACCAGAATGTCTTCCATGTATCCACATTGACAAGAAGGATAACGGATTCATTGTGCCATTGCTAACATATCTGATACATTGATACATTTATAACTGCAACATAAATTATTTTAAGCAGATTTATCATCAGATTAAAAATTTCATCAGTAAGATATGGCGGAGAGATAAATAATAGTGACAAGACTATACTTCATTAGCAGAATAGTGGAATAACACCAAGGCTCTTTCGGATCTAATATAGTTTACAAATCTTCAATTCTCGAAGATTCTGTACTGCAGTTCGCTCCCTCTGATTCGGGGTCTACAACTCTGCCTCTGGGAGTGGATTTCCCATCTCCTGAGCTGTTTTGCATCTTATTAATCCTTCCAACACCCTTTCCCCAAGTCTTTTTCTCTCTCCTGCCCGTTCAGCTTCCTCACCTCAACGATTTTTGGCCAAGGATGTTACAAATAAATTGTCGCTACACTATGATACATTTTAGATTTACATGGGAGAGTTTTCCTTCGAACTCCCACAAGAATCACTGAAGTGGGAGGGTACCGTTGGAATGGAGATGAAATTGTACAAGAGAAATTAATGTTATATTTTTTTAATCCTTGGATCCGGATTACCAAACAAACCTCCCAAATTGGGGTTTTTGGTTCCACAAAAATTCAGATAAAGAAAGTACCTCTGGACTCCCAACTCTTGGCTCTGGATTTTGTCTCTATGTCTGGATCTGGCTCGGAACATACATGTGGTTGATTCTACGCATCTTTCAAACAAAGTGTTCAGAAATAAAGCCTTTGCTTTGAGTTTGATGAACTCATGGTAGTTACTTTTGCTTGTTGCTTAAGATCTACAAGGGAAAAGAACAATCCTGCGAGTAGAACTCAACTTCCCACCACATGAACTTGGACATTGATGGATGTTTTCCATCTCCTGAAATCTGTATTGCTTTCCAAACCATGTCTAACATCTTTTACAAAAATGGTGCTGTGTTTGGTTTTTTCCGTGGGCCTGGGCTTCATAATGCACATTCTCATTGGAAGTTTTGTTTGTTGTTACAAAATTGTATCTTATCATGAAATTGTGTCTTCATCTTACAATTTTCTGGGTTACCGGCTTAGCTTTTAATGATATAATCTCAAAATCCTTAGCAGCATAGTTTTTAATAATATAATCTTCAAAATACTGATGTGTAACTACATCATCATCACATCATCACTGTGTTCACAAAATCTGGTAAGACTTTTACTTTTAAAAAAAAATTAATTTATTATTAATTTATTTCTTCATGTTTAAAAAAAAATTGATATATTAAACAAACACATTTTAAGATAATACTTCATTATCAAAATTGAAGTAATGTACCTTCAAGTAATATCTAACTTTAATTCCATACATACATTTCCATACATACATGATATTAGATAGTATATGTTTAACCGTTTATCCAAGAAGAAGTACAATTATGTTTTAAGATAAAGTTGAAATTACTTTATTTTTCACTTAAACTATATGTTAATGTTAAAAATATTATAAGTAGCCATTTTATTAGTGGATATTTTATTTTAATTTATTTTTAAATAAGATTTTTCATACTCTATTCATATATGTTGAGATAGACATGCTTTTGGTGTGAAATAGAAAGCAATGTTGTGAAGTTTATCATATTTATATTTTTTTCATCTTTTTATGTTATGGTGGTAACTTTTTCTACATGGTATCAAACTTTAAGTTGGACACTCTTACAAGAAAGGTCTATTATAACAAGGTTACTAGGTAGCATATATATGTCAATAATGGAAGTAGTGTTTAAGAAGATAGGGAGACAAGGAGTAGGCATGAAATGACTAGATGGCAAAAATATTTATTACAAAAACATTGGGGGAAGTGAAGGCAGCAATAAGACTTCAAAGTTTTTGACCAATAAAATATCAGATAAATGAGATTTAAAATTTAAAATTAATCATTATTTTTTAAAACTTTAGATAAAGAGGTGTATATTTTATGGTCAACCATAAACTAATAGAAAGTCAAACTTAACTCAACACTATATACCATGCCTATCGGCAGGTATAATAAGAGTTTCATATTTGTTTGTTGGACATTATGGAAAAAGTGTTGCTAAAGGGAGTTTCATATTTTTTCTACATAGTATCAAACTTTAAGCTTGACATTGTTACAAAAAAGGCATGTGATAATGGGAGTTTAATATTTGTTTGTTGGATATTATATATGGAGGTGATAATGGGATTTTCATATTTGTTTGTTGAACATATGGGAAAAGTGTTGCCCCATATATGTATGGAGGTGATAATGAGAGTTTTATATTTGTTTGGTTTAATTTAGGTGAGTTTGTAGTTGAGGTTAAACTGTAAATCTTTTTTGTCATAAATAAATAAGATGAAGGACACATGTAGACTATAATTTAAAGAAAAGATGCACTTGATTGGATATTGATAAAATAAGATGAAATAATAATTTGATAATTAATTCTGAAGAAATCCTTATCCATTTGATATTCATAGTGAAAAGGTTATTAAAAATGTTATCACTTAATATTCAATAAGTTTAGATTTTTTTTTTAATAAATTGTGGTTTTTCATATTATTTTGAAAACTGAAATCTTTTAATTATGCATGTTTGTATATGTAATATTTTTAATTATGTATAATTGTATATAAAATATTTTCAATTATGTACCATCACTTGAATGAAACCATGCAACAACCGAGAAACATATTCACAAGACTTCAATTCTCCACCCAAATTGATGAAGAATTGATGAAACTCTGAAATAATCAAAATAGAAAAGATTAGTGAACACTCAACTCTTATGGAGATTCTCCACTCTTTAAGAGAAAGTATGTCATGACTAGCCATTTTCAATTTTTCAGAAGGTCACTCATGATATAAGTTATATTAGTAAATCTAATTGTTTTAACAATATAAAGATGACTAAATGATAATTAAGTTTAGTTAGATGATTAAACCAAATAATTATTATCTTTTCCATTTAAATTCAATTCTTATAAATGATATATTAAATTCATAAAAAAAAATATATTGTTATAATGGTTTCAAACTCTATATGATTTTTTCCAAATAATATAAACAATATATTATTATAAATACTCCAAACTCAAACTCTATTGTTGATTTTCAGAAGAGTATATGCTGGAATATATATATATATATATATATATATATATATATATAAAGCTTATATAAAGAATTTATATGCAAAAGAAGATTTGTAGCTATGAGAAGCTAATATAAACGTCACAAGGGAGAATTTGGAGAGCACACAATCCACATAGTAATAATGCATAGAGTTCTTTACTCAATCCTGAGCCTGCATTAAATTACAAACTGATCCCTCCCACTTCAACATGCAGCCATTGTATTAGCTAACTACTTAATGTTCCTACAATAGATCTGATCTATGGGTTGGGTTGTTGCATGGCTTAAATTCACTGAATCAGACAGGGAAAACAACACGTGCTTTTGTTATATATATATATATATATATATATATACACAAAAGGATCTGGACTGAGTGAGAAGAAATTGTGGGTGTCACTTGCAGGCTCCTGAAATTAGATCAGTCTAGATCAGTCCATGCGGGTCTTTGAAGCTTCTCTAAACAGAGGAGAAAGAGTGGTGTACCAGCGCGCATTATCATAGGGTTTGGTCACCGTATGCCCGCAATCCACCACCAGATTATGCCCGCTAATGAAGCCGGAATCCTCCTCTGCCGCAAGAAACAGCGCCGCCTGAGCCACGTCCAGAGTGTTTAGCCAATGTTCCGGCATGACTGAATTCTCTTTCGCCTTTTTCTCGGCCAATTCCATGGAGAATGGTTTGCAGTCGAGAATTTGGCGTGCCTGAGCCAGAATCTGCGTGGGAACGCTGTGGGGACTGATCATGTTAACGCGAATCCCAAACCCTCGGAGCTCCACTGACGCCGACCTTACGAGCCCGACCAGACCCGTCTTGCTGATAGTGTAGGCATGAGGACCCAACCCTCCCACGACGCCGGCCACGCTGCCCGTGCAGATGATGGACCCTTTCTTCGCAGCCTTCATGACGCGGGCTGCATATTTGACGCCCAGAAAAGCTCCCCTGAGATTGACGGCCATCGTGTAATCAAACTCCGGCATGCGCATCTCGTCAATAGGACCGACCGCGCCCAAAATGCCCGCGTTGTGGTGAAAGACGTCCACTCTGCCGTCCCCCATTGAAACGCCCTTCTCCACCGCAGCCGCTACTTCATCTTCTTTCTTCACATCGCAGAAGATAAACTGAGATCCGTTGCCCAATTTCTCTGCTAGATTCTGGGCGTCTTGCACGTCTGCTATCAGGACCCGGGCGCCATGCGCTGCAAAGAGACGAGCTGTGGTCTCTCCAATGCCGCTGGCTGCGCCGATTATGATTGCCATCTTGCCTTCCAGCCTGATCAAAACGAAACCCAGTCTGATGAAATCAAATCTAAACCCAATTTGAACTGCAAATAAATTGGCTAAAACCCAATCTATGCACCTGGAAATAAGTTGCAAAGCTGAAATTAAAACTACTCATAATAAAAAAATTACCTTTTGGCTGTGGGAGAAGGAATCGTAGATATACTCCTGAAGCATAATTTATGATAAGGTAGATAGGCCCTAATGCTTGATGATGGTGCCTCCAGCCTTAAGCCTTGCACAAGTAGCCTATCAATGCAATGTAACTAATCACTTATCAGCGCCCACAAACACTCGCATTGAAAATTTGGTTTCTCATAACAATTTATACTTGCAAGAGTTTACATTACCTTACAGCACTGGGCCTGGACATTGTGTGATTGCTTCCAAATGCTTTTTTCACAATAATAAAAATCAAACAAGTAAATGCACGTACAGACAGAAGATACAGAGTACCATATGTGCATATATGAGAGATAGAGTAAAGAAAGTTTAAAGAATTAGTACATGGCTGCTTTCTTTCTGTGTCCGGTTAAAATCTCATCAATAAAATATATTATTCTATAGTTAAAAGTTTAGAAAGAGATATCATCCATTGTTTTTGGTCTTGCATTATGATTTAAAACTGTTTTTGTTTGGCTAAGAACTTATTTTTCTCCTACTTAAGAAAACAGGTTAATGACCCTACTTCCAGAGGTATTTGGCAGGAAAGTCTGCTCCCTTAGGGACCACCAGCGGGTTATTTCAGATGGATAGCTTGGTTTCGTTGAATGACGATGATGAGTCGACCTGCACTGGCTGATAGCTGCAGCTAGTGATAGCTAGTGATTGTTGCCCCACAACTGATTGACGCAGCAGCTAGTGATTACTGTCCCATTACTGTACTGATTGACAACTGAATTATGATAAGGTTTCCCTGGAAAAAAAAATTCCACCAATGTAAATAAACATCCTTTTTCTTTTCTTAAAAAAAATACAAAATAAAATAAAAAGAAACTTATTAGTTGCTCTCAAATACAGCCTGCATATCAGTGTAAATCACAAAATCAAATCACTGTAACAACTTGGTTTTGTGAGATAGCTCCGGCAATCATGAGCATTCAGTAGTAAACACGTAATCCAAGTCTAACATACACCACAGGCTGTGGAAAGCAATAATTAAAAAACGATTACACTCTATATTGCATCATTGTCTAATACATCAATTGATTACTTCCATCAAAGTATGACATTCATTGGTTATCTAGGGTCCATTCTCCAGTTAGTCTTCGGTCTTGCAATCTCGTGGTTGCACACAAAAACGCTAATACCCAGTTCAAAACAGTTGTGTTCAACGAGGTCACTGTTATTAACAACGAGACGTGGTTGGAGGTTTAAAGGAACAATAACGTTAGAATGTTTTTGGTATTTTGCTTCTCGTCAGCGATGTGCGTCAAAGAATTTGATATTGCCATGATTTAGTAAAATAATGTCAAGCGTTTATGGGAAGGAGAAAAGTAAGCATGACTTAAAGTATGTGGATCAGTAAAGATACTTATATTTTATGAATTTTTAAAAATAAATTATTAATAATTAAAATTAATTGTAATTAACAAATAAATGTTAAAACTTTTGAAGTGGGAAAGAAATTCAATTTCTACAACTTTTTGAAACAACCAAAATGGATATTGACGATAACCATTGGAAGAATGTCTAATGAAATGATTAAATAAAATGAAATTAGGAAAAATGTCAATAATTTTAATAACTTTTATTAGATTACAGGACCATCTGAGAAAAAAACAAGCACAAAGTCAGAATTTCACAGAAAAAGCATCTGTCAGAATAAATTAACAAACACAAAGTCAGAATTTCACAGAAAAAGTATATGTCAGAATTAAAACATATGTGTTGAAGTCAGTTAGAAAACGAATAGGTAATTAAAATGTAGTTTTGGTAACTGAAAATAAACTTTTGAAAGTTAAAACAATTTTTGAAAATTAAAAAAAAAAGTTTTAAATCAAATAATTAATAATTCTCTTTTTCAAATTTAGTTGGGAAATTTTTTTTTTTTTTAAGAAAACTGAGAGCCATATCCACATCATTCGCAGTAAAATCCTCAGATATATTAAAAAGACCATACAATCCCAAGTATGGAAACCTGACGATCACATAGACTTTGAAGATGATTGGGTTAAATTGTCTTTCTGGGAAATTGATGCAGTGAATTTGCTTCAACCTTGCGCTCCACTCTCTCCTTCCGTACTATGGCATCCACCCAGTGATACTTTCGTAAAATTAAACTATGGGGGAATTTTCAGAAGCAATCTAAAAAGCTCAGGAATAGGAGAGACTGAAGAAGGTATTCCAGAGACTTGCTATGCGCAAAATATAGGCATTTTCCACCAATAATGAAACCGAGATCCTTAATCTTCTTAAAGGTATAGAAAGAAACGTCCATTTATATAAGCTAATCTATGAAAGGGATTCAAAGTTGATTGCAGATAAAATCAAGGATGGTTAGCAAAATAAAGGCAGTGGGGGAATTTCAACCCATTGGAGATTACCCACACACCTTGATTCCATTTTGCTGCATTGGCATAGTTTTTCTACTCTTAGGTTTATGCATGTTGAAAGGGCTGGAAATTCAGTAGCAGATGCACTTTCCAATATAGGTTGGAGCAAGAGAGAACAAAAGTTAATCGAAGGAGCCGGATGATGTTCAGAACTATTCCTAATTAAAAACATAAGCTATGACTTCCAAGACAGTGATGATTTTTACTTAACATCAAAGGGACAGAGATATAGTTGCCGTAAACAAACTAGAGTACACAGAGCAGCATAACATTAGAGTACACAGAGCAGCATAACATTAGGTAAGCAATGCTAAATATGTTTCATTAAGTTATTCTGTATTAACAAATTTTTATGAGCAAGATCATCACTATTACACTTAATGTAGGGGAACTTTGGTGTAATTGGAAATTGTGTTTTAACTTTTAAGGTAATAAAATCTACACAAGGGATAATGTCTCCCATGTGGAGTGATCTCAAGTTAATGAGACCAAGCAACGACCGAAGAAATCCGCAAGACTTGAATTCACTGTCCAAATGGATAAATTCTTTAGAAAAGCTCTGGAAAAATAAGATTGAAGAGATCACAATTTTGAACACTCAACACATGGAGCTTTTCTCTTTGCTGAGCAGCACATAGATTCAGCAATATCAACAGAAGAGCGAGTGACATGAGTATTTGACCAGCCATTTCCAGAAGATCACTCAAATATATATTAATTATATATATATTTTTTAAATATACAAGTTTTAATACAAATATATATTAATTATATATATATTTATAAATATACACGTTTTAATAATGCAAATATACACAGCTTAGATCCATTTTAATTTTGGATTTATCAAACATATAAAGGAATCAAAAGATCTTTTGAGATTAATTTTTTTTTATCATTTAAAATAATTTTAACTCAGATGAATAAAGGGATAAAATAATTCTAGCTCAGATCAATAAAGGGATAACAATATTAGTTATAAGTATTATATTTTTTTTTAACCAACAAATAAACATTACCCACCTGATAAGATTTTTATCATAATGCACTGTAAATGCACCTAGCTGCTCTGGGTACAATGACACACCATCAAGATATGCAAAAACATCCTTTTATAAATCTAATTGCTTCAACAATGCAAATATAAACGGTACACATGATCAAGATATGCAAAAGATTGATTTTATAGTTTTATCCACTCATCCTTTTGCATTGGACTCTGGGAGAAGGCTTAAAGCCTCTCTGCAGACATTTTGTAACAGTTATGAGAAGCTAATATAAAAATCACACGGACAGCATCACACAGATAGCAAGTACAAGTAAAGAGAGAATTTGTGGAGCACACAATCCACAGTGATGATGCATAGGGCTTTTATTCAATCCTGATTTGCATTAAATTACAAAATGATCCAACCCACTTCAAACATCCATCAACCATTGTATTAGCTGACTAATTAGTTTTCCTCAAATAAATCTGATCTATCGGTTGGGCTCTTGTCTAATGATGAATGTGTGATTCAGGTTTGATACCCAACACACTCATTGCACCCTGCTGCTGCAGTTCTACTTAAGAATCCCTGGCATAAAGGGGAAAAACAACAAGAACGACAGGAGCTTTCAATAAGAGTTTGGAGTGAGTGGGAAGGAATTGTGGGTGACATTTGCAGGTTCCTGAGGTTCAATCAATCCATGCCGGTCTTTGCAGCTTCTCTAAACAGAGGAGAATGAGTGGTGTACCAACGAGCATTATCATAGGGCTTCGTCACCGTATTCCCACAATCCACCATCAGATTATGCCCACTAATGAAGCCAGAATCCTCTGTTGCGATAAATAGTGCTGCCTGAGCCACATCCAGAGTGCTTAAAGCACGGTCCGGCAGAGGTGAAAACTCTTTGGCCTTTTTTTCGGCCAAATCCAAGGATACTGGTTCACACTCAAGCATATGAACGGCCTGAGCCAGAACGTTCGTGGGAGCGCCGTCAGGACTGATCATGTTAACGCGAATCCCAAACCCTCGGAGCTCCACCGACGCTGACCTCACAAGGCCAACCAGAGCCGTCTTACTGATAGTATAAGCATGAGGACCCAGCCCTCCCACGGCGCCCGCCACGCTTCCCGTGCAGATGATGGACCCTTTCTTCGCTGGCTTCATCACCCGGGCTGCGTGTTTGACGCCAAGAAACGCTCCCCTAATATTGACATCCATGGTGTAATCGAACTCGGCCATGCGCGTCTCGTCAATAGGACCTACCGCTCCCAAAATGCCCGCGTTGTGGTGGAAGACGTCCACCCTGCCTTCCCCCATTAAAACGCCCTTGTCCACTGCGGCTGCCACATGCTCTTCATTCCTCACATCGCAGTGGATGAACTCAGATCCGTTGCCGAGCTCCTTAGCCAGATTCTCTGCGTTTTGCACATCTGCGATCAGGACTCGGGCACCATGCGCTGCAAAGAGACGAGCTGTTGTCTCTCCAATGCCGCTGGCTGCACCAACGATGATTGCCATCTTGCCTTCCAGCCTGATCATATTTTGTTACAATTAAACCCTGGATTAGTACAGTAGGCAAAACCCATCTAAAATATTTCACATCTGAAATCATATGCACTCAGAAGTTTCCAAGCTGAAATTAGAACTCAATACGGTTTGTTTATGGGGAGCCAGAAATCAAAACCAAATTCAACCTGATATGCACCCAGAAAGTTGCAAAGCTGAAAACAAAATTAAGCCCAGTTTGAGATGAAATCAAAACTAAACCCAGTCTAAAACACTGAAATCAAAACTATAGCCTATCTGATATGCACCTAGCGGTTTGCATAGGTTGAATCGCTAAAATCAATAGCTCAAAACTAAACCAAGTACGTGGAGTTTGAGAAGCCCAAATCAAAGCTTACAAGGGAAAGCAAAATCAAAATTAAAAAGCTGAAATCAAAACTATGCTGCAGGTTGCCAAGCTAAAATCAATAGCTCAAAACTAAACCCAGTACGTAGAGTTTGAGAAGCCGAAATCAAAGCTTACAAGGGAAAGCAAAATCAAAATTAAAAAGCTGAAATCAAAACTATGCTGCAGGTTGCCAAGCTGAAATCAAAATTAAACCCAAACTGAAATCAAAACTACGCACCTGTAGGTTTCGAAGCTGAAATCAAACTAAACCCAATTAAATATGCATATGGAGGTTTTTGGGAAGTTGCAATCAGAACTAAATCCAGCATGAAAAAGCTAAATCCAGCATGAAATATATACTACACAAATTAATTTCAATCAGGATTTGATATGCACCTCGAAGTTCTGAAGATAGAGACTACATATTTCAAGCCCATTGTGATATGCACCTCCTCAGAGTTGTGATGCTAGAGACTAATATTTCAAACTCATTTAAACCAGGATTTGATATGCACTTCGAAGTTGTGAAGCTGCAATTGCACCTCAAGCTTTGTGATGTTAGAGATTATATATTTGGAGAGGTTGTGAAGCTAGATGGTGCATATTTTAAATAATCCTATTTCAAACTCATTTAAACCAGGATTTGATATGCACTTCGAAGTTGTGAAGCTGCAGTTGCACCTCAAGGTTTGTGATGTTAGAGATTACATATTTGGAGAGGTTGTGAAGCTAGATGGTGCATATTTTAAATGATTCTACGTACTTTGGCCATTTGTGTGAACTTGTTTCACATGAGAGTCGCTTCACAACTTCAAAGTTACACAGTTAGATGATGAGTAGGGTGTTAGTGTTTATATTCAATGCCTCCACCCAATGCATTGTCTATATTCAATAAATGGCAAACATTGTGCACTCAGCAGCAAACATTGTGTGCACTCCGCAGCAGAGTCATTGAATGCTGTATATGCTGAGATATTCCTATCTGAAGGTATTTTATATCCGATCTATCCTATCTGAAGGTACTTCAGATCCAACTGTATATATCCCAATATATATTAATGAGACCATTGCTGGGTGCTTATTGATTGCCACCCATCATGGAAAACCTCCCGTCTTAGATAGGAATATGCCAGCATATACAGCATTAATGAGTCTGCCGCTGGGCGCTTACTCATGGCTACCCATCATGGAAAACCTCCCTTCTCAGATAGGAATATCCCAGCATATACAGCATTAATGAGTCTGCTGCTGGGCGCTTACTCGTTGCTACCCATCATGTATAACGCCCCTTCCCAAGACTAGATATAAACCTCACCTGGACTGTAGAAATGCACAAATGCACCCGGCCTCTTTGGTTGCAATGAAATCAAAACTAAACCCACCCGGATATGCATGTAGAGGCTGTGAAGTTGAAACCAAAACTAAACCCAAGCTGATATGCATCTGACGTTGAAAAGCTGAAATCAAAACCAAACCCAGTCTGATAAGCAAGCACATAAAGGTTGCGAAGCGAAACTGAAGTGAAAGCTAGACCCAGTCCGATATAAAGCAAAACTAAACCCTACAGAGGTTGCTAAAAACCTATCTGATATCCACCTGGAAGGCAAGCTGGAGTCAAAACTACACACAATATCATGTGCACCTATAAATTTCAAAGCCAGGGAAAAATAGATACCTTTTGGCCGTAGGAAGCGGAATCGTAGATATACTCTTGAGGCATAAGTTCTGAGAAGGTGAATATCCCCTGCTGCTTGATGATGATGGTCCCTTCAACCTTCTTATGCCTTGCAGAAGTAGTCTATCAATGAAATGCAATTAATCAATCAACCTACCACCATGTTTGTTTTTCCAACAATTTATAGTTTCATGAATGATTTTACCTTATCCTTACCTTACAGAGCTTGGCCTGGACATTGTGCGAACCCCAAAGCTTTTTGTCAGAATGCAAAATTTATTCAGAAGAAAATCAAATCAAATAAACGTATAAATGCATATACAGCTTAGCTGTCGATCTCAAATCCAGCTTACATTCCAACTTTCACTATGTTTTATGATATGATCTCATTGATAGTGTGATACAGTTATGCCCATCGTGGGATGGCAAATAAGTACATTACGAATAAAAACATAAAATCCAGAGGTTGCAAATCACCAGACTGTGTAATGAGTCTGCATTTGGGGTTGTGTGGGGTCCAATGGGCATCCTGCCTTTTGACCAACACATAGTTGCACACCACCAGATGCCCTTTGCCAAGCAGTTTTCTTCGGCTCAATTAGTGGGAAGCGTGCTCCTATATGATTGATGTATGTAAAATTTAATTTATTAATTAAGAAAAAATAATACACTAATAACATATAATATAATAGTGATGTAACAAAATTGTGATTCCCCTTGACCTTATAAACAAGTTTTAAGATTGAAATTTATCTTTCCATGTTTAAATATTATTTGATTATACTATATATTAGTAGTCAAGTTTTTGTGTGGAAGATTCTTTATCCTATAAACAAGGGTTTCATACACCAATTTGGTGTTTGGCTTGGTTGTAATCTTAAAATTGGATTATTATTATTATATAAACTTCATTTTCAACACAAAAAAACAATTCTAATACATAATAAATTTCAATTGAAAGAAGGTTAATAAATCACTATATTTGCTTTAGGTTTTGACATTTTTTCAGGAATATTTTCTATTTAATTTTGCCCAAAATTCGGTGAGAAATTGTTGGATCTGTAGATTTGAGTGGTTATTTATGTATAATCTGAGTACCCCTGAGTTTTTCAGCATGTTGAATCACATGTATGTAGCGGGATTCAAGCCAAAAAGACCAAAACATAGAATAATTAGACAAAACCCCATAAAACATATCCCAAAACAAATGAACTCCAATTTCAAAGAAAAATGAATTTCCACTATAAGATAAATTTGGACCATGGAATCCCGTTTGTAAAACCTCTCCATTACCATTTATTGAGACTCCTTATGTTGGCCCACACCAAAAGGATATGTAGACAATTAGATGTTTTAGTTAAAATATTTTGATGGCTTTTTAAAACTATAAAATGGTACAAAGAAAATTTAATGATTTATATTTATTTTAAAATGTAAAAATTTTGAAGAATCCTACTAATTCTTAAAATACAAACCATAAAAAATTTGAAAACATTTTTGAAAAAATGTTTAAATTTCTAAGAATTTTATATATTTTCTATCAAATTTTGGTAATTAAATCATTTTAGAAAAAAATAGAAATTAAGAAATTTATTTTTGAAAAAAAAACATGTAAAATTAATCCATGAATAAAATTTAGCTCTTAAAATTTTCCGAAGGGAAAGCTAATATCACCTTATTACATGTATTACCTTAATGTTTTAATTTGCATAAATTAACGGTAATGCCATCCACATTAACATTTAATGGGAAGCCTCCGATGATATACTCTCTACTAAGTAACATTTAAATTAGTTTATATACTCTTTACTAAGTAACATTTAAATATAAGTTTGTGAAGACAAATTATAATCTTTATAATTAATTTTCATATGAATGACAAATTATAATCTTTATAATTAATTTTCATATGAATGGGATTAGGAGAGACAACAATATAAGAAAACTATGGTTGTGAAAGCAATGCACTTTCAAGGCAAATTTTAATATGATTAATGTTGTTATATTAATTATTAATAATTAGTTCAAGGGGTTATCTTAACTAGTGTTGGACATTTGGTTAGTTTCATGTCATCAAGTGCACTAGTCTACTTCATTGGGCTCCATTGGGTTTAAGAATGTCAATCACAAATGTGAGGAAACAATTCTTGGGTTTCCTTGGGTTTTCTTGGAAAAAAATAGTTATAAATAATAAATAAATACTAAATAAGAAATATAATTTTAGAAAATTATTAATTAATCATGAGTAATGTTTCACAATAAATAATAAATAATCTAGGAGTAGTAGGTGCTATAGGGTTTATTTATACCTCAAAAAGAATTCTAGAATTACACTATGCATAGGGATTAGGAATGGCAACAAATAACGAAGCCGAAGCTTTCATTTTATATCAAGGACTGATCGTGATTCAAGCTCTAGAAATTAAGAATGTCTTGATCTTTGGTGATTCTTTGTTTGTCATTGGACAAGTGACAAAGGAAAACTATGGATATTATTTTTCCCTCTCTCGAATTATGACAAGAATCAAAGGACTCATTCCACACTTCGAATCTATTGAATTCCTGCATATTCTCCATTCTTGCAATACGCAAGTGAATGGTATGCTAATTAAAGTGGTTCTTTTGGGTAAAGGAGCATTGTCCAAAAAATCATAGTCTAAACATTCTACCTTTTGGCTCTTTTCAGTCTATTTTTTCCGTTATTTTTTGCCCAAAATCCGGTGAGAAATGGTTGGATCTACAGATTTGAGTGGCTAAGTTTGTGTAATCATAGTGCCCTAGGGGTTTTTCATCACGCTAAATCCATTTATGCATTCAAAAATGCAATTTAAACAACAAAAAATAGTGATTTTGTCCAAATTTACATCATCGGATTCTGGCAAAAAAACCCAAAAGGTAGAACATTTAGCCAATGTCGTCCAAAAATGGGGGTGACCCTATCAATTATCCCATTCCATGAAAGCCAACTTAAGGATTCAACATGCAAGATCAACTCAAGGACAATCAACACTTGGAGTGGATCGAGGAGGGTTGTACCTTTAACCAACCCCTCTTGTCTATACTTCTCCCACACTTCATCCTACACAGTTGAGGTGGGATAATTCATCTTCAAGCATGCGTGATGGTTGGAATTTGCATTGTTGTGTGTTGGATCAACTTGTCATTTGGGTTCAAGCTTGGCATCTCTAGTGTCAAGTCCAATAATCCTGGTGTCATGGCCTGTTTGGTTGGTCTCCCATTCACAGGGCTTGACTTCTTTGATGGAAATTGAAACAATATTGGCTTTGTTGGAAAGTGGGTTGGCTCTTTTCTTGAAGGGTTCAGTAGTTTCCGAGTTTGTAGCCTTGGATGTGTGGATAATTTTGTCTTCATTCAAGTTGGTGTGGTCATGACTAAGCACAATCGCCCTAGAAAGCACACCTATTGTGGTGTTCTAGACTTGCAAAATATATTAAGGTCTCTAGCTAGTTAGGTGGATTCTCTCCAACAAGAAATTTGTCACTTAAATCAAAGCTTGGCTAGTCAATTTGAAGCACAATCATCCAAAAATATAGCACTAGAAATGAAGATAGAATCCCAAAATCAAAGGTTAGAGAAATTAGTTGAAGATTTGGACACACATTATAACACAATTTTGTTTTGCTCGTAGTACTCGCACTCTTGTGGATCAACCCTCTGACTCCATTGGTTTAATGAAGGGAGAATATATTGAAGATGGAAGCTTGAAACTAGATATATATAAAATATATATTTAATATTCAATAAATTATGTATTTGTTGTCTTATTCTAATGTACAACAATGTGTATAAATACACGTACATGAATAGAGTCACATCTTTTTGTCTAAAAAGACGTGACTTTACATTAAAAGTAATAATTATTGCATTAATGATTTAATTAATAATTAATGGCACTGTAATATACACAAGGTATGTTACAAGTCATCCCTCCTAAAAATAAGCTTCGTCCTCGAAGCATAGGTAAAGACGAATCTTCTTAATCTTTTGTCATCTAACTAGTGATGTTTCTTCACTAATTACAAAGTTTTTTCAAATATATTTGCAATTGTTTCCAAGTATTAGGTGTTTTACTAAATAGCTTGCACATCCTTAAAATGCCATCTTTCATGTTGTTGTACATGAAGGAGCATCATCTTTTATGCTTGAAGATTCAGGTATGTGGCATTTGGACATAGTACACCTCCCAAGACATTGTGCAAAAACACATACTAGTTTTTTTCCTTAGCAACCTGTGTGGTAGGGTTTCCATAATGTCCATATTCATAACTTATGTGTCTAGCCTCCTGGAATGCAATCAATTCTGCAGTATTTTTGAAAGTGTATGTAGATGTCTGAATAATTGGATTAGCAATTGCATCGGTAACTATAGCATGTTTTTTCTTTTCACTGGAATGGACAGTGAGGACTCCAATGGAGCTAACAAAGTCCTTTTGCTCAGATATGCACATTGGACATGAATTTCTATGATGAAACCATTTGAGAGTGCACTTTGAATGATAAAGGTGTTTGCATGGCAATTGTTTTGCATGTTGTTCAGTGGAAAATGTTTCTTGACACATTGGGCACATCACTCCATCATCTTTTTCACTTTCTTTGCAAAACATAACTACTAGCATCTCATTGACTACTACACGAAGACTATTGGGTACCTCTTTTTCCCCCGTGGGACTTTCCCTTCCAAAGTTGCTCATGCCAATATCAATCGTTCCATATCTGAAATCAACATTATACAAGCAATCCTCTAAATGTTGATTGATCTGACAACACGTGAAACTGGAATTCCATATAATTTGATTGGAATAATTGACTCCTTGGTTGCATTGGCAATAATTTTGTATACATCGAACAACAATAATATTGTCTAGAAATGTAAATGTTGTGAGATAGTCTTCGATTTGAGTATTGAATCTAAAGCGATCAACATTCTCCCCATGCCATTGATCATCTAATTCACGTATATCAATATTCTCTAATAAACTCTCTCCTTCCTTAGGTTGGTACTGGAGAAATAAAAACATTGTATTAACACTCATAGTTGACACCAAATGGTTATTTTCTTCAAAATTCCAATCATGTTTCTTTAACCATTGAATGGTAGGGCTCTCACCCTCTCTTTCATCATTGTCATACTGGTCTGACAACGTTCCCATGGATTTTTGTGCAATGAGTTTAATATTGTTATCTTCCTCAAAATCTACATTGGATCGTTTTTTGTTTGTTCCTGTCATTTGATGACAATCATAGTAGAAAGTGTCCCAAGAGTGAGAACGATCTTTAAACATGAGAGATGTCTCATTGGATGGGTGGCTTATCGGCTACTCGCCTCTATTACGGGGATTCAATGTGCTTTTCTGGTGGTGATTTTCATCGGTATGGATTCTGCTACTTTCATCCTTGTCCTGATGTATAGATGAGACATTAATTTTTTCTTCATCATCAAAAATATGGTAAACCTGAAGTACTGCTCGATTTTATTTACCCATCTTGTTGCTTCTCTTTCATTCGATCTATCAAATTCTAGAACAATAATCTTCACCTTGGGCATGCCATTATTAGACGTCCCCATGTTAGGAGAGTAATGTGATTGGTGAGGCCCCCACTCCGACGTTGAGTTACCTAGGCTTCTACTCCTGTTTTCGATTGTTTCGAGCTTTAATGATCCGAAAATGATCTTCAAAAGACTTGGTTGAGTTTTAAGCATGTGTTAAATTACCATTCAAAAACTTAAATGAGGAAGGAGATCTTAATGAAAGAATATTGCAGCCATCATAAAGAATGCAGATCAGAAAGTAAACATAAGGAACAACAAACCATAACAACAAGCTTGATAGCATAGTTCAACACAAGTTTGTCTACGTCTCCGGGCCTTTGTCTCAGTGGGGGAGGCTCTCTTATTAATCTTCAATGCTGCAAAATTACATCAGAAGTATCTCAAAAGGATTACAAACTTATCTCGTTGTGTTCTGCTCAACCTCAAGAATCCAACACAACTGATGGCACTGAAAAAGGTTGAGCGTAGCTCCTGGAAATGGCCTCCAAGGTTCACTTCCTCAATGGCTTCTCTACATAAAAATGGCTTAGGCTTCATGAATTCTTCAACATTTCTCCTATTCTCAACTTCCTGAGATGTCAAGAACCTCTCGTTTTTATAGGATTTGAGTTGGGGTTCTCCTCCCAACTTCCCCCAAGATCTGGCCTAAAAAAGGGCTCCAGATCCCCCAATAATGGGCAAAATTCTCCAAAATCAGCATAATAATCCAAAAAAACCATACAATATAGTTTAAAACCCACTTTTGCAGCATATTGGGCATGTCAGAACCCTTTACCCGGGCTGCTAGTCATATGGGATGGCCCATGTGGCCATGCACTAGGCACTAAATAGTTAAGCCCCTATTCATTCGCCCTATCTCCTGGCTTCAGATCGCATGGGAGGCATGTGGCCATGCCTAAGTGTCATTCGCGCCCTAAACCTCCGATCCAACCCTAGTCCATGGCCTCTGGTCAGTCAGGATAGCCCCCGCCGACTAGGGCTTATCCCTAAAACTCGCCACACATCAAGTTAAAAGAAAATTCTGCCACATGTATAAAAAGAACCGTGTGTAGCTCGGGTGGTTGGCACTTGTTCCGAAGTCTTGGGCTATGGAGGAGATCGAGTGTTCGATTCCTGCAGAGGGAAAAACAAATTTTTGAACCGACCCACATTGGCCATATCTGGGGTGCCACATGGCACCCTATGATTGGGCCACGTGTCACCTCTATATTGGCCATTGTACACACAGTTATCTGCCTAGTGGACCACCACATCAACTTGCCAACACATCTGCCCAGTCATCATCGTATGACACGTGTCAACCTGTCATCCTGCCATGTCACTGTCATACCTTCCACATGTCATGCTGTCACTGGTGCCACCTCATGTTCGTACAACCATGTGTCGTACCTTGAGCCTACCACATGTCAGCATCCGTACGATTCCATGTGTCAAAATATGTACCGTGCCAACTCAGCCTAAAATCGCCAAAAATGAGTGACATGTGTCACCTCTTGGTGCTGCCATGTGTCCCTGATGATGTCATGTTGACGTCACTGCCATGTACTGCTGACGTCGGCAGTATGGCCTGTTGACTGTTGACTGTTGACTTTATTTTGCCTGCTTGGGAAATCGATCAGAACACGATAACTTTCGCATACAATGTCCATTTTTGGAAAACAATATATGGTTGGAATCAGCTCGATGAGCCCACTAAGACCTTTTGGTCCTCCAAAATGATATTAACCAATCATCAAGTGTGGGATAAGCCTCCCCACTTTTACTTTGTATTTAAACTATGTCTTGTGCATCTTTCGCATCATAATCAATTGCATAATAACCATGACAACTTAAAGGATATTGTTAGCCACTTGAACTCGTTCACATCTTACTGAATCCACTACCATCCATATAGAAAACATTAGTAGTGATAACATCAGAAATATGATTGAAACTAAACCAATATGTTTGTTGTGCTTGCACGACATTAACTTATCTTGAAGCAAAGTATGATTGAACTTCCATTCTACAACCATCTCATGTTGATGCTTAAGATCAACTACTTTACTTGGCACAAATATAGGTGTATTGCTTGCATAAGTTGCCTTATTTAATTGTTCCATTGTTAGAAGAGATTGATTTGCTTTTATGTGATGAGAATGTACAATATATTCATTGCCTTCTTTAGTTAAGTGATATTAATTATGTTCCCTATGGAAGATTGCTTTGTGATCATATAAATAAGGGCTACCTAAGACCATTCCACATGTTTCTAGTGGCACCACAACACATGTTACTTCATCCACATACTTAGATGTAATTGCAAACTTTATGATACATTGCTTTGTTATGGGCAATTTATGATCTTTGCTTGTCCAATTAAGTGAATAGGGTTTGTGATGCATCTTAGTGTTTAATATCAATTTCTTAACCACTTCCTTTGAAATTAAGTTAGATTGAGATCTATTATCTATCAATGTATCGATCTTAGTATGTTTCATTATGACCCTTATATGAAACGCTTTACTTCTTGAATCAAAACCATCACCAATTTTACTTGTCAAACCAACTGTTGTAATATTAGACTCATCACTTGAATCATACCCCAAGTCTGTTGGTCGTGTTGTTGTTGCAAATTTTTGCCTCCATTTCCTTTCTTTGAACCAATTTGGTCTCTTCTCTGGGTACAATTGTTAACAATGCTCATGATCGTGCCCTACTTTCTTGCAATGTTTGCAAGAGAGCTTCTCCTCCTTCACTGCCACTGGATTTTCTTTCTTCCCATTCCCTTTGCCTTTGCCATCTTTCTTTGAATATGTTTCCCCTGATACACTAACTCCAGTTTTCCCTACTTCAATATACGCGGCTTGAACAAAAACCTCATAAATATTAGTAGGTCCAAACATAAACACAATATTACGAATACAAGAAGGAAAACCTCATATATACTTCATAAGAGTTTCTTGTGTAGTTAATGGAACATCTAACATCAAAGCCATATTACGAAATTCATCTGTGTATTCTTGCACTGACTGTCCTTTTCTTAATTGAAGACTTTTTCATTCAATTAAAGCCTTTTCCTTATACCCCAAAGGATAGAACTGTTTTCTAAGTGTAGAAATAAAATCATGCCATGATGAAAAAATCTTACCAACTTGTTGAGTTCCATGTTGCATTTTACTTTGCCACCAGATGAGGGTTGTGGCTTCAAGATGAAGCAATGGCAATTTGATTTTGGTTGCCTCATCTTTGATTTGTTGCACATTAAAATATACCTCCATCTGTCTAATCCAGTTATCAAGTTTCTCAACATTAAATTCACCATTATACATAGGAAAAACAAATTTTACGTCAAGTTTAAGCAATGGCATATCATGCTTATGTTTATGAGAATGTTTTCTTGTAGTAGAATTTGAACTTGTACTTGAAGAAGAAGAAGAATATGATGGAGATGAAGGAGGTGAAGGAGGAGGTTTAGGAGGGTCCTCTCCTTCTTCACTTTTATCTTGTTTTGACGATTCCCCTTGAAAAGGCCTCTTTTGTTCCAAGTAATCATCATATAAAACATTTACCATCTCTGACATGGCGAAGAAAGTCTTTTGAAACTCTATCTTGTTCTGAGACATTCCTTCTTCAGATTCCATCTTCTCACTTTGAGATGCCCTCTTTCTTGATCCAATCTCGAGATCTCCTTCTACGAGCTCTCCTTCACCACGACTTAGATTTTCCCTGGTAATCATGCAAACTCAAACAACCAACTTTCAACCTACTTTGATACCACTTGATCCGAAAATAATCTTTAAAAGACTTGGTTGAGTTTTAAGCATGTGTTAAATTACCATTCAAAAACTTAAATGAGGAAGGAGATATTAATGAAAGAATATTGCAGCCATCATAAAGAATGCATATTATAAAGTAAACATAAGGAACAACAAACCATAACAACAAGCTTGATAACAAAGTTCAACACAAGTTTGCCTACATCTCTGGGCCTTTGTCTCAGTGGGGGAGGTTTTCTTATTAATCTTCAATGCTGAAAAATTACATCAGAAGTATCTCAAAAGGAATACAAACTAGTCCGATTGTGTTCTTCTCAACCTCAATAATTCAACACAACCAACGACACTGAAAAAGGTTGAGCGTATCTCCCGAAAATGGCCTCCAAAGTTCGCTTCCTCAATGGCTTCCCTACATAAAAATGGTTTAGGCTTCATGAATTCTTCAACATTTATCCTATTCTAAACTTCCTAAGATGTCAAGAACCTATGTTTTTTATAGGATTTGAGTTGGGGTTCTCCTCCCAACTTCCCCCTAAGATCTGGCTTCAAAAAGGGCTCTAAATCCCCCAATAATGGGCAAAATCCTCCAAAATCAACATAATAATCCAAAAAACCATACAATATAGTTTAAAGCCCACTTTTGCAGCATATTGGGTGTGCTAGCCCCCTTTACCCGGGCTCCTGGTCATATCGGATGGCCCATGTGGCCACGCACTAGGCACTAAATAGTTAATCCCCTATTCATCCACCCTAGCTCATGGCTCCAGGTCGCATGGGAGGCATGTGGCCATGCCCAAGTGTCATCCACGCCCTAAACCTCTGGTCCATGGCCCCTGGTCGGTCGAGATAGCCCCCACTGACTGGGGCTTATCCCCAAAACTCACGACACATCAACTTAAAAGAAAATTCTACCACATGTATAAAAAGAACCATGTGTAGCTCGAGCGGTTGACGCTTGTTTCGAAGTCTTGGGCTATGGAGGAGGTCGAATGTTCGATTCCTGCGGAAGGAATTTTTTTTTTTGCACCGACCCACATTGGCCATATCTGGGGTGCCACGTGGCACCCTATGATTGGTCCACGTGTTGCCTCTGGATTGGCCATCATACACACAGTTCGTTGCCTAGTGGACCACCACGTCAACTTGCCAACACATCTGCCCAGTCAACATCGTACGACATGTGTCAACCTATCATCCTACCACATCACTACCGTACCTTCCACATGTCATGTTGTCATTGTTTCCACGTCACGTCCATACAACCACGTGTTGTACCTTGAGCCTGCCATGTGTCAGCATTCGTACAGTGCCACGTGTCAAAATCCATACCGTGCCAACTCAGCCTGAAATCACCAAAAATGAGTGACACATGTCACCTCCTAGTGCTGCCACATGTCCCTTATGAAATCATCATGACATCATGCTGACATCACTTCCACGTACTGCTGACGTCAACAGTACGGCCTGTTGACTGCTGACATTTTTTTTGCCTGTTTGAGAAATTGATCAGAACACAACAACTTTCGCATATGGTGTCCATTTTCGGAAAAAAAACTATATGGTTGGAATCAGCTCGACGAGCCCGACGCAATGGCATTGGTTTCATCCAATTCTAAGAACTTTTATTTTTAGGCCTTCCTAGATCCATTTGGATCATTTAATCTCATGTCATGGTATTTTTTGTTGCATTCTGCTAGTTCTTCATTTAGTTTTCCAATTTTGGCATCGAACGAAGTACTTACTTGATTTATAAGGCCTGTGAAAAACTCTTTAGAGTTTTCACTTAGCTCCAACGTGGAGGAAGTGTTGTCCTCTGTCTTTTTCTATAGTTCTCCCGACATTCTCCTCGTGTTTCTCATGTTGAGTTTGATGAAAGAAGAATAGGTATTAAATATTTATTGTGTTTAATATTTAATATTTTAATATTAATATTTAATATGGTAGTGGAAGGTAGAATTAGGGTTGGACGAGGATGAAACTGAAAATCTCAAAGATGGTGAAATGAGAAGGTGACGAGCTGAGATATGAAGGGAGAAATGAGAGATGGTGAGTTGAGATACAAAGGTATTTGATGCAGGGATGGAATGATAGAGCGAAGGGAGGGATAAATTGAGAAGGGAGAAAAGGAATGGTGAATGGTCAAATGAATCTGCGTGGGTGAAATGATGTCTTTGATGCAAGACACGAGGGACTCAGTTGAGCAGGATGCAAGGGACTCGATCGAGAGCGCGGGAGGGAGAAATGGAAGTCACGGTTTGCAGGACTTGAGTGGATGAGGAGGAGTGGATGAGGGACTGTGGACGAGGGCAGGTCGTAGATGGGAGTGGGAGTTTGGAAAGGAGGAGTGAGCGAGGGATTGCAGATGCATGGGAGTTTGGAAGAGCAGGTTGTAGCTTGGAGAATGGGAGGAAAATGAGTGTTTTGGTACCACTTGGAAGCTTGAAACTAGATATATATAAAATGTGAGCTTAATATTTAATAAATTATTTATTCGTTGTCTGATTCAAATGTACAACAACGTGTATAAATACATGTACATGAGTAGAGTCACATCTTTTTGTCTAAAAAGACGTGACTTTACATTAAAAGTAAAAATTATTACATTAATGGTTTAATTAATAATTAATAACATTGCAATATACTCAAGGTATATTACAGAAGATATCAATGTTAAACTTGCACAAGAAGGACATGAAGAAGAAGCTCCAGTTCAAATTGCACTTGTGTCTTAGCAGAATGAAGAAGCAACCATGGAGGAAGCCCACAATGCGCATGATTTCACCTAATTAGCTCATTTGTATGTATTACCAGGTCATCTTTTTGTGTGGACAATTTGTAAGACTTTACAATTGCAGATATCATAGAAAGAAAGTAGATAGTAAATGTAATATCAATTATGTGGTTTCTTTTTAACATCACTAATTTTTTTTGGTTCCTTTGCTACAAACTTTTAGAAAATTTGTACCTTTTTATTGAACAATTTGGTCACAACATGTTATATATCAAATCAATGCTACTTGTTCTTGTGAAAAAGAAAATAATATAAATACTCAATGGATGCTCAATTAATGTTAAGTACCTGAATATATCTAAATATATACTTCAACAATAAACCAATAATAAACACCAAACCATTCACCAAAATACT
>ML784467.1:223212-282070 GCA_009831015.1 Picea engelmannii | reverse complement strand
TTCTACAACCATCTCATGTTGATGCTTAAGATCAACTACTTTACTTGGCACAAATATAGGTGTATTGCTTGCATAAGTTGCCTTATTTAATTGTTCCATTGTTAGAAGAGATTGATTTGCTTTTATGTGATGAGAATGTACAACATATTCATTGCCTTCTTTAGTTAAGTGATATTAATTATGTTCCCCGTGGAAGATTCCTTTGTGATCATATAAATAAGGGCTACCTAAGACCATTCCACATGTTTCTAGTGGCACCACAACACATGTTACTTCATCCACATACTTAGATGTAATTGCAAACTTTATGATACATTGTTTTGTTATGGGCAATTTATGATCTTTGCTTGTCCAATTAAGTGAATAGGGTTTGTGATGCATCTTAGTGTTTAATCTCAATTTCTTAACCACTTCCTTTGAAATTAAGTTAGATTGAGATCTATTATCTATCAATGTATCGATCTTAGTATGTTTCATTATGACCCTTATATAAAACACTTTACTTCTTGAATCAAAACCATCACCAATTTTACTTGTCAAACCAACTATTGTAATATTAGACTCATCACTTGAATCATACCCCGAGTCTGTTGGTCGTGTTGTTGTTGCAAAATTTTGCCTCCATTTCCTTTCTTTGAACCAATTTGGTCTCTTCTCTGGGTGCAATTGCCAACAATGCTCATCATCGTGCCCTTCTTTCTTGCAATTTTTGCAAGATAGCTTCTCCTCCTTCACTGCCACTGGATTTTCTTTCTTCCCATTCCCTTTGCCTTTGCCATCTTTCTTTGAATATATTTCCCCTGATACACTAACCCAGTTTTCCCTGCTTCAATATATGCGGCTTGAACAAAAACCTCATAAAGATTAGTAGGTCCAAACATAAACACAGTGTTACAAATACAAGAAGGAAAACTTCATATATACTTCATAAGAGTTTCTTGTGTAGTTAATGGAACATCTAACATCAAAGCCATATTACGAAATTCATCTGTGTATTCCTGCACTGATTGTCCTTTTCTTAATTGAAGACTTTTCCATTCAATTAAAGCCTTTTCCTTATACCCCAAAGGATAGAACTGTTTTCTAAGTGCAGAAATAAAATCATGCCATGATGAAAACATCTTACCAACTTGTTGAGTTCCATGTTGCATTTTACTTTGCCACCAGATGAGGGTTGTGGCTTCAAGATGAAGCAATGACAATCTGATTTTGGTTGCCTCATCTTTGATTTGTTGCACATTAAAATATACCTCCATCTGTCTAATCCAATTATCAAGTTTCTCAGCATTAAATTCGCCATTATACATAGGAAAAACAAATTTTACGTCAAGTTTAAGTAATGGCATATCATGCTTATGTTTATGAGAATGTTTTCTTGCAGTAGAATTTGAACTTGTACTTGAAGAAGAAGAAGAATATGATGGAGATGAAGAAGGTGAAGGAGGAGGTTTAGGAGGGTCCTCTCCTTCTTCACTTTGTCTTGTTTTGACGATTCCCCTTGAAAAGGCCTCTTTTGTTCCAAGTAATCATCATATAAGACATTTACCATCTCTGACATGGCGAAGAAAGTCTTTTGAAACTATATCGCGTTCTGAGACATTCCTTCTTCAGATTCCATCTTCTCACTTTGAGATGCCCTCTTTCTCGATCCAATCTCAGGATCTCCTTCTACAAGCTCTCCTTCACCACGACTTAGATTTTCCCTGGTAATCATGCAAACTCAAACAACCAACTTTCAACCTGCTTTGATACCACTTGATCTGAAAATAATCTTTAAAAGACTTGGTTGAGTTTTAAGCATGTGTTAAATTACCATTCAAAAACTTAAATGAGGAAGGAGATATTAATGAAAGAATATTGCAGCCATCATAAAGAATGCATATCAGAAAGTAAACATAAGGAACAACAAACCATAACAACAAGCTTGACAACAAAGTTCGGCACAAGTTTGCCTACATCTCTGGGCCTTTGTCTCAGTGGGGGAGGTTTTCTTATTAATCTTCAATGCTGAAAAATTACATCAGAAGTATCTCAAAAGGAATACAAACTGGTCCAGTTGTGTTCTTCTCAACCTCAATAATCCAACACAACTAATGGCACTGAAAAAGGTTGAGCGTATCTCCCGGAAATGGCCTCCAAAGTTCGCTTCCTCAATGGCTTCCCTACATAAAAATGGTTTAGGCTTCATGAATTCTTCAACATTTATCCTATTCTAAATTTCCCAGGATGTCAAGAACCTATGGTTTTTACAGGATTTGAGTTGGGGTTCTCCTCCCAACTTCCCCCTAAGATATGGCTTCAAAAAGGGCTCCAAATCCCCCAATAATGGGCAAAATCCTCCAAAATCAGCATAATAATCCAAAAAAACCATACAATATAGTTTAAATCCCACTTTTGCAGCATATTGGGTGCGCTATCCCCCTTTACCCGGGATCCTGGTCATATGGGATGGCCCATGTGGCCACGTGCTAGGCATTAAATAGTTAATCCCCTATTCATCCACCCTAGCTCCTGGCTCCAAGTCGCATGTGAAGCATGTGGCCATGCCCAAGTGTCATCAACGCCCTAAACCTCCAGTCCATGGCCCCTAGTCAGTTGGGCTAGCCTCCACTGACTGGGTCTTATCCCCAAAACTCGCCACACATCAACTTAAAAGAAAATTCTGCCACATGCATAAAAAGAACCATGTGTAGCTCGGGCGGTTGACGCTTGTTTCGAAGTCTTGGGCTATGGAGGAGGTCGAGTGTTCAATTCCTGTGGAGGGAAATATTTTTTTTTGAACCGACCCACATTGGCCATATCTAGGGTGCCACATGGCACCCTATGATTGGTCCATGTGTCGACTTTGGATTGGCCACCGTACACACAGTCCGCTGCCTAGTGGACCACCATGTCAACCTGCCAATGCATCTGGCCAGTCAACATCGTACGACATGTGTCAACCTATCATCCTACCACATCACTACCATGCCTTCCACATGTCATGTTGTCGTTGGTGCCACGTCACGTCTGTACAAACACGTGTCGTACCCTGAGCCTGCCATGTGTCAGCATCCGTACAGTGCCACATGTCAAAATCCATACCGTGCCAACTCAGCTTGAAAATATCCAAAAATGAGTGACATATGTCACCTCCTGGTGCTGCCACGTGTCCCTTATGAAATCATCATGATGTCATGCTGACGTCACTTCCACGTACTGCTGACGTCAACAGTACAACCTGTTGACTGTTGACTTTTTTTTTGCTTGTTTGGGAAATTAATTAGAACACGACAACTTTCGCATACGGTGTCCATTTTCAGAAAAAAAACTATATGGTTGGAATTGGCTCGACGAGCCCGATGCAATGGCATTGGTTTCATCCAATTCTGAGAACTTTTGTTTTTAGGCCTTCCTAGATCCATTTGTATCATTTAATCTCATGTCATGGTATTTTTTGTTGCATTCCGCTAGTTCTTCATTTAGTTTGCCAATTTTGGCATCGAACGAAGAACTTACTTGATTTATAAGGCCTGTGAAAAACTCTTTAGAGTTTTCACTTAGCTCCAACGTGGAGGAAGTGTTGCCCTCTGTCTTTTTCTATGGTTCTCTTGACATTCTCCTCGCGTTTCTCATGTTGAGTTTGATGAAAGAAGAATAGGTATTAAATATATATTTTTTAAATATTTAATATTTTAATATTAATATTTAATATGGTAGTGGAAGGTAGAATTAGGGTTGGACGAGGAAGAACTTGAAAATCGTGAAGATGGCGAAATGAGAAGGTGACGAGCTGAGATATTAAGGGAGAAATGAGAGATGGTGAGTTGAGATACAAAGGTCTTTGATGCAGGGATGGAATGATAGAGTGAAGGGAGGGATATTGAGAAGGGAGAAAAGGAATGGTGGATGGGCAAATGAATTTGCGTGGGTGAAATGATGTCTTTGATGCAAGACACGAGGGACTCGGTTGAGCAGGCGCAAGGGACTCAGTCGAGAGCGCAAGAGGGAGAAATGGAAGTCACGGTTTGCAGGACTTGAGTGGATGAGGGACTATGGACGAGGGCAGGTCAGAGATGGGAGTGGGAGTTTGGAAAGGAGGAGAGAGCGAGGGATTGCAGATGCATGGGAGTTTGGAAGAGCAGGCTGCGGCTTGGAAAATGGGAGGAAAAGGAGTGTTTTGGTACCACTTGGAAGCTTGAAACTAGATATATATAAAATATGAACTTAATATTTAATAAATTATTTATTCGTTGTCTGATTCAAATGTACAACAACGTGTATAAATACATGTACATGAGTAGAGTCACATCTTTTTTTCTAAAAAGACGTGACTTTACATTAAAAGTAAAAATTATTACATTAATGGTTTAATTAATAATTAATAACATTGTAATATACTCAAGGTATATTACAGAAGATATCAATGTTCAACATGCACAAGAAGGACATGAAGAAGAAGCTCTAGTTCAAATTGCACTTGTGTCTTAGCAGAATGAAGAAGCAACCATGGAGGAAGCCCACAATGCGCATGATTTCACCTAATTAGGTCATTTGTATGCATTACTGGGTCATCTTTTTGTGTGGACAATTTGTAAGACTTTACAATTGCAGATATCATAGAAAGAAAGTAGATAGTAAATGTAATATCAATTATGTGGTTTCTATAACATCGCTATTTTTTTTTGGTTCCTCTGCTACAAACTTTTAGAAAAATTGTACCTTTTTATTGAACAATTTGGTCACAACATGTTATATATCAAATCAATGCTACTTGTTATTGTGAAAAAGAAAATAATATAAATACTCAATGGATGCTCAATTAATGTTAAGTACCTGAATATATCTAAATATATATTTCAACCAATAAACCAATAATAAACACCAAACCATTCACCAAAATACTGAACACAAGAAATAACCAANGGACTAGGTCCACTATAATATTAAATAAGGCCCACTATGGTAGTTAGATATAATAAATGCAAGAGGACTTACTAGAAGGTTCCTCCTCTAGAATGTTCTTAGGTGGTTAGTAGCACTATATAAAGGGGTTCAAGCAATGTAATGGGATATGAAGAGAAGTATTGTATTTAGAGCAGTAGCTCAATAGGAGGAAGCCCCCTCAGGAAAGTGAACATGAGAGGATTCCTTCCATAATAAGATCCATTGTATGGTATTGCCCTACCTCAAGGGTTTCTATAATAAAGTGGTGGTTTTCTATATTGTTCCATACATCTTGTGTGGTGATTGTATTAAGATATCTTTGGTACTATTGTAGTATTTTGTATTCAGGACTTTGGAACTTAACAATTGGTATCATAGCACTTTCCTTGGTCAAAGAAGGGAAGAATTTTTTGCTCTTTTGCTGAATTTTTCTAGGGAAGAAAAAGAGGGCGGCGCACTTCAGGTTCATATATCAAGATTTATGAGCCGATTTTGACAAAACAAATTGGGTATTTGAATTCATCTCGGAAAAATACCCAATTTCAAAAACAAAATCAGCTGAAACAGAGTCTGGGAAGTAAATTTATGAGCATTTTAAATTCAATAATTTTTCAGGGTTTTCCAAAAAAAGCCATGATTTTCTGCAATGATTTATTTTTAAACCCTAGTTCTATTTTCTGGGTTTTTTCGTGACGGTGACGAAACTGCAGAGTTCATAACTTTTCATAGGGTGCTCAGATTGCTACCATATCAATACCATTGGATACATTATTTTAAGATATTTATTTTGGTATATTTTATGTGGTGTTTCCAATGGTTATTTCATCTCAAACTCTCAAAGAAATTCTACAGATGATCTAAGCATTCAAAGCCCAATTGAATGACACATTGCATGACTTTGTAGATGGCCTCACAGACGACCTCAATGATAGTTTTCGTAGTATTCAAGATTCATTGGATAACATGCATGAACGATTTTTTATGGCGAACATCATGGATGAATATAATCAATAAATATATGCTTGGTATGATTTTGAGGCCGATTGTGATGATTGGTATATGGATAGTTGTCATTTCTGGGATAAAACCACTTTCATATTTTATTTGATGACTCTAATCCACCTTCTGTAGAGAAAATCAATGTGATAAATCGAGAGCCGATGATTATTACCAGTGTCCATCCTGCATATTCTACAATGGTATTATTCCTTCCAGATTCTACTACGACCCTTTTCCACTATGTGGATGCATCTTCTTATTTGGATCCACATGACATGTGTCAGTTTTTGGAGCATCATTTTGAGTTGGTTATTGGGTTCCAAAATCTTCCATGGGGAGTTCACATGAGCACTTAGACATGGGACCCGAGTTTACAATGGCGGTTGGACTACTTCAACATGGTGGATTTCCTTTCTACATGGGACCTTGGTTCTCCAATCTTCTTCAACATTATGGTCCACAATTATCCATGGGACCCTGGTATATGGTTGTACATCAAGCATTGAAGACAACACTTTCATAAGAGGGATGGAATTTTAGGTAGCTAGAGAGGTAGTAGGGGGGCAAAGGTCCCATAGTGATAATAGTGAAGGCCATTCAATGTAAGGTGGACTAGGTCCACTATAGTTCCAAAGTCCTGAATACAAAATACCACAATAGTACCAAAGATATCTGAATACAATCACCACACAAGATATATGAAACAATATAGAAAACCACCAATTTTTTTATAGAAACCCTTGAGGTAGGGCAACACCATACAATGGATCCTATTATGGAAGGGATCATCTCATGTTCACTTAATATAAGTCATTTAATATATGAGAATGTGTTCATTCAATGTAAGGTGGACTAGGTCCATTATATTAATAAAGGCCCACTATGGTAGTTATATGTAATAAATGTGAGAAAGCTCTCTAAAAGGTTCATAGAAGATAGAGAGAGCTATATAAAGAAGTGTAAGCAATGCAATGAAATATAGTGAAGAATATTGTGATTTTACAAGCAATGATTGCTTAAGGAGTTTTATCTTTCCATAAGGATTAATATATGGTGTTACCCTACCTCAAGGGTTTTGGTTATTTCTTGTGTTCAATATTTTAATGAATAGTTTGGTGTTTATTATTGGTTTATTGTTGAAGTATATATTCAGATATATTCTAGTACTTAACAAGTGGTATCAGAGCACTTTCCTTGGCCAAAGAAGGGAAGAATGTTTTTCTCTTTTTCAGATTTTTTCTAGGGAAAAAAAAGGGTGGCGCACTTCAGGTTCATATCTGAAGATTTATGAGCTGAATTTAGAAATTGTTTTTTGGATATTTGAATTCCTCTAAGAAAATACCCAATTTTAAATAAAAAATCAGCCGAAACGGAGTTCAAGAAGTAAAGTTATAAGCATTTTAAATTCAACGGTTTTTCAAGGTTTTTCCGGGAAAAGCCGTGATTTTCTGCAGTAAGTTGTTTCTACACCCTAGTTTTTGTTGAAGATTTATTCCAAGCATGATATTTTTTACTGGAAGAGATGATGGCACTAGTATTGAAGAATTTATACAATCTCACAAGTCATTATGGAAAGGGCAGTGGAAATATTTTGTAGACTGGGGTTTCAAAGGTGATGCTCTCATATGGTGGAAATCATTTCGCCATTATGAGTGGATGTCACTTTCTGAGGAAGCACTTGAAAAAATACTTTTAGACAAGTGGTCTCATACAAAGAGTAAGGATAAATACATCACCAAGAGTTTATTTTCATGTGGAAAATCTATATCACAAGTTCATGGTTGTATTCATAAAGAAAATGTCATTGTTTCTATTAACCCTAGTTGCAAACAAAATTTTATTAATATTCAGTTGGTTAATAGATTGCAAGTTCCGACAAATAATATTCAAAGCACACAGGTTCCAGGTGAAAATGTTAAACTTTTTAAAGATTTGAAGCTCAGTATGGATAAATGTGTGCCGCATTCAGATTTTGAGGCTATAGATATGGGTGATGAAGACTATGTTTTGGGATATCCTTGGATAGAATCAGTGGGTACCATTAATATTAATGTGCAAAAGAAGTTTCTAAAGCTTTGGTACAAGAAAAATAAAATTACATTGCAGGATGTGTCTCTTAGTAAGAAAGATGGGCCCATAGAAGCTAGAAAAGAAGCTATTGTTGAGTCTGAATTTGAATCAGAGGCAGGGTCTACAGAGGGAGATGAAGCAAAACTATAGGAAGGACATAATGAGGAAGATAAGGAGGTCATTGAATCAAAGACACAAAGTGTTGCAGATTTGAAGAAAAAAGAACAGATACCTACAGTTGTTGTATATCGCCATCCACATCATATAGAGACACAAAAGTCATCAAGGCAAGGGCATGTGCATCAACACATTTATGCACCAACATGACACCAGACAAGAAACCAATCAAGAGGTGCATGGAGGATTATTGGCACTACGGGAAGAGCTCAGGCTACATAAACAATCCCATGGAAACCCCTACATGATGCAAAGCAAGATCAGGGTGGAAAGGCAACATATAGACATCATGTTTGACTTCTATTGGGATGGATGGATGGTCGTACTTGGTACCAGTTGGCTACATTGCTTAGCCAGTCATATTTTATGGTTTCTTCTCATGTTTCGAGGATGAAACATGTGAAGGGGGATGGAATGTAGTATACCTAGGGAGGTAATATGGGGTACCTAGGGAGGTACCCAATGGGAATGTAGTTATGTGTTATTAATGGAAGTCATTTAATATATGAGAATGTGGTCATTCAATGTAAGGTGGACTAGGCCCACTATGGTAGTTAGATGTAATAAATGTGAGAAAACTCTCTAGAAGGTTCCTAGGAGATAGATAAAGCTATATAAAGAAGTGTAAGCAATGTAATGAAATATAGTGAAGAATATTGTGATTGTACGAGCAAGGATTGCTTGAGGATATTTATCCTTCCATAATGATTAATATATGGTGTTACCCAACCTCAAGGGTTTTGTTAAGTTCCAAAGTCCTGAATACAAAATACCACGATAGTACCAAAGATATCTGAATACAATCACCACACAAGATATATGGAACAATATAGAATAAAACCCTTGAGGTAGGGAAACACAATACAATGGATCCTATTATGGAAGGGATCCTCTCCTTTTCACTTTCTCGAGGGAGCTTCCTCCTATTGAGCTACCATTCTAAATACAATACTTCTCTTCATGTCCCATTACATTGTTTGAACCCCTTTATATAGTGCTACTAACCACCTAAGAACATTCTAGAGGAGGAACCTTCTAGAAATATAACCTTCTAGTAAGTCCTCTTACATTTATTATATCTAACTACCATAGTGGGCCTTATTTAATACTATAGTGGACCTAGTCCACCTTAGATTGAATGGCCTCCACTATTATCACTATGGGCCCTATGTCCCCCCCTACTACCTCTCTAGCTACCTGACAATTAATAACAATTAGTAGTATGTCAATTGGGTCTAGTTTAGGTGTCTAAGAGGAGATGTTGTAATCGTCTCCACCCAGGTTAAAATATTACATATGACATGTACCTTTGTATGTTGAATGGGTTTGAAAATGTACAAACAATATCACTTTTTCACAAGTGCTTTAGGGTGGGATGAGATGTTCCAAATGTTTTTTTTTTGGTCAATTGGGTCCAGATTGGGTGGTTAAGGGGATAATTTCTTACTTTCCCGACCCAAGTTTAAATATCATTAGTGACATGTTTTCCCCTTATGGACTAATTGGGACTGGAAAGGTACCAATAACATCACTCTCGCTTAAGTTCTTGAGGGTATGACAAGATATTTCTAAACATTTTTTAGCCTCAACCAATTGTTACTAATGTTGACGGAAATTTGGCCAGTTTTATGCCAACTGGTGCTCGGTTCAAATGCCCATGGGTGAGGTGTGTTAGCCTATGGATTACCTTACAAATCACTAAGTCTTCATGTCACCTTTAATTGAATTACTCATTTAGGATATTAATGATTTATCCTCAAATGATGACTAAGTGAGTTAGTTAATATTTCCTAGCCTAGTCACCATGCAAGGTGTTGGGATCTAGTGAAAATCTCTTTATGAGGTGGCATAACCCATTGTACTATATATTTGTAACTTTGTTGTGAATATTTCAACAAGATGGATTGAGGCCTTCTTCGTCATATTGTTGATCCTATCTTGTGTGTTCAATTTCTTAACATGGAATCCGATCTCCTTTAGTATTAAAGGGGATGGTAATTCCATGGTGGTTTTATGTTGGAGGCCATCAATGAGCTAATGAAGAAGATATGCAATGAAGAAGAAAGAACCAAAAATGGAATTGCATGCAATCCAAGGAGAAGACATCACTAAAGGAGAAATTCGCTAATTTTGGATCGTCTGTTGGTAAAACTTAGATTTCTCTTTCCACATTTATCCATTTTGAATTATTTTAGTTGCATTGGAAACTATATTTAAAGACGCACCAAAGGGTATTTTTGTTTTCTCAATACTCATATCCGTTTTTTAGATATTTTTCCCATAAGAACCGGATTTTGTGCAATCATGATGTATGCAACCATTAAAATGTAGATTGCAGCCACTATATAGAATCAAATTGAGCATATAATATAGCATTGGAATGGTCTTTTAAAGATCTATCAAATCCCTCTCAACATTGATTGAACAAAGCAACATTTAAGGAGAAAACATTGCTGATAAAATTAGCCATTGCAAGTGAAAAATGTGCTTTTCTTATGGTAGAAGCTTCCGTTTTCTAAGATAGAATTTGCAAATGGACCCCCAGGTGATTACCCAAATGGGTATTTTTCCTTTCTCTAATTGACTTCTTTTTTTTTTTTTTTTGTAAGTAAATATTGTACTACCTCAAAGATTCAAAAAACATATACATATGGGGGAGCCTATGGTTTGTTATGCCAAAAAGTGGAAACCAGAACCAGGCCTAGGCTCTGAAAAGTGGTCCATGACATGAGTAATTGCCATATCTAATTTAAACAAAAGAACTGATGAACAAGGAGGCCAGAGGACGAGACTATGCTTTCCTAACATTTAGAAAAATAAAGGTAAACATGAAATTATTAGACACCAGAAGCACCTTGATCCCCATCAGCCAATGAAGAGCTAGGTGGAGCTAGAGAAAAAGTGAAAGGCTAACTGTATGTTGGGAATCTTTTTTTTTCTTCAGTATCTCTTGAGAATGAGTCAACCAACATGTCTAGTCGACGATGAAGAGTTTTTTGGCGATGCCACTGATTTGTGATGTCCCTTCTCATTTCAAAAATGAGATTCAATTGCTCTACAAAGAAACTTTGCTGCAGGGTCATATCAAGCACCGTTTCCTCAGACTGTGAAACCACTATGTCCATTTCCATATTTCCCAGGGTCTCTTCTTCAATTTATACAAGAGTTACCTCTTTGATAATAAGGCATCTGTTGTAGTCCTCCTACTGCAGGTTCGAGGAGTCTTCAACCCTTTGAGTTAGGGGGGAGAAGGGGTTCTAGGTTTGCATTAGAGAAGCCACTGTGGGAGCATCCATAGACTGGAGATGAGTCAAAGGGATTTCCTCCTCCACAAGGATATGGTCACAATCGAAGGCGTCCCAATTTTGAGTTGTGGAGGGAGACACAACATCATGCAGAGCAAGGGGTTGTTATAGCAAGATTTGACTCACCCCATGCAATCTTGCACAAAAGGCCTTTTTCCATTTCCCTATGCAGACTTGAAGTCCCCTTTTCAAATCCTAGAGCTAAAAATACATTTTTTCCACATATACGCACCTTGCCTACTATACAACATGTGTATACGTAGGTTGCACCACTATAACCCGTGTACATCGAGAAATGTGCCCAAAAATGAAAAATGGTGTCGGGTTTCCATGTCACAACACAATATCAATGATCCTTGGCCTTCCATATACTGGAAACGTTCTGAATCGGCCCTTCAGTTCCACTTGAAGGCTATAAATGGGCCAAATCCGAACTATGAAAAAGAGGAGAAAGAATTCAACTTTGAGAGAAAATTTACTTTGGAGGAATTATTCACTTCACATTGAGTCTGCATCCCTTTATCCTTTAAGTCTGAACACATTTTGCAGCCCCCAAGATCTTCCCTTGTTGATTGAGAACTCCATTGTCTCTCTTACATGAGCTTGCCTTTGGTGGAGGATTGAAGTGGTGGAGGCCCAACTAGAAGGAACTTAGTTTCTTGGTTCCGAACCGTGTCGACACGAAAGTCTGTAACTTATTCACTTCTGTTGATTATATCTTAATAGAAATACTCTTTTCTCATCCAATTGATATCTTGCAAATATTTGAATTATTATTCCATGGGAGTAGTTGTTATGAATGTTGATCGATTATGCTATTGAATGTGCTAACATCATATATTATCACCATATTCTCGTGTTGCTTGGTTGTAGAGGACTAGTTGCGGGTATATTTCTTTGGTTCAAGTGCTCAATGGTGGACTTCATCGAACATCTGGACGAGGTAGGCCTTTTATCTGGTCTTGCTAGCATATTTTTTTATATACCATACTTGAGAATAGGGTTGTTTTCTATAGTCATTTCCGTTTGTTGTGGCTTACCCCTAGCCATAGAGAGATTTTCCTTGTAACAGAATTGGCGACCATACTGGGGACTGAATCTTCTTTTTTGGGGTTTGGAGTGTTTTTTCTCCTTAGATTGCTCTCATTCACATTGAGTTTCTTGTCGCACCATTGCTTGAAAACCTTTGTTCACTCTGTGTCTGAATCTTTCAGCCTTCTCCTTAGCCTAGTTGTGTTTTTGACACATATACATGGGTTTTTTCTTGATAGCCGCGTATATATGCGTGCCGTCCTTCTGCAAGATGTGTACATACGTGCTTTTCCCTTGAACAATCACATACATCAACCTTTGCTACTTGTTTGCTGGGTTTGGTGGTTGCTGGGTAGGTTTTGATGATTGCTTAGTCTTCTTGGGTCTCTGTAGTGTCTGTTAAGTGTCTATGCAATGACAAGAAACCTGTCTTTGGTTGAACTTTTGGGCGGTGCCTTTCTTGTCATCTTTTCATGTTGATTGTCCTTGTATATTGGGCCGAGTGTTTTTCTCCTTGATATCCTACTTGGGTTGTCTCTGTCTATACAAAATAGAGTCTTTATATCAAGTTGTTGTTCAATCCTTGCATTTTCATTTTTCTTATATTGAAAATACAAAAATATTAGGCATTTTACATTGATTGGCATTTTGATCTTTTGAGTCTTTGTCATTTATCTTAGTGCATGTAAAGAAAGATTTCATTTTTATTTAGAGTTGCAGAATTGAATTGAAAATTGCATTTTTAGGAAGCATATCATCTATTGGAAATTGAAGTTAGGACTTTGCATTGTATTCATATTCATGTTCTTTACTTGCTGAGTCATAACATCACTACTTTCATGACCACACCTTTTGAGTAAGTAGGGCCATTAAAAGTAACGCTATAATTTAAAATTGATTAGTAACAATTTTATTTTCTAGGGTGCACAAACTAGCTTAGGATTTAGTGCCTTGGAATATGATTTTGTGAGTAAACTTCTCCAAGTCTATTAAATCAACATATGTGTCTGACTAAGGGAGTGGAGAAATCCATTATATAATCGTTAATATCAGGAGGCTCTGCTTACACAAGAGTTAAGAATGAGGTCACGTGAGGTTGGTTGAAGGGATATCCCCCCGATACCTTCTTAGCGTCAGAGATATTTTTGGGGATCTATTCGTATATGGGGATCTTTCTAGTGCCCTTACCTCCATGAGAGGTGGTGCTTTCAAGGTTTTAGGATTTGCTACCCTGCCCATACGTTGGAGCTGACTTATGACTGTTCGCCTGTGCATTGGTTATATCGTGGTTGATTATTTGCTTGAGTTAGGTACCACATAGGTTACTTGCAGGGGTGATTCTGCAGGTACCCTGGGTCAGATAAGGGTCAGACAACACACAACCTTTATGGAGGATTACCTCTCAGGGGGGATCTGACCGACTGCTTGTTAAGCCCACGAGGGAAATTATAACTGATTATGATACCTCTAATTTTTAGCAGGGATTCTTAGGCCCCTCTTGGGTGAGGCATACCTACTTTAGAGAGGGAGGCCTCTTTCAGCCAATTTATCTTGTTTGTGTGCATATTGGTCGTTCGATTATTTTGGTGTTCTCTTTGATTACTAGTTGGCCTTAGGATTTTTTTTTTATATCTTGAGTCTTAAGTCATCGTGGAGTCGGACCATCTTCCCCTCCGGTCTCGCCACTTGTTACATTTACCACCACATTTCGAGTCTTTGCCTTCTAAAAGGCGTAGAGTTATTAAACGTGGTACACACACCTCCACTTATTAGACTTGTGATTATACAAGGATGAGTATTGAACCGAGTCATCAAGATACTAAGATTCCTTTGACTCCCACACCTACTATAGTCAATGGTACTCCTTCGACTCCTTCAACCACGATGGTTGTAGCGTCGGGGGCACCTATCATCACTGCTTCCTGTCCTATAGTGAATACCCAACCTATTTCCACGAACCCATTTGGATTTCTTGGTTACTCACATGGCTATAATGTTCAATCCATCCCGATGGACTCTAGCCCTTTTTCATATGGTATGCCGAATTTCACATCGCAGTTTTCAAACTCCATCCTAGCTGCTGGCCCTAATGCTAGCATTGGACTTGGGGGCACAAATCCTCCTTATACTCCATTCTTGTTTGGTGTCTCTCAAATCCTTCAAATGACTCCTACCGTGGGAGGCATTCCTTCTTTTAACCCCAGGTCTAATCCTGTTACCTATGGATGGAGTAACCAACCCGATGGAAACAATTTAGCTTATGGTCCATCCTTTACACCCACCTCTTCCGTGCCAATTTCAACCAACACGTTTGGCATGACGAATCCACCCTTATCCTTCGGATTTACACTTGGAGGAGGTCAGTTTCACACCTTGGGCAAACCCCAACCCAGAGCCACTCCGAATGGGGGCAGTTTTTATAACCCCCATCAAAACATTCCTACTGGAATGGTGGCCAACCAACCTTTTATGAATCATCCCGGAGGAGGGTCTTACAATCCCGAACAAGACCATGGTGCTTACCAGAACCCTGGATGGGATGCAATTCCCCAAACACAATCTTTCCAAGGAGCTTGGGGCCAGATGTCGCAACCCCGTCTCCCTTTTCTGGCCACACTCAACCTGCCAGAATTGTCTAAGTTGATGAATGACCTTGTGTGTCATGATCCTACATGGCCCCCCATTCCCACCAAGCTTCCTTCAAATATCCCAAAATTCGAAGGCAAGAATGGCGAGGATCCTGGTGATCACATTACCACCTTTCACCTATGGTGCTCTTTGAATTCCCTTAATGAAGATTCCATTCGATTAAGATTATTTCAACACACCCTCATAGGGGTCTCTACGAAATGGTATATCAAGCTACCTAAGGGGGCATACAAGACCTTTAGTCAGATGGTGCTAGTCTTCCTTAACCATTTCCAATTGTCAGTTCGTTACGACGTTGGCCTAGAACTTCTGTCGACCTTACACCAGGACAAAGCCACTCATATATCAGATCACATCCAGGAGTGGCGTAGACGAAAGAGGTTGATCAAGACCTGCATACCCCCGAATTTCCTATTAGAATGGTTCCTTAAGTCTTTACAACCTCCTATTTCGAATGATGTTTCTACATCTGGGGTTACATATGAGGAAGAAGAAATCTTCAAAGCCCAACAATTAGATCTTATATTCCCTCAGTCTGGGATGTTATACGAGATTCTTCCAGATGCACCAAGGTCAAATTATGACCCTAGACAAAATCTCGGACCTCGTGTCGATGGCATTGTAGGTTTTGCCAATGTGAAATCTTCAGACTCGGTGACAAGCCATTTGAAAGAGTTGTTTCTAAAGCAGTCTATAGGAAGGCCATCTTTGTCTGTGTCTTCCAATCCCACTCAGTTGGTGGATGTACATTTTGTACAATCGTTGACCGACCCAAATGGTAACCAAAAACCAGGCGAGAATAAGAAGAAGGACGTAATAATAATTGTAAGGGTGGGAAAAATAATAATAAACCCAAGGACAATGATAATAATGAGAGGACGAATAACAATGTTGGTGAGTGAAAAAAATAAAGGTGTAAGGTGAAATTTTCCTGTAAGCTTTGTACAGACGATCATCTTACTCATTTATGCCCCAAACTTGCTAGAAGATGTGAGGCTTTTATCTCTACCACCCGTCGTGCTGATCAATCCTTTTCCACATAACCAACATATGGCCTCGAGCTCCTCAAATGTCGAAAATGTGGCCAGTGGGAGTCAAAACCCACCAACACAAGACAATGACCATCTGTGCATCAATATGGTCAATTCTCAAGTTAATGTAGCCACATGGTCTCACAATTACAGTTCTTCGCAAACTGTACCTGGTCTAGAATCTCCTCCTCCTCTGGAAGCGCCCTTGCAGATCAAAAAACCAAAGCCACTGTCTCATATTTTGAAAGGAGTACTCAAGCGCTCTACCTACAATCCAAATTCTAGAGCCTCCTATAATTACTCTATTTTTGAGGACCTAGGTCAAACCCCTTGTGCGATGTCATCCCTGGATGTACTCCTGACGTGTCCCTCATAGAGGAATGCCTTTCTATCTGCGTTAGGAGCGCTAGATCCCAGTGGCTTGAAAGTTATCAAGTTTGATGTCATAGATGTGAAGCCTCACTTGCATTACCACGTGGCATTCCAAATCCATGTGGGTTACTCGACGTATACCATCAAGTGTGAAATTGTTGATGAAGGTGTTGCAACATGTGTGATGTCCCTAATCTGTTGGAAAGCTCTCGACTCTCCAAATCTCTCTCAATCTTTGACCATGTTGACTGCTTTTGACAGTCGTTCTTTCCACCCTCATGGTATTCTTCTTGCCTTTCTGATCCAGTTAGGTGGGAAGATGATAGAGGTGGATGTTGAGGTGGTTGATGCACCCATCGATTACAACTTGTTACTAGGACACAATTGGAATTATGCTATGACTGTTGTTGTATCGTCCGTCTTCTGCACTCTTTGTTTTCCTCATGTTGGGAAGATCATGACGATCGACCAGTTGTCCTTTGCGTATGCTAGCCCCAATGCATATGTTGGATCTTCGATCCCCATGGTCGATAACTCTCAGTCGACAACTGAGAATATCAATGTCGGAATGTATTCATCCCTTATGGGTACCTTTGACTTCATGGCACTGATTCACCATGTTTACGCCATGTCCAGTAGGCTCATTTCATCAGAGAGGCTCTTTCCTTTCCACACTTCCTATTTTAATGATCCTTGGACCCTACCCTCCTTGATTGCGTCTTGTGAGGGTCAGTCTCATATTGGAATGGCCATGCCACTATCGACAACAAAGATAGTGTATCAAGCTATTCTTGACTCTTGCATCGATCCCGATCCTATTACGTCGCTGACGGATGAGGAGGATCATGTTATTAATCCCGTGTGGGCCACTTAGTTGTATTGCTCACATGACTACCTTGATGAGAATTTGTTAGAAAAACAGGACCGCAGAGAAATAAAATAAAACAAATGCGGAAACAAAACACAGAAGATACACAATATAATAGAGACACAGATTTACGTGGTTCACCCAGTGTGGGCTACATCCACTAGAAAAATTGTCAGGTCCTTCCTTTATTATTATCCAGCATATGAAGGGATACAACCTACAACAAATCCACTGTAACTTCTTCTTCTTTCTCTCACAGTCTCCTATCTCAGAATACAATATTCACCATCAATCATCGCCGTAATACATTTCCCTCATAAAAGAGGGTTGCCTTCTAGGGTAAAAAACCCTAACATAATCTCTATCGTTAGATCTGCGACCTTATAATGAACGGTCCAGATTTACAATGAAATTACAATATACATTTACAAGGAAAATTTTCCTTCGGGGGCTTCGCCCCCGAACCCTCGTTGGGGGCCCGCTTGCCCCTAGACCCCCCAACCGGGGGGATAGCCCCCTCAGACCCTGCAGAGGGGGTACCCCCCCTCCGCACTCCCCTGCGTGGAAGACTGTACATACTTCTAGGGTGTAAATACTTCATGGGGTATAAACACGACTAAAAGTAAAAGACCTCTGAATCAGGAATATAATCAGGCTCCACAACCAACAGAATTTACCCTCGGATGAAACTATCATTGAAGCCATGAATGGTTCTGACAAACCTTGGGATGATATGCATCATCAATTTGAATTTATCCCAGACCTTTCTAGAATTGAATAAGATGACTTTCTATCTACTGTGAGCGAGATATTCGGTGACGATGTAGTTCCGCTTGATATGCACAACATTTATGCGGAAAGAAATATGGTGAGTATCTCTCATACCATCACGATCGATATCTTTCGTACACCTAGCAAGATTGAAAATGTACACAACAATGCAAATTGTTCGCCAAAAGAAATCCTGATCTACACCAAGCTCTTCAAGGAATTTCGAGATGTGTTTTCTTGGTCATATGAAGAGATGCCAAGAATCGACCCTAGAATTGTCAAACATGAGATTAAAACTTACCCGGATGATAAGCCTGTTCGACAACGTCTTAGAGCTATCAATCCCCGAAAGAACCTTGCTATTAAGGCAGAGGTAGAGAAACTGCTTAATGTTGTCTTTATCTACTTGGTTCCCTTGACTGGATGGGTATCCAATCCCGTTCATGTGAATAAGAAGCAAGGAACCATCCATGTATGCATGGAATTTCATGACCTAAAGAAAGACTGTCCTAAAGACAACTTCTTGACACCTTTCATCGATCAAATTCTTGATGAACGTGTGGGAAGCGAGGTTTTTTCTTTCATGGATGGATTTTCAGGTTGTTTATAAATTCAAATTGAACCTGAGGATCAACATAAGATGAAATTTATTTTTCCTTGGGGTGCTTTTCATACCGGAAGATGCCTTTCGGCCTTAAAAATGCCAAAGCAACCTTCCAAGGTGCTATGACATTCACATTCCACGATCTTAAGCATATAGTCAAAGCTTATCTTGACGATCTTGCTGCTCACTCTTGTAAGAGAGTGGATCACCCTAAGCACCTTCGACTAGTTTTTGAAATATTTCGTCATTATAGAATCCGGTTGACCCCTCATAAATGCATCTTTTGTGTTAGGTCTGGACATCTTCTAGGATTTTTAGTCTCTGATACCGGGATCATGGTAGATCCATTAAAGGTTGAGGAAATACTTGATTGCCTCCCCTACAAACTACTCGAAAACTTCAAGGTTTACAGGGGAAAGCTAAATTTTTACGTCGGTTTATAGTAAACTATGCCAATATTACTAAGGGTTTCATGCATCTTTTGAAGAAGGACACCCATTTTATCTAGGATGAGCAAGCCCAAGAATCCTTCAATGCTTTGAAGAAAGCCTTGGTATCGACACCTCTGCTAAAGTCTCCCGACTAAAGTAAGGATTAATTACTTTATATCGCGGTGTCCGAAGAGACGATTGGTATGGTTTTGGTTCAGGAGGTGATGAGCTCCGTGAGCACATCATCTACTATCTTAGTCGAAACTTAGTTGGTCCTGAGCTAAAATATTTTCAGGTTGAAAAGCTAGCTTTGACTGTCGTCCACACAGTTCAACGATTACGCCATTATATATTGCTTTTCAAAATTACTGTGGTTGTTGATGTCAATCCATTTCAATACTTCCTTACTAGGCGTATCATAGAGGGAAAATATAATAAATGTATTATCATTTTACAAGAATTCTATCTCGATTTCACTCTGCAAAATCCAAGAAATCATTAGTCTTTGCAGAGTTAATATGTGACTTCCCACGATTGGACGAGGATGTTATTCATGTTGATTCATTTGCAGATGAACACATTTTCCTTGTCTTGTCATCTGACCCCTGGTATGGAGACATTGTTCTCTATATTCAAACTTTGAATTTCCCTCAGCATCTCTCGCGAGATGACTGACGACATATATGATACTAAGCCAAGAATTAACTTATCATCGATGACACTCTGTATCATCGAGGAATTGACAATATCCTGCGTCTTTGTTTAACTCACGAGGAAGCTAAGTCAGTCTCAAATGATTGCCACTATGGGGCTTGTGGTGGTCATCTATCTGGGCTTGCGACAACCCCAAAAAATTGCGAGTAGGTTATTTATGGCCATATATATTTATAGATTGTATTGAAGCGGTTAAGAAGTGTCACCCCTACTAGGTGTTCACTCAGAAAATGCGCTTGCATCTAGCCCCTCTCCATTCAATCATTACCATTGGTCCATTCACCAAGTGGGGGCTGGACTTTGTGGATTGCAACCCGACTTCGACTTGGGGGCATCAACACATTATCGTCGCATAAACTACTTTACTAAGTGGGCCGAGTCCATGCCTACAATTAAATCCGATGGGAATACTACAACCTTCTTCGTATTCAATCAAATTATCGCCAGGTTCGACATCCCGAGTGAGATTGTCACTGATCATGGTAGTCACTTTCAGAACGAAATGATGGAAGAGCTAGAATCCAAGCTGGGGTTTAAGCATGATAATTCTTTCCCTTACTACCCCCAGGAAAATGGACAAGTAGAGGCTATCAACAAGTTTCTCAAGACCATTTTGTAGAAAACTGTCAGCCAGAACAAATCTGACTGGCATATTATGCTATATCCCTCACTTTGGGCATACTGAACCTTGGTCAAGACTGCCACCGGATTTTCTCCTTTCCAGTTAGTACTTGGTGTCAAGTCGATCTTACTTATTGAATGTGAAATACCTTCTCTTAGATTGGCAGTCGCGTTCCTCCCTGACACTTCCGATCTTGAGCGATGCCTCAGACACCTAGAGAGCCTCGACGAGCAGCGTTGAGATGCCTCTACGGCTATTGAGGTGAATACAAGACATTTCAAGGTCCAATATGATAAGTTTGTCTGTCCTCAGTTGTACACTGAGGGTGACTTGGTCCTCTTATATGATCAAGCCAAAGAACCGTTGTGGGTAGGCAAGTTCAAACCCATGTGACACGGTCCCTATATCGTGCGACGTGTCTTAGAAAAAGGAGCCTATGAGTTAGAATATTATGAAGGGAACATATTGGTCAAGCCCAGGAATGGGCTCTACTTGAAAATATATTACGCTTGAGCCCCAAGCTTGGGCATAGCTCATTGTATACTAATGTAATTTAGTGTATATATATTTTCCCTTTATTTTTGTCTTGAGCTTGCTTATCAAGTTTTCCCTTGGTTGGCATATGTCAACGAAGTCCTCAGTCTACTTAGGATTCGCAGATAGAGCCAGTGATCATACGCAGAACTTGGCTTCCGCCGCTTGGGTAGTTTACTCACCCGAGGGTCTACTGGTGTCTTCAGGTGGTGTATGCTTAGGGCCATCCATGAATAATGTGGCCGAATATAGCATCGTTATAGAACTATTGCGCGATGCCATTACGCATGGTATTCACTCTTTGGAGGTTCACCTGGATTCTCAGTTAGTAGTATGTCAGTTGAACGACAGTTACCATGTGCGTGATCCTATGTTACTCCGACGATTCCTTTGGGTATGCATTTTAGAACGACAATTTGATTTTATTACTTATCATTACATACTTAGGAGTTCTAATTATGTATCTGATGCTTATGATAATTTTGTTTTAGATTGGAATTTGTCACATAACTAAAGAAAATAAAACATTCTCACTAGTGTACACATTGTAATATAAGTAAAGCTGAAGAACCATGTTTTATATATATTTCAAAAAATATGATGTTTTTAGTGAAAAGTTGGGGCCAACACCCTCAATACACATATACAACCGTTAATACAAAATCCATGACATCTACGCCCGTGGTGCCAGAAGTGTGTCACGATAACAAACTACAACGTTTGCGAGACACAAAAGATTTTCACCCAAGCTCTGGGCACACCAACCACCTGCTGTTGCATGGCCTCCGATAGATCCTCTACTTGAACCATCAAAATCCTATGCATCAAACCACGTTTTGAAGGACTCTCTCTGCTTCTCCTCCTACCACCTCATCTCCCTGGTGCCTCCGAAGATGTTGTGGAAGCTTGTCTGGCCGTCACAGACCTACGTATGCCTCACACAAGTGTCTAGTTAGTACTTAAATGTCATCCAAAAATATTATTGTTTTCCTATACAAAAATACAAAAAAATGAAATGTTTAAAAACTTTGACATACCTATGTCCCCGTAGGCATCCCTGGTGGCAATGGCATGTCAGGGTCCCCTCTGAAGTCTATCCCTGGATAGGGGTAGTCATCCAGAGAAATGACTTTTTGTCTCCACCAGTAAAAGAAATCATCGTTGTAGGGTGTGGGAACCCTACCTCCCCCTTTCCATCTCATCACCTCGGTCCATCGTGCTATGGCTAGATCGCGAGGTCCTTGCAGAAGGATCTCAAATCTAGGTCCCAAACCTAGAACTCAGTTGAATAAAAAGATACACAAGATAGATGAAAACCTGAAGTTCCTCTTGTCACCCTGTTTTCATTCTGTCAACTCACTCTTCATATTAGCCAGTAGTGAGGTGCACCAATCGTACACCATGGGTCTCAAACACTCTACAAAGTAGAACATAAGTGACCTTGATTCCTGGTGCATCGAAGTCATTCTCGTGATCTGGGTTAAAACGAGGACAACAATCTTGAGGCTTATATTGTTTATCGCTCGGATGGGGAGTTGACTCCCGACCTTCTCGGTCCCTGCTATACAGTGAGCGTCTATGTACTCTTCTATCTTCATACCACTCCCAGCTGCCCGAGCTTTAAGGTTCACCACCTCACCTCGAACTAACAACCCCGTCAAGAAATATATATCCTTGACGTCAATCCTTAATGGTTTCCCATCAAGGTTGAAGCTCTCAATGTTTGGATCCCAGTAATCCACGAGCAACTGCAACAACCTTGCTTAGGCCCTCATCCCTTTGAGTGCCCAAAAATTGTACAACCCACATCTTTTCAAGGCCATTTGGGCCCCCATATCTCTTTCCACAACAACATCTACCTCCTCATGTTCCCTTTCCCTCCATTATAGCACCATCCTGCCAAAGAAACATCATTTTTTGGGTTAGCAACCATCAAAAACCTTGTTTACAGACATATACGTGGGCTGCAACATTCACAGTCGCGTATAAGGCTGAGTTTACACAGTCTTATTTTACACATTCGTGTATAACCTCACGTATACGTGCCCTGATGAATGGTAGCCCGCATACACCGAAATACCTAATTTGCGCCTTAAATAACTTAAAATTTGAAACTTAAATACAAAATTTAATCCACTAGAAAGGAAGAAGAGGGGAAGAGGAATTACCTGGTCCAGACGGTCTCTGATTCCGTCACTCGATGCTCCCACAATCACCAGTTGAATATCAGAGGTAATTTGGTACAAAATTCACTATTTAGGTAAAAAAGTCAAATGACATAGTAAAATTTGGTTTTTGTTACTATTTATAGCATTTTTTACCCACTTTACATAGATTCAGATCGTATTTTCTCCTAATGGACTAATACAACAATGGATTGAGTTGGTTTTTGTAGTTTTCACCATGGATTCTTGTGGTTTTTAGCGTTAAGTTGACCTTTCGTAACTACATACATGTATTTTCGCTACTCAACATATAGGATGGGTATCCGTTCCATCATGCACATTTGCATTGTCCTATAACTGTCACTCATCTGCCTTAGGTATGGACCCATTTGTTAGCGACACAGAACCCTCCATCTGCTACAAGGAATTTCGTTATCAAATGGTAGAGACTTACCGAACATGGGTACCCTAGTTAGATCCTCTGCTCCATTTGGTGCCCATGCTGAGATTTTTTTTGTAGGACCAGGAGTCTCTTATAGCTAATACATGACTTTATGTTGAGCATCATTTCTCACTCATAAACATGCTGACCTATACCTAGAGGACTCCCAGTCGAGTTTGATTTAAGCTCTTTTCTGACTCGTTTTCAAAAAGAGAAAAGATTGCCGAGTGAACTTATCTCTTTCACACTCGTAACTTGGATTTGAAAGGACGTCTATTTGGTACAAGTTTATCCCCTTTTCAAACTAAATAGACTAAGATTATGAAAAAGGAAGTTTTTTGGCGTTAAGTTGTGATTGCATCTCATGCCCTTGCTTGTAGTATTGAGCCTATAGTCGGTTCTCGCTTTGCATTATAAACCGTTTGCCTCAGCATTTTTGCATCCTCAACCAAGCAAAGCCTCGTTTATATCCTTTGCAACTTGACACCCTATACCCAGGAGGCAACATTCCTGCGAGTGTCCATTCCCTGCATGCAACTCCGTGCATTGAGCATAGGTATGTTCCACTGCTGGAATTAGTTTTCTTACTCATGACACTCATTTCCTCCTCTATATCATAACATGCATTTGACTATGAAAAAAAAATACGGGTGGGAAGGGAGTATTATCTTATATTGGCAACAATCATTTCACCTTTGAACAGAGCACAAAGTTATTGAGTCCACTTGTCATCATAATTTTGGGTTTAGCATGGCCTTAGGAAGTTGAGCTCGTTACAAAGAGTTTACTCCCCCATATGGTTACTCTTCCAGTCCCTGTGGAGAGTTTGATTGATGCCTCCCGCATCTCATGGTTTCATCATCGAATCTATCCTGCCAGATTCATCCATATGTCTCATGCTCTTGTTCAAAGGATGTCTATCAACCTATGTCGGCCATTCCTCATAAATATTGACTTTGCATGTTGGTCATACCCTCAATTTGTCTCAGAATCACATGAAGTTGTAGTCCTATTACGCACCTTAGTCCTACTTTCCTCATTGGTAGGTAACCTTGAACCCAATAGTCGACATTTCATCATTGGTCATTGACTGGGTGGTTTTCCTTATGTTTGACGACAATACATCTATTCACACATTGGTATTTGTGCAGTGTCTTGGATGCCATTAGCCTCATTGGTGGCTTCCTCGCCTTTGTCAATAGTTTTCCTCATTGGATGCTATTCAGAGGGTCTTTTTCATGTACCGCTTGCACTTGGCACACACGAAAGATGCACAAGGTCGTGGGTTCGTGAACATGTTCTTCGTACGATTTCCTCCAAATCATCAAGATCCTGCTTTGTACCTTCTGCTAGATGATGAGAGATGCCTTAATGCTCTCCTTTCAGTGGGTCTCCTTCCATCGACTTCAACTCATCTATTATGGAAACGAGACCTAGAGTCCTATGAGTACCTAGAGGCTTGCAGTCATTAGTGACATGTTCTCTTTCCATCGACAATTGGGAATACATCAATGTCTTTTGATCCATGGATTCTTCAAGTGTTCGACCCGACTCCTCTATTCACACTTGTAAGAATGTACTCGGTGCCTTGATACTTACTCTCATCATCGGTAGGATGTCTCGCCTTTGTTAATGGTATATCTCAATGATCGATAATCAAACAAAGTCTCATTGTGTTTGACCTCAACTCCTTTATTCACATGATGTAGACTTTCACCTTTGGAAGATTATGTAGAAGACTTGAAGACTTCAGTATGTAGCCGCAACTTTCCTGATTTGTTGCCACCTTTTCATTGGACCAGTACCTGTGTGACTTCATTGATCATGGGAGATCAGATTGTACTCCATTGTATACATATATCTTCATATTGATTTTGAGACTGGTTCTACTGGGCCTTGTTTGTGACTATGACAACCTTTGGCATGTAACCACATTTGTATTTTCCTATTCATAGCCATGGATAGTTGTTTCGTATATTTTCACATGGATTTGCAATGTAATTCAAATTGGTAGCCATGTATGCAAAGTCAATGCAGATTGTAATGAGAAACTAGTTTTTCCAGCTGGGTCCCCATTACTCCACTTCTGGGTTTTTATAATGTATTTCGGCCATCGTAGATACTCCTCTGACCTCACACATTAGGGGGCATCTGTTATAGCAAGATTTGACTCACCCCATGAAATCTTGCACAGAAGGCCTTTTTCCATTTCCCTATGCAGACTTGAAGTCCCCTTTTGCAAATCCCAGAGCTAAAAATACAATTTTTCCACATATACGCAACTTGCCTACTACACAACATGCTTATATGCAGGTTGCACCACTACAACCTGCGTACATCGGGAAATGTGCCCAAAAATAAAAAAAAATGGTGTTGAGTTTCCATGTCACGACACAAGATCAATGATCCTTGGCCTTCCATATACTGGAAACGTTTTGACTCGGCCCTTCAGTTCTACTTGAAGGCTATAAATTGGCCAAATACGAGCTATGGAAAAGAGGAGAAATAATTCAACTTTGAGAGAAAAGTTACTTTGGAGGAATTATTCACTTCACATTGAGTCTGCATCCCTTTATCCTTTAAGTCTGAACACATTGTTCATCCCCTAAGCTCTTCCCTTGCTGATTGAGAACTCCATTGTCTCTCTTACATGAGCTTGCCTTTGGTGGAGGATTGAAGTGGTGGAGGCCTAGTTGGAAGGAACTTGGTTTCTCGGTTCCGAACTGTGCCAACATGAAAGTCTGTAACTTATTCACTTATGTTGATTATATCTTAATAGAAATACTATTTTCTCGTCCAAATGATATCTTGCAAATATTTGAATTATTATTCCATGGGCGTATTTGTTATGAATGTTGATGGGCGTATTTGTTATGAATGTTGATGGATTATGCTATTGAATGTGCTAACATCATATATTATCACCATATTCTTACATTGCTTGGTTGTTGAGGACTGGTTGCAGGTATATTTCTTTGGGTCAAGTGCTCAATGGTGGACTTCATATAACGTTTGGACGAGGTAGGCCTTTTATCTTGTCTTGATAGTATATTTATTTATATAGCATACTTAAGAATAGAGTTGATTTTTGTAGTCATTTCCGTCTGTTGTGGTTTACCCCTAACCATAGAGAGATTTTTCTCATAACAGGGGATAAGACGAAAAAGGGGGAGGGGAAGGTCTATTTCTTCTGGCAATGAAGTCATAGTAGGATGGACCTTGCTTCGACTTTCCTCTCTCTCTAGGCATGATGACCGTGAGGATACGAAGGAGAGACAACAAAGGGGAGGAGGAGACTAGAGATCTAGAGGTCTGGTGCGGCCTTGTGAGAGTCTGAGAAGCCTTGAACACAGTTGGTGTGGGAGGAGTGGAATTATCACTAAGAAAAAACATCACAATGGAGCCTATTCCTTCTATTGTAAATACTATGGAGCAAGAATTGATGGGAACCTGCAACCAAGTACCAGAACTAATGGCAACCAATGCCATTCCAAACCTACACATTAAATTTCTCCTACGAATCATACCTCCATCCATCGCATCGACATTAAAGAATGACATTGGGAGGATTTGAAGGAGGAGGGTGGTGGTGGCTTTCCATGACAAGATTGTTTGCATGTTGTCCATGTGGCATCCCATACGAGGATAATTGACTTCTTCTTCAATGATATTTTGTCCATGAAATTTCTCACGATTTTCTTAAGCATGGTTAGAAATAAGAAATTTTCCTCAATCAATGTGTCATTAATAGCTTTCACTCTCTCAAACGACCTGCATACACAGTGTTAATACGTTTGCACAAGTGTCAAGTGATTTTTTTTTTCTATGCATGCTCAGATATGTCCGTGATGGGGATCTCTCAATCACGGCCAAACATGGCTACCACTACAACAATTACTTCATGTGCAATCAAAATCGATCAGATTCGCACTAGAAAGAATCAATCTACAAAAATGATTTGAATGGAATCATATTTGGTGATTTGAATCCAATGATCATTTGCGATATTCTTTCAACAATATCTCCTCAACGATTTTCTTGGAGAAATTTCCTAATTTACATATAGGTGTTCCTACATTTGTAGCACTTGGTCCTCTACTTCAGTAATTCAATGATCTACCCAACTAAAATCAAGAACAATCTGCCAGATCTCATCGGCCTACCAACATACACATGCCAAACAAAGATCTCATTATTGGTTGAACCTGACACCCAAGAATTGATTGATTCATTGCATTTCTAAGTCCACATTGAAATAGTTGAGTCAAAATTGACAATGTTGAGTGGTTGAAACTCAAACCATTGTAAAATTCACGAGTTGGGGTGCATTTTCGATAATATATGACACCCTTAGCTTGCTGGAAACAAAAATCAAGTGAGTGTGAGAAACAAGTGAAAGTGAGAGATTTCAAGTGAACGTGACAACAATGATGTCTAGAATCATGAAGTTGGTTTCCTTATTGGAAACTTTGTTGGAAACAACAAAGAGGAATTCAGTCACAATGACCAACAGAACGGCGGAAACTATTCTTACATGTTTGTGGGTCATACAAACAAAGGTCCTTTAACTTCAAACTCAATCCCAACTATTGAATATTGAAATCATGGATCTCAAAAATCAATAGTCAGTGAAACATTTTGAACTAGTCCTTGTTCAGAACAATCCTCTTTTCGATGATGATAATCATTCAGATCAACAATGCACTCATAATCAACTCAATAAAACAAATTCAATTGCAGATAAGGATGGAGTTGTGCATGAACAAGTTCGGATTTCTCTTTCCAAGTCAATCATCAAACCTTGGGATGAAATGCAATTTAACAAAAATAGACATGGGTTAGGATATGAAAACGATGGCAACTTTCATATCCTAGATTACTCCAAATTGATTAAGTTTGTGAGTGGAGGATTTCTTGAGAAAGAAATACCAAAAATCAATGAGGAAAAACCAAAGTTCCAACATTGTAATTGCACTGGTCATATGGAAGATCAATTGTTTGATCTCCATCCTTGTCAACATTGTGGCAAGAAGAATCATTTGATAGAAAAATGCTCCAAAATAAACAAATTTGTAAGATTAAAGATTTACTATAGGTGGATCGATCCCTGGAAATGGTCATCAATAACCAAGAAGATATATTAGTCTTACCAAAGAATTCAATCTCAAGTAAGGACACACATTACAACAAATAATCAAATAAATATGGTACTCTCTTGCACCTCAAAGGAGGGAGTACAATGATGAAACTTCCTTGCACCTTAAGGGGGGAAGTGCACAAATAAAGAGAATATCGGTAGTGGTAAACAAAAAACCACCAGAGAGAGTGATGAATTGGTTTAGGTTAACCCACATGAAGACCCTTGTTGTCTCTCCTTTTAGCTAAAAAGGGGGGGAATTGATGATGGTGTCATACTTAAAGTTTAGACTACAAGAAACAAACAATAGTTGTAGATATCAAACATAGAAAACGCCAAATAATAGACATTAACAACAATGGGAGAATTGAAAAGATTTCATCACTTTAATTAGACAATTGGTCTATAATCAAATAATGTAAGTTTCAACATGGAATATGAAACTTGCAATCAACATCAAATCAACATTTGGGAAGACCCAACATGGAATATGGGATCCTCTCAGTTAGATCTTTATTATCCAACTGGGATACATCGATACATTTTTCGACACCTAAAAGTTTCAAAAGTGGTTAGTGGTCATCCCAAACCACCAAAATTAAAATAGCACTTAAGTGATTCACTGATTTTAAATTGGTGATACTACATGTTCACCAATTAGCAGATGACACTGGCTTCTTCTAGCTAAATTACTTGGAAAAATATCAGAATGCCAAGTAATTGGAAACTATTTAGACATTGGAAGTTGTACACTTCTAGGTTTTAGCTCTCTTCCAATTTATTTAAGATGAACCATCCAACATCTAGTTTTGACGGTTTTTTAGGCATATTTTTCATTGAAGCTCAAATTAGAGGATTTTCAATGATCTAATATATCATCTTTTGCATTGGTGTTTATTTCTTAAATGATACAAAGATATAGAATTGTGATTGAGGGGGAGAATGTTATCCTATGTCTTACCTTACCATCGACTAAGTCTTCATGTCACCTTTAATTGTATTATTCATTTCGGATATTGGCGATTTATCTTCAAACAATAACTAAGTGAGTTAGTTAAGATTTCCTAGCCTAGTCACTGTGCAAGGTGTTAGGATCTAGAGAAAATCTCTCTATGAGGAGGCATCACCCATTGTACTATATATTTGTAACTTTGGTGTGAATATTTCAACAAGATGGCTTGAGGCCTTTTTCGCCATGTTGTTGGTCCTATCTTGTGTGTTCTATTTCTTAACAATGTGCACTAGTATACACCATGAGTTTATTAAGGATTCCATCCAAAAATGTTAAGAAACATTCCTTGGGTTTCCTCGTGAGGTTTTCCTTGGAAAAAAAAACAATTAACATTAATATTTTTATATAACTTTTCCTTTACAATGATTATGTATGAGTATAATTAATGTGATTGCAATACTTATCATAAATGAATAATCACAAAATCAAAATTATAATATTTTTTTGTCAATGATGGCTTGTCGAGTCAGTGAAAATGGGGTGTTGTAATCACCCCCACCGAGTTTCAAGTCTATACAATGAAATACTTGTGCTTGTGACCATGTTTGTAGGGTACATGTGCATGCCCTCGACAACTTGAGAAAAATATATACCCTTCACTCATGTATTCTTAGCTGAACAAGACTTTCATAGTGTCATGGGATATTTTTGTCCCAGTGTTACATATAAAATAGAGCAGTTGTTGCTTGCTCATGTTCACCAAACGTTTGAATAAATTGATAATAATAATATTTTTTCATAACGAGTAAATAATTGATTATTAATTAATTATTAATAATACTTCACAATAAATTCTGACTCTCCAAGGGTGAGAAAATTATCTTTTCTCTCGAATGATACCAATAAATCAAATTTGCATGGGGAATTATCGAAGCCACCAATAATGAGGTCAATAATAACGGAGAAGTTTGGAAGCCCTAGAGATGTGGTTGATATTGATGGAGTGGTTGATGTCAGCATCTGTGTTGGTGGCATTGGATGAAGTCTACATGAAGCCCTAGAGGTATGGTTATGGTACCCGAAGTTGGTCGAGGAATAAAGACATGAATGTGAGTGTATTTGTAAGTAAGACTATCATAGATGGATAGTATTCATCATGTCGTTTCCTATTATAGGTGGTACGTCATGTGGCTCCTTACGATTGAGGAGATATGGCTTTGTAAATATTGGAGGACCCTTAAGAATAGTCTAGAAACTCCTAGAAGGTAAACAAGAGGTCAATTATTCTAGAAGCCTCTAGAAAGTCTTCAAGAAGTTTGATAGTCAAAGTGGTTGCAACAAGAATTTAATTATGGGTAAAGTAGTTGTAACAAAGAAATTATGAGTTTACTAATTATGGGTAAAGTAGTTGCAACAAGAACGTGGCATGACCCTAAAGTTAGGAAAAATGGTAAAACAATTATGACCGTAAAATTAGGGAAAAAAGGTAAAACAATTATGACCCTAAAATTAGGAAAAAACATAAAACAATTATTACCCTAAAATTAAGAAAAAGAGTAAAACAATTAAAGGGTAAAATAGTTGTAACAAGAAATTAATTATAGGTAAAGTGGTTACAACAAGAAATTAATTAAGGGTAAAGTGGTTGAAAAACAATTACATGGAAGATTATATATACACATCAAGAGTCTCACATTCACACACATTCTATTGAATACATTCTATGTGAGTAAGTGATTCTTATATGAGGTAACCAAGGAGATATGAGGTGAATTTCAGAGGGAAGATGAAGTAAATAAGGGATAAATTCCAAGGGAAAATGAAGTCGTGTGATGATGTGTTCTAATGTATGTTATTTAAAGGTCATCTTACCATTTTCGCTATAAAGTTTTTTCTAGAATTATTCATATAGTGAAAATTGGTGGAGGTTGAGAAGACATGTCAATGTACCTGTGGTAAAAATTTCATCTTTTGGGTCATTTTATTTTATGAGATACACACTATGGAAAATAGGGTTTTTGGCTAGTCCTGAAACTAGTCTCAAACAAGTGTTCCAGGTAAAATAGTCATAACTTCTTCATTGATGATCTAAATTTAGTGAAACCAAATGAATTGGATAGAGTACCTTCCTTAGTATGTGATGTATGATTTTCATATCTAGATATCAAATATTCGATGTGTGTCATGCTCTACAAGTTCACTCTCTAGAATAATCCATAATTCAACAAGGTCTGCCATTTTTGCTATAACTCTTTTTACGGGATGTTCCAAGTAGTGAAAGTTGGAGGAATTACGGAGAAGATATTGAATAATATTTTATATAAGCTTCAGACTTTATTCATTATAGACATAGAGTTATGAATCTTGAAAGTTAGGGTTTGTGACTAATCCAAAAACTAGTTCTGTGAAACTACGATAAAGTTTGATGAAGATGCTATTATCTTCTTGCTAAAGTTGAGGAAGGTCTGTAGGTATGTGATCACATACCCTAGGTATGTTACAGAGTTACAAGTATGTTTATATGCATGTTTTGAGGGTTACATGTTGATGATGTTATGGTGCATGCTTGAGGCAAGTCTTTGGTATATTGTTGATGCATTGGCACATGGTGTATGGTTGTCATTGATATTGATACATTAATGAGGAATACACTTGGTATATGGAATCACATGTATGAGATACATCTATTGGTAATGTTGGTAGTTGGTTGAGGTACATCATTTATAATACTTTATTGATATATCCTATGGTATATGGTGTATGGCATGATTGAGTGATATGGTATATGGCTGAGATACATTGTTGGTACATGGTATGATACATGTGTTGATGTACATTGTTAATGTACATGGTTGATACATGGTATGGTACAATATTGGTACTTGGTATACATTGTTGATGGTTGAGGCATATGGTATAGGTTGAGCTGCATGGTTGATGCATGTTTTGGTATAGGTGTTGGTGCATGGTTGTTGCACAGTTTGGTACATGTGTTGGTGCATGGTTGATGCACTTATTGTGGTACAAGTTGTAGTACATAGTTGATTCTTGGTATGGTACAGGTTGATGGTTTGGTACATGGTTGAGACACATACCTTGTGATGGTATGTTGGTGATATTTGTACATGCTTGGTAGAGGCATGTGTTGGTGATGTTGGACATCTAGTTGAGAGGTGTCCTTGGTATATGATCCACGTGAGAGGATCTGGTTGAGTATCGGTGACAATGGCAGATTGGAAAGGTTTATGTGATCGATTGGATACAGTGACAGGTTGGTCAGTGACATGTTGATATTATGATTGGTTGACAATGATAGTGACAATGGTAGTGGAAGTGATTGTGGTGGTGACAATTGATCTACACTTATATTTCAGGGTGGCAGGACAAGGAAAGGAAAGGGGGTTGTAGCCTCCTTTTGGTTGGTGTCAGAGAACTCAGGGAGTTGGAGCTTGCTTTAGGTTGGATCTTGAGAATCAGGGGGTTGTATCCTCCTAGTTGAAGCCAAAGAATTCAAAGATTTTTATCTTCCTTCAGGTTGGTGCTTGTAAATCAGGGGGTTGGTGCCTCCTTCTAGTTGGTGCTGGAGAATTGGGAAGTTGGTGCTTCCTATGAATGTATTCTTGATATATATAAGAAATAATTATGTGGTTTTCTCCTATTTGGGTTTCCATGTAAATTCTAGTGTACTGTGTACTTGATGTGATGTTGTTTATGTTTATATGCTTATGATATACTGATGATATATTGTTGATTAAGTTGAATTTTATATATTGTGGTTAAAAGTGGTAAAAGTGGCACTCATATTGATTCACCCCCCTCCCCTCTCAATATTCCAACAATAGTATCAGATGACCAGGCCTCTTGTGTGTGCCCAAGGTGAAAACACAAAAAAAGTTAACACTTTTTGGAAAGAGGTGTAGTGAGGGATTGAAAATTTCTTTTTTTGGGCCAAGAAAAAAGTCAACATATTTATCCTCGTTGAGATATTTTTAATCTCTCACTTGAGAGTTTAAGAATATCTCAATTGAGAGTTAGCTCGAGTTTTACTTGGGTTAAAAATTTATCGATTGAGATTTGTAATGGGTGCATAATTTTCTTGACCAAGAGTTTACTTTTTTGGACAAGCAATTGAAATGGAATCACAATTTTGAAACTCTCGATCAAGAGTTTAGATTCTACACCCAACTCTCGACCAAAAATTTGGAAAACTTTTGACCAAGAGTTTTTGAATTGTAAAACAAGAGCTTGATCAAGGATTATTTTCATTGTTATGAATAAGAAATTGAGAAGACTACACACACCTGCAAGCCTTTGTTTATTTGGATTTCCCATGCCTTCTCAGATTTACCTCTATTTATTCAAACTTCCCATGCATTTTAGGATTTACTTTGCCAAGTATGATTTTTTTTTGTTTCATCTTGGTTTTATTCTTCTCCATTAAAACTTCATTACTCTTTTGAAATAGTGCTAGGTGTATTCAATGACAATTTGTGCATAAATTTATGCCCTGATTTGTATACATTTAATACTATGATGAATGGGCTTTGTATGGCTATGAATATTGATGAGGGTTTTAAATTTTTATAACTAACTAGCAATTATGGTTGTAATCTTGATATTATTGCATTCATACCCTTATGAATGGGCTTTGTAGAGCCAACAAGGTTAAAACATCTATAGGGTTTTCAGGGAAATGCAATTTGGGGTAAAGTGCATATATAATGTGTCATTAGAGACAAACTACACCTTTTTAGGTACATTAGTCATGGAATTTATAGTGCTCAGTAAATTAATCTTTTTATAAACAAATTACTATACAAAATTCTTTCTTTAAACATGACATTTTCGAATATTCAAGCTGACAATTCCTCAAACAATTTTTGGTAATGGCTATATTTTTGAATTGTAAATTCCATGGCTATATATACTTTTGGGGCATTTGTAGCCTATTTGATGGAATTGAGGAATTAAAGTATATGCATGTGGAAAAATGAATAAAATACATGCTCAATAATCCTCTACTTTGTCCTTTGTATTTTTCATAAAGTAGTTCCTGAATCCATCTCTTTCGTCCTTACCAGATAACTCATGTAGAATCGATTACTCTCAACTGCCACACCATAACATTACTTTGTACTATGTATTTTTGTATAGAGTAGTTCTTGAATCCATCTCTTTCTTCCTTACCAGATAACTCATGTAGAATCGATTACTCTCAATTGCCACACCATAACATAACTAGTTGAAAGACTATCATTGAGTGTATCATATAAATAAACAATTTTATTTACAAGGAACTAATGCATGAAGTATTAGAATTTAGTTGCACAATATGACACATGCCACATCTGTTCAAGTACATGAATTTAATGTCATTACATAGACCAGAATGTGAAGGTGAAAATTGTGGTAGTTGTAATCCTATGATGAAGCCATATTCTAGTCTAATGATTTATATGGCCAAAATGTTTCATATACTTGATGTTGTCCTTATGTGTATGTATATAAAAATCACCTTTATGGACCCATAGCATTACATATACATAATTATAAATTACCACATCTATATATGCTAGATATTGTAATGATGTTACCTATATCATTTGATTTTCCTATTCTGGCATCAACATTAGTTACATATGAATTGCATTTCCTATCAAAAGGTTTTGTATGAGAAATTCCATTTTTCTCATTAAAAAGTTGTGGGTGATCAACCTTGTTTTATTGATAAGTGGAAATCAATACCTTGTTTGTTTTGTAAATATGCCTTTTATTTATTGTTAAGAGAATTGATATGGTTTGGAACCATTGGGACACATGTAACAAATATATATTTATGGCATGCGGGACAATGCTAGAGCATAATTCAATATTCTCAAGACAACTAGGTTTATTATGTGTTAACCTTTTTGATTCAATGCAGATACATAAGTGAATAATCAAATGGTAGGCTCAACGACTCAAGAAAAAGATCATTATTTCGAGAAACAACATGTGTACTCATCTTTGTTGCACTATTATGAAAACATAATATATACCACAAAGTTTCCATGGAACCCATAAAAACCTCTTGGATTGCTTTCTATAATCAAGAGAACTACGTTGTTGTGTATTTCCATTCGATTGAACCATTCTTTTCAAAGCATCAACCTTCATCTTTTATTTGATTAAATCTTTGGCCTTATTAATACAAGGCTCAAGGAAATTCATTAGAGGTATATACCAAGCTCTTGAACCAAGTTTGGAATTTTGATATATACTCACCGTGTTATACATCTTACCATCACATTGGCCATCAAGATCATAATAAATATCTCCTAAAATACAATCACCAATCTTTTAAGACTAAATACTTGCCTCAATCTATGTTTGATGGGCATGCAACAAAGCATTTCTATCAGTGAGAAATATTTGCTTGCAACTTAAATTATAGTCATCACTCCCTACTCACAATCAATTTCCCATCAAGATTGCAATCAATATTTCTCACAATACCATCAACAATCTCACAAAAATGAAAAAGACCGACATTATGTGATTTTACTTGGAGCGACAAATTTGCAATTCTATCACAGGTTTTAGGATGAATCATTTACATCTTATGAAGTGTAAAAGTTCTATCAATATGCATCTATGTGAAAATCATTGACACTATGATACGATAACAATGAGAATGGGTTGACTTAAATACAAAAATGAGATGTGGGAGGATATAGAATTAGCTTGACCTTGTCATACTACAACAATTACTTTGATAACATTGACAAGGCTAGACTGAGTTATTGGAAAAATAATAATATTCTTGACATAGTGTCATCCACAAGGGATTTTAGTGAACAAGAATCCAATGAAATTTTAGTGAAAAACAATGGCATTGGATTGTTGTAGATTATATTTTGTTTAAGGAATTGGAGAATCCATTTCCCCATGTGGATTCAAAACATTTTCAGATTATCCACGATTGTTCTCAACATTTTCTTCAACGATTAGATTTCTATGGTGATAATGTTGATAGAAAGATAAAACTAATTAAGAGATGTTAGCAAGGCTCTTCTTTATGCATTTTGTACTACAATTGTTTTTATGTTGCATGTGGTCTTCTCCTTTGTTTTTGTTTGGCATTTGGTCCTTTTGCAATGTGACTTACCTTGGAAACCTATATGTAGAAGGATTGCGACTCATTTTATTCAAGCCTTTCATCTTAGGGAAGTGTGTTACTTGAAAGGCTAGAAAATACATCTTGTAACTACCATTTCTTTGTCAATGGAAGTGCCATTAATGCAAACTATGGTGGTAAATGAGCATTTTGTCGGTTTGCATGAGCATTGGTCATGGGTTGTTTTTTAGGATATGGATTTATGGTCGCTATCCTTTCCACTTAGTAAAACATGAGTTGTAAGGTTGGCCATGGAAATGTTCATTTTGAAGACAATGAAAATATCATTTCATGCAAAAATGGTGGTAAATGAGTTGTTTTCCAATTTCATCTAAACATTGACCATGGGTCATTTGTAGGGTGGTCAGCGCTTTTCTCACTACCCTCTCCACTTAGTAACACATGATTGGTAATGTTGGAAATGCTCACTATTGGAGATATTCATAAGCATACTCTTTTCCATTATTCTCAGAGGTTTAGTGATTATCTATGGCTCCCATGGATGGCTTACTTTTTCAATATGTATGCTACTTAATGGCCAACAATGTTGTGTTTGTTGTGAGGGAAGTTTTTTTTAGAAAGGACACAACATACATACTATAGATGCCAATTATTTGTCAATGGAAGTGTCATTCATGCAAATAGTGGTACTGGTAAATTATATTTTTGTAGGGTTTTCCTTAGAAGTCATCACATGTCATGTTTTGGGTAGTTGATTTTCTATTTTCCTACCCTCTCCACTTAGTAACACATGAGTCGTAAGGTTGGCTGATGGAAAGGTTCGTTTCACAACCAATGGAAATGTCATTTCATGCAAAAGGTGGTGTTAAAAGAGTTGTTCACCAGCTTCATTTAAAGTTACATTGGCCATGGGTCATCTGTATGGAAGTTGGCATTATGTTCACTACACTCTCCACTTAGTAGCACATGAGTGGTAATGTTGGAAATGTTCAATACAAGAGGCCCTTAAAAACATACTCTTTCCCATTATAATTGGAAGCTTAGTAGTTGTTTATGGATCCCTTAGATGGCTTTCCATTTCCATATCTATGTTACTTAATGACCAATGATATTGTGGTTGTTGTGAGGGTAGTGTGTTGTTGAAATGATACAATGTACATATTGTGGTTACGATTTCTTTGCCGATGGAAGTGTCATTCATGCAAACAACAGTGGTAAATTAGTTTTTTGTCAAGATTGCTTAAGCAATATCCACATGACATTTTTTGGGTGGTTAGAGTTTTGTTTGTTTCTTCACTTAGTAACACATGAGTTGTAAGTTTGGTCGATGGAAAGGTTTGTTTTGTATGTGATTGAAATGTCATTTCATGTGAAACATGGTGATAAATACATTGTATACCTGATCTATCTGAACGTTTGTCAGAAGTCATTAATAGGATGGTTAGAGTTTTGTTTGTTTCCCTCTCCATTTAGTAACACGTGAGTGGTAATATGGGAAATATTCATCGTGGAAGGCACTTATAAACACACTCTTTGCAATATTTGTCTTTCTCTTTAAGGAGGATTAGTGATTGTTTGTGGCTTCTTGGAAGGGATTTCCTTTTCAAGCTATGTTCTCCTTGATGGGAAATGATATTTTCCTACAACTTATTGCAATTGACATTTATTTGTCGATTGAAGTGTCATTTGTGTGAATGGTGGTTGTAAACAAGTTGTTTTTTGAGTCCCCTTTAGTAGTGGTCATGAGTCATTTGTTGGGTTATTGGATTTGAGTTCACAACCCTCTCCACTTAGTAACACATGATAAGTATAATGAAAATTCTCATCATGGGAGGCACTTGTATAAACAAACCCTTTTTCATTTTTCTTTGAGGCTTATTGTTTGTTTGTCGCTCCCTAATAGTGCTTTCCTTTTCAATGTTTGGGTTGTACTTGATAGCCAACCCTTATTGTTCTTGCCCCTTTTTCAATGGTTGATCCAGGTGGATATCGATGCCCCCCCACCTATTCCAACTGGCTCATCTTGGCAATTTTTTAGTTTGGCAGTTTTTTCCTAGTTTTTGGGTCCTGAACTTCCAGGACTATTTTGAGCCCCTAAACAACATTTTTAGGGATAGCCATAGTCAAAATATCCAAAAATAAATATTTTGATGGCATAATGTGTAGTCCTCAGATAGACCTTTCCAACGGGCTATCGTGCACCTAAAACGAAGATCGTATGCAAACTTTACGACCCCGAGAAGTTGATGTACTAACTTACCCCAACAGGGCCCACATGACTTTTGGCGCTTCATCTCCTAGGGTTAGGTTTTTGGATGTCTAGGGTTTGGAATGCATGTTTATTGTAAACATTATTTTAGAGCCCCATTGTAATCATCTTATTACAAATGAGCGTATCCATCACATCTCTTCTTAGAGATAAGCCACCACCATTCTAACAAGCTTGTTTTCAGTCTGCATTTCACAATTTAAGCATATTTATCTATTGAATATAAGCTAATTTTATTGTATCCCTATTATTTTTTCTTGTGTCTCTGTGTTAATAATAATAATAATAATATGTGTTCATTTCATTCTACTCATAAAATCTGGATCATTGGTATCAAAGCGGTCTACTCCTGGTCAATCTTAGTGCATGTCCTCGATGAGGTCAAGGTACAAAGAGTTGGGTCTCTAGGTTGTTCTCTTGAGGAATAAATATCTCACATGCCCAAGAGACCTTACATGGAGGGAGAAAATAAAGATGATGGGACAAAATATCCTTTCATATTATTTCTCGAGGAATCCCTTGCGCAACAACGGAATGGGATGATGGATAATTTTGCACAAATCTTTTGGCGACTACCAACATGTGACACATCTTCCTTGAGCGGAGGTGTCACCCCCTTCAAGGCACATATCAATGCTGATATTCCTATATTTAAAGGTCATATATATGCAAATGTTGTAGACAAATGTTTGAATCTGTTAGAAGGGTATTTTTTTGTCCGTAACTTTTCGAATAGAGAAAATATTACTTTTGCACTCCTCAAAGTCGTCCCCCATGTCAAATATTCATGGGAAACTTTTTGTGAGTAAAAGGAAATAAAGGAACCCTCATTTTTTACAGTCGCACTCACCCGGGAGACCTTCAGGGATGTTATTAAGGAACGATACTAGCTTGTTGGAAGTTATGATGACCTTTATACAAAATGGACTACACTATGACAAGAAAGGGACCAAGTAGTGCTAGAGTTCATAAATATCTTCCATACCTTGCACAACAAGCTGGGTATCAAATATTCCAAGCGGCATCTAGTGCTCAAGTACCGCAGTGGTATGCATATATACATCTAGGAAAAGATTGGGGTTTATGGACATCTTGTCCTTGGGCGCGGCCTATTGATATGTCGTCAAAATCGAGCATAAGCTTAAACAAAAGACACAACATTTTGGGTCTCGAAACCCCTCACAGCAAAATCAGGGCAAGGGAAACACAAACCCATAGAGAAAAGGGCAGAGAAAAGATGGCCAGCCTCAGGAAAACCAGTCTAAGCCACAATCAAAGAAGGAAAATGGAAAGGTGAATAAATATACCAGGAAGTGGTGCGACTTCCATAAGAGCCCCTCACATAACACTATTTATTTCCACTCAAAGCAGTCATTGGTGGCTGAGGTGAAAGCCTCTGAATCAGGTGTGGGTTCTGACTCTAAGTCAGAATCATAAAAGGGGAGATGGATCATTGAAACAGAACCCAGTGCCACCCTTTCTACCACCAAGATCTAGCCTAGTGAACTTGATGAGCTAGAGGAAGCCGGGTGCCTCTTTCATTCATAGATGTGGGTGAAAGACATGCCATTGCACTTCATCGTTGATAGCGATAGACAAAATAAAATCATCTCAGCGGAGGTCATCAAGCGGTTGGCCTTGCCAAAAATGCCACACTTGCAACCCTACACCATCAGATGGCTCCACCAGGAAACAATCTTCGCGTTAGCCAACAGTTTTGTCTATCGTACGAAATCGATCCATTTAAAGATGAGGTATTGTGTGTGTTGGATCATGTTGTCATTGATGCCAATGGTTTGATTGATTGATGTCAAGTGATTGATTAATTGATGATTGATTTAATGTATTATGTATTGTCCTTGATGATAATGCATAGATGAAGATGGATCAATGAGTTTTCATTGATATGATGAAGATGGATCAATGAGTTGTCATTGATACATGATGAATATAGATCAATGTGGTTTCATTGGTATATGATGCATTGTTGGAAAAATGTATAGATGACTCATTATTGTCTTATCATGATTGATAAGGTGCAAAAATGGATGAACTCCAAAGTGGTCGCCTTATGGTCAAAGCCCTCACGGGAAGACGCTTTGTGGATTGAGTTATCCTAGAAGAATGGTTGGAGGATCCATGCTCTCATTATTGTCTTATCATGATTGATAAGGTGCAGAAATGGATGAACTCCAAAGTGGTCCCCTTATGGTGAAAACCCTCACGGGAAGACGCTTTGCATATTGAGTTATCCTAGAAGAATGGTTGGAGGACCCATTCTTGTATGTGTAATAATGATATGAAGATCCAGGAAATTGTTGGTGAAACTATCCTAGATGGATAGTGCATGTCATGTCATTTCCGGTGGTATGTGGAATGTCACATAACTCCTCATGGTTTGAGAGTTATGGCCTTACGAAGATGAAGGACCCCCATATGAAGGCTTGAAGCCCCCAAGGTCAAAGAAGTCAAAGTGACCTAAAAGAAGAAATCATTATTTAAATGATAAAGTAAAGTGACAAAGTCAAGAAGGATTATTTAAATAACAAAGTGAAGTGACAAAATCAAAGAAGATTATTTAAATGATAAAGTGAGGTGACAAAGTCAAGGAGAAATATTTAAATGATAAAGTAATGGAGAAATTTCTAATTATGGAAAGTGGTTAACCCTAAAAATGAGGAAAATAGGTTAAGTGACCTATAAATCGGTTAAGTGACCTAGAAATGGGTTAAGTGACCTAGAAATAGGTTAAGGGACCTAGAAATGGGTTAAGTGACCTAGAAGATGGAGAGTATAAATAAGAGGCAAGGATCTCTCATTTCAAATCACACTTGAGAATATTGAATATCTATAGGTGACTAAGGTAAACAAAGGATATCTAATCCAATTTCAGAGGGAAGGTGAAGAAGAGAGGGCCAAAATTCAAGGGAGGATAAATTATTTTCATGATGCTTTCTAAGGTATGTTATTTACAGGTCATCTCGCCATTTTCACAATAATTTTTTTTCTATAATGATTCAGACCATGAGATTGATATTCCATTGAGGAAACATATCCAAGTATCTGTGGTAAAAAAATTATCTTGCGGGTCATTGTATTTTTGGAGATAAACTCCGTGGAAAATAGGGTTTGTGGTTAGTCCTGAAACTAGTCTAAAATAAGTGTTTTGGGTAAAAACGTCATAAATTCTTCATAGTAGATCCAAATTTAGTGAGACATTTTTTTTTGGTTATATTACAGTCTATAGTATGTTTTGTAACAGTTTCAGATCGATTGAACAAATATTCCGTGAGGGGCACGCTTTATAAGGTCGCTCTCTAGAATAATCTAGAATTCAACAAGGTATGCCATTATTGATATAACTCATTTTATGAGAGGTTCCAAGAAGTGACACCTGGAGGAATTGCATAAAACACACTGAAGAACATTGTATATCAGTTGCAGATATTTATTCATTATAGGTACAAAGTTATTATTATTTCAAGTTAGGGTTGTTGACTAATCCAAAACTAGTCATGGTTGAGACAAGCAGTTGATGAGTTGCCACATTCATGAGGTGTATAGTTGATGATGTTGGTACATATTGATGAGTAGTTGACACATGATTTGTATATACTTGGTACATGGTTGGATGCACTTGTTTATGTTACATGTTGATTACAGGTTGTTTGGCACAGGTTGGTGCATGGTTGATGCACTTGTTTATGGTACAGATTGATATCTGTTGAGGATTGTTGCCGCATATTAGTTGGTGTTGATAATGTAAGATTAGTCTTGCATATAGAGCTGGTGCTCTTGTATAGTTTTACTCTATTTAGTTTTTGTTGAAAACCCCCTGGATTGAAGTCCATAATAAAAAGAAAAAGTGTACATACATCTTGTGTTCCTTCTGGAGATGATTTGTTGATGATATATTGTTGATATATGTTGCTGATATGTATTCACATGTAACTGATTATTAATGACAACAATGAGTAACAAGTAAATTTCGAATGCTAACTAATGAGTTTTGTGTAAGAGGGAAGTTTTGGGAAAAATATCCCCACACTCATTCACCCCCCCTCTAAGTGTGGTAGGTGTGTCCAACAATGTGATGTTCCTCCCCTTGAATTTTTTGATGTTCTTTTGGGCCAACCTTATTTATGGAAATTACATGTTGTGTATAAGTCTAGGCCTTGCAATGTTATTATTACTTTGAACAAGAAATTGTACATGATACTCGAGGTAGTCCCACCTAGTGCCATTTCCTTGATCTCTGCAAAGCAATATTTCAGGAAGGTTATTTCTCTGACTGGGAAGTTTTTCTTCTTCATGATTCTCTCTCAGAGTGAGAAAAACATTGTAGCCACATCAAGGGCCTTTGCGGCTGACCTCTCCATGCAACAAAAGCAAGTGGATAAGGTCATGGAAGAATACAAAGACATCTTCTCCTCACCTACTGGGGTACCTCTACACTGTCAGGTCAAGCATTCCATCGATCTGACCCCCAACGCATCGCTACCCAATGGACCAGTATATCGCCTCTCTTTGTTAGAAAATTAGGAGATCAAGCATCAGATTCGAGAACTCATCCACAAGGGGCACATCCGACCCAACTCATCACCTTGTGGAAGCCTAATCATGTTGGTGCAAAAGAAAGATGGGACCTGGCGACTCTACATTGATTACCTGGCTCTAAATAAAATCACAGTCAGTAATCGATACCCGATTCCCCAAATCAACAATATCCTTGATCAAATCAAGGGGCCCAAATACTTCAGTAATATTGATATGAAATCTGGCTACCATTAGATCCGAATAGAGCAGACAGATGTATGGAAGACTTCGTTCAAGTCAAAAGGTCTTTTTGAATGGTTGGTCATGCCCTTTGGTTTGACAAATTACCCAATAAATTTCATGAGGATGATGGAAGATATCTTGTGGAATTTCACCAATTCTTTTAAAGTGGTGTATCTGGATGACATCCTCATCTACAACAAGACTTGGGTGGAACACTTGCAGTATAACCCACAGGTTTCGCACAGTGTGTGGCAGCACCAACTATATTCCAACTTGGAAAGATGCTCCTTCGACATGGACAGGGTCCAGTGTCTATGACACGTTGTTGATGAGTGATGCAGAAGCATCGTTAGCAAGTACACATGGCAGTACAACTTAGCATCGAGGGATCATTTCAGAATCTGAAACGCTGGGAGTTACTGCGAATCTTTTGGAGCTGATTGGAAAAATGGAAGAAGATCAAGCACTTGGAAGTTGATGATCATGAGTGATCTGGGAGTTTCACTCCTAGCCTTGAATGTAACCAAACTTAGGTAGCAGTTAGGTTTTTGTTTCGAGTAGACGAGTAGTTGGGGGGGAAACCTAAGGACCCTCTAAGATAAATAGAGGTTTGTACACCCAAATGAGGCTACTACGAGTTAGTAGGAAAATTCTGAGTTTTTAATTGTTGTTTGATCGTAGTTGTAGCCATTTACTTTTGAATGAATATAACAGAGGAAAATTGATCCAAATGTATAGTGTTGTTACTGTTTTCAATTTCCTGTTATTTTTATTTTCATGAATGAATGAGTTTTCGTTTCGAGTATCTGAAACTGTAAGATGTTAGTATAAATTTCGATTGTTCTCTTCTGTAAGTTATGCAAGGAGTGCATACTGAATGCAAGGAGTGCGTGTAAGAGAGTTTTTTTCAACTCGAAGCTCAGAAGATATAGCGTGGAACTTTTGTATGCAGAGTGTGCATACTAAGCACAAGGAGTGCGAGTAGAGGTGAACTTGTTTCAAGATTCGAAAGCTCAGGAGATCGAGTGCAAACTATGCTAGGAGGGCACCAGAAAGTCTTTTGAAAGATGTAGAAGGGCCGAGTCCCTTAGAGACTGAGTAAGTTTAAAACTCAGGAAGAACCAGTGCAAGTTTGCACGTAGATCACAAGTGTGTGCTAGGGTGAAGTCAAATTCCATTGACGAAAGCTCAGAAGGGGTAGCGCTTTCTAGAAGTATAGACGAGGTCCAAGAGATGGACTTGTAGGAGGAACAAGGGCTGAAGCCTCTGGATACTTAGAAAATATTCTAATTCATAGGAATTCAGAAGCTCGAGAGGGAAAGCGATAATGGTCATTGGATCATCGATTTAAAGGACCAACAAACGTTCGAGCAAATCAAGGTGTGCGTGCCTTAGCATTTCACAAACACAAGAGAGGGAACTTGCCAAAGTTCCAAAGTCTCGAAGTAGTTTGGGACCATCCGAATGTTCGAAGTAATTTGTCAATCGTTCGAAGAAAATCTCAAGTGTCGGATCATTCGAAGTAGATCTGAACTGTTAGATCTGAAGAACAAGTGGCGTGAATCTGTGGATCCTGGATAAAGACTCAAAGTAAATGTCAATCATCCGATCCAGAGGGTAGGCGGAATAAATCCGTGGGTTTTGAGTAAATAATCGAAGTAAATATCAGTCGTCCAATTCAGGAGAATTAGATCTTAATCGTTGGTTTGGAAGAGACAGATCTCATTCGTCAGTCCAGAAGCACAGTCAATATCGTAAGATCGAAGGTCACGCTCGATTGCAGGGCTAGAAAGTTCTCGGACGTTAATTTTTTTAGAACGGGCTGTAATCGAAACCACGGTATTGGTGAAGAGGTACATGGAAACTGGAGATAAATTGCGGGCATAAAAGTGGTTGATCCCAAACCATTCTTGGGCACACTCGCAATCATGCATTTACACGAGGACCTAGCCCGAGGTCATATGCGACAAGGGGATAACTAGAAAATAGCTAGTGCCTGAAGCCTGAGAGTTCAACAGTTGCGGAAAGAGGTTGCGGGTGCCATAGAAACTGCAACAGAGAACTGAGAGGACCTGTGTTAATTCACAAGTGAGACCATTAAGGTCTCAGAGAGCCAATTCAGCTTGGAGTTGAAGATCCTTGGCTGGGAGGTCGCGTAGCCCTTAGAAGAGAAAGGGAGGGTTGCATCAAGTGGTATCAGAGATGAAGTTTTGCTTGCAGACAACAGGAAAAGGAGAGGAGACAAAAGAATTTGAAGTTGTACTTTGTGTGTGAGAGACAGTCAACACAATGCCACCGAGGAGATGAGGGGAGCCACATTTATCCAATCGGGTTGTAGAAAGGGAAATGAAAGAACTTTGTGCAAGAATGGAGGCGATGGAGGTAGCGCAGAGGAGGGCACCTGATGTTGGAGACATAAACGATGCAGAGAGTGAAGAAGTAGAAGTCAAATAAGCTGCAGGGGAAAATGTTGCTGAAGAACGCTTACTGAGAGCAGTTATTAGATTGGGAGCTAGAGCCAAGATATGGGTCCCAATGTATGAAGGCAATTTGGATGTCAAAGAACTAGTGGATTGGATAGGACCCATGGACAAATATTTCAACTATGAAGATGTCGATGAGGAGAAAAGGGTGACACATGTTGTCACCGGGCTAAAAGGACATGCAACGTTGTGGTGGGATGAACTGAAGGTTGAGAGGAGAAGCAAGGGAAAAAAAAAGATAAAGAATTGGGACAGAATGGTAGCCAAGCTGAAGGCTAAATTCATGCCCAAACATTATCAGATCAATCTATTCAGGAAGTTATAGAACCTGAGATAGAAAGGTATGACAGTGAAGGAGTACACAGAGGAGTTCTACAAGATGAACATCAAAACTAGACAAAGAGAGAAAGATGAAGAAAAAATTGCCAGGTATATAAATGGCCTAAGGTATGAAATCCAGGGCGAGATCGGCATGATGTCAGTGAGGACAATGGAGGATGTTTATCAGTTTTCACTGAAGGAAGAGGAGAAGTTGACTAGAAAACAAAGCCAGCGAGGCGGAGGTAAAAGCCCAATCCTGAAAAAAGGCAAGGGAGTTTCCCATGACATGGCACATAAATCCAAATATGAGACTGAGAAACCACATAGTCACTCGGAAAGAGGAGGAAGTTCCCGAGGAATACAAGATGGTGGAAGAAGTTCTTCCAGAGGAAGAGGAAGAAGTAGAGGAGAAGTAAGGTGCTATTCCGGTGGAAATACAAGGCACATGTCTTGGGAATGTTATGATAAAAATAAAGAAGGAGGAGGTGAAGTTCACATTTTGGAAGCACAGAGAAGGAATGTTGAAGCAGAAGGAGTAGAGGATGGAACATCCCTAATGTTGAGAAAGGTTATCTTAAAACCAGAAACAGAAGTTGCAAAGCCAGTGCAAAGGAACAGTCTCTTTAGGACAACTTGCAAGACTAAAGACAAAGTATGCAAGGTGATAATTAATAGTGGGAGCACTAACAACTTAGTATCCACAGAGATGGTTGAGAAGTTGGAGCTGGAGACAACTGCACACTCGAAGCCATATAAAGTCTCATGGTTGCAAAAAGGACATCAGGTAATGGTTACTAAACAACGCCTTGTTGAATTTAAGATGGGAGGATAATTCTGTGTGATGTGATTCCCATGGATGTATGTCATGTTTTTTTGGGAAGACCATGGCAGTTTGATAGGAATGTCATTCATGATGGGAGGAAGAAAACATACACCTTGGAGAAGAATGGTAGGATAGACATGTTGTTGCCAATAGAGGAGAAGAAAGTGAAAGAGGAAGCCAACACAAGCATACTTCTCATGAGTGGGAAGGAACTCATGAGAGAAGTCAAGAAAGAACAGGAGATGCATTTTGTTGTGGTGAGGAAACCTAGAGTTGTCATTACAAGTACTTTGATGAATGATTTTCCTGAAGAAATTCAGGAATTGTTGGATAATTTTGTTGACATAGTGGTGGATGAGTTGCCTAACTCATTGCCACCTATCATAAGTATCAACCATCATATTGATTTGATACCAAAATAAAGTCTGCCAAACAAAGAAGCATACATATTGACACCTTGAAAGAATGAGGAGGTAAAGAACCAAGTCCATGAATTGTTAGACAAGGGGTTGGTCAGAGAGATCTTGAGTCCATGTGCAATACCAACTGTGTTGAGTCCAAATAAGGATGGAGGATAGAGGATGGAGAATGTGTACAGACTCAAGAGCCATTAACAATATCACCATCAAGTATCGGTTCCCTTTGCAAAGAATGGATGACTTAATGGACTGTTTAAGTGGAGCAAATTTCTTTTCTAAGATAGATTTGAAAAGTGGATATCACTAGATAAGGATGAGAGAAGGTGATGAATGGAAAACAACCTTTAAGACAAATGAAGGTTTGTATGAGTGGCTTGTTATGCCATTTGGCTTAACAAATGCCCTGAGTACTTTTATGAGGTTGATGAATGAAATACTGGAATAATTCATTGGAAAGTCTATGGTTGTATATCTGGATGATATACTGATCTTTAGCAAGACTAAAGAGGAGCATTTGAGACACCTGACACTAGTGATGAGGAGACTACAGCAGGAGAAGTTGCTTATAAATCTGAAGAAATCCTCTTTTATGAAGACATAACTCATTTACTTGGGTTTTGTGATCTCTTCAAATGAACTGAAGATGGATCCAAAGAAGGTGAAAGAAATCAATGAATGGCCATCACCAAAGAGTATGTTTGAGGTAAGAAGCTTCCATGGATTAGAAATTTTCTATAGGAAGTTCATTAGAGACTTCAGTGGAATTTGTGAACCAATGATGGATATAGTGAAGAAGAAGCACAAGTCTTTAAAATGGACAGAGGAGGCCGAGAGGAGATTCAATACACCGAAGGAGAAAATAATAGAACGACCAATTCTGATCTTACCAAATTTTGGAAAGACATTTCAAGTGAGATGTGATGCAAGTGGAGTTGCAATTAGAGCAGTTTTGAGCCAGGATAATAGATCGGTTGCCTATTTTAGTGAGAAGCTGAATGAGGCCAAGAGAAAATACTCCACATATGATAATGAGTTTTATGCCATAATTCATGCCTTGAAGAAATGGATACATTACTTTGTTCCACATGAATTTGTCTTGTATAGTGACAAGAAAGCTTTACAATTCATCACCAGACAAGAAAAATTGAATCAGAGGCATGCAAAGTGGATTGAATTTATGCAGAATTTTATTTTTGTCATAAAACATATTTCTGGGAATGCTAACAAAGTTGTTGATGCATTGAGCAGGAGATGTTTGATTCTGTAGGAGATGTTTGAATCTACAGGAGTGTCAGGTGAATACCTTGGGGTTTGAACACCTTAAGGATATGTATCGTGATGATATAGACTTCAAGGAAGCATACGAAGCATGTGTGAATCATTTGTTGAGAGACAGGAGCCAGTGGAAATAGTACATGATTCAAGAGGGATTGTTGTTCAAGGGCAATCACTTGTGCATACCAAAATTCTCAATGAGGGATAACCTTTTGAAGGAAAAACATAGTGGAGGATTGGCTGGACATTTCGGCCATGATAAGACATTTTCACAGTTGAGCAGTTCATAATATTGGCCAAGGTATGAAAAAATAAGTGATAAAGTTTGTGAACAGATGCAGAATCTACCAACATGCAAAAGGAAAAAGACAGAACATTGGATTGTATCAACCATTTCCAATACCAGAGAGGCCTTGGGATGCAATAAGCAAGTATTTTGTTTTGGGACTGCCAAGAACAAAAAGAGGATGTGATTCCATATTTGTGGTGGTGGATAGGTTTTCAAATATGACACACTTTATCCCATGCCAGAAGACCAGTGACGCAACACATGTTGCAAATATGTTTTTCAAGGAAGTTGTGAGACTTCACGGACTACCCAAGAGTATTGTCTCGGACCGAGACGCTAAATTTGTTGGTCATTTTTGGAGAACACCGTGGAAGAATTTGGGGAGAGATTTGTGCTTAAGTTCATCTTATCACCCTTAGACAGATGGGAAGACTAAGGTGGTAAACATAAGCTTGGGAAACTTATTGAGGAGTCTAGTCACTGAGCATCATAATCAATGGGATCAGATTCTGCCACAAACAGAATTTGCATACAATGACTCACCCAACAGGAGCACTGGAAAGAGCCCATTCCAAATACTATATGGAATGCAACCCAGGGGAGTATCTGAGTTGAGAGACTTGGAACAGAGTGAGATCAGAAGCGATGGAGAAAAATATTTTGCTGCAGAAATGCAGAAGCTCGATAACTAGATCAAAGGACAGTTACAGAGCTCTAACCAAGAGTACAAGTGCAAAGTTGATCAACATTGTAGAGAACTTCAATTTGAAGTAGGAGATCAAGTTTTGGCACATCTTAGGAAAGAAAGATTCCCTAGGGGAACATACAAAAAGTTGAATATGAAGAAGATAGGGCCATATAAGATATTAAGGATGTTTGGTGCAAACGCCTATGAGATTGAGCTTCCAGATGATGTGGGCATATCACCCATATTTAACATTTCAAACCTATACCCTTACAAGGAATATGACTTAGAGGGATCGGAACTTCGAGAGAATATTCAGTGGGAGAAACAAATGCATATAGCATAAAAAACACAGATGGAGAAGATCATTGATCAAAGGATTGGCAAGATGACCCATTTTGAATATCTGGTCAAGTGGAAGGGACATCCAATAGAAGATGCTAGTTGGGAAAATGAAGTTGATATCCAGAAGCATGGAAATTTGGTGCAGGATCTCATGGACAGGAGTCCATAATTTTTTTTCCAGGGGAGTATGATGCAGGAGCATCATCAGCAAGCACATGTGGTAGGACAACTCAGTGTCGGGGGATCATTTCAGAATCTGAAACGCTAGGAGTTACTGGGAATCTTTTGGAGTTGATTGGAAAAATGAAATAAGATCAGGTGCTTGGAAGCTCATGATCATGAGTGATCTGGGAGTTTCACTCCTAGCCTTGAATGTAAGCGAACTTAGGTAGCAATTAGGTTTTCGTTTCGAGTAGACGAGTAGTCAGGGGGAACCCTAAGGACCCTCTGAGATAAATAGAGGTTTTGTACGCCCAAATGAGGTTGTTGTGAGTTAGTAGGAACATTCTAAGTTTTTAGTTGTTGTTTGATCATAGTTGTAGCCATTTACTTTTCAATGAATATAACAGAGGAAAATTGATCCAAATGCATAGTGTTATTACTGTTTGCAATTCCCTGTTATTTTTATTTTCATGAATGAATGAGTTTTTCATTTCGAGTATCTGAAACTGTAAGATGTTAGTATAAGTTTCAATTGTTATCTTCTGTAAGTTATGCAGGGAGTGCATACTGAATGCAAGGATTGCGTGTAAGAGAGTCTTTTTCGACTCGAAGATCAGAAGAGATAGCGTAGAAATTTTGTATGCATAATGTGCATACTAAGTGCGAGTGCGCGTAGAGGAAAACTTGTTTCAAGATTCGAAAGCTCAGGAGATCGAGCACAGAATGTGCAAGGAGGACAGTAGAAATTCTTTTGAAATACGCAGAAGGGCCAAGTCCCTTAGAGACTGAGTAAGTTGAAAACTCAGGAAGAACCAGTGCAAGTTTGCATGCAGAGTGCAAGTGTGCGCTAGGGTGAAGTCAAAGTCCATTGATGAAATCTCAGAAGGGGTAGCGCTTTTCAGAAGTGCAGACAAGGTACAAGAGACAGACTCGTAGGAGGAACAAAGGCTGAGGCCTTTGGATGCATAGAAAATCTTATAAATCAGAGGAAGTTGGAAGCTTAGGAGGGAGAGTGACAATGGTCGTTGGATCACCGATTTATAGGACCAACAACCGTTCGATCAAATCAAGGTGCGCGAGCCTTAGCATTTCACACATGCAAGAGAGGGAGCTTGCCAAATTTCTGAAATCCTGAAGTAGTTTGGGACTGTCCGAATTTTTGAAGTAAATATCAACCGTCTAATCGTCTGAATAAAATCTCAAGCGTCAGATCGTTTGAAGTAGATCTGAACCGTCAGATCTGAAGAACAGGTGGCACAAATCTGTGGATCCCGGATAAAGACTTGAAGTAAACGTCAATCGTCTGATCCAGAGGGTAGGTGGCATAAATCCATGGATTTTGGGTAAATACCCAAAGTAAATATCAGTCGTCTGATTCGAGAGAATTAGATATGAATCATTGGTTTGGAAGAGACAGATATTAGTCGTCAGTCCAGAATCAATGTCAAGATTGTAAGATCAACAATCACACTCGATTGTGGGGCCAGAAAGTGCCCAGGAATTAAAATTTTGAGAGTGGGCCGCAATTGAAACCATGGTATCAGTGAAGAGATACATGGCAACTAGAGATAAATTGCGGGGAGAAAAGTGGTTGATCTCAAACCATTCTTGGGCGTGCTTGCAATCATGTGTTTACGCGAGGACCTAGCCCGAGGTCATATGCGACAAGGGGATAACGAGAAAAGATCTAGTGCCTGAAGCATGAGAGTTCAATGGTTGTGGAAAGAGGTTGCAGGTGCCATAGAACCTACACTAGAGAACTGAGAGGACCTATGTTAATTCGCAAGTGAGACCATTAAGGTCTCAGAGAGCCAATTCGACTCAGAGTTGAAGATCCTTGACCGGGAGGTCGTGTAGCCCTTAAGAGAGAAGGGGGGGGGTTGCGTCAATGAGCATGGTGTACATGTGGATCTAGCCAAGATCTAGGTCATCCATGACTGGCCAGCCCCAACCAAACTCACTGAGCTTCAGAGCATCTTAGGCCTTGCCAATTTCTATCCTAGGTTCATGTTGGGATTCTCCCATATTGCATGGGCCCTCATCCAAGTAACTAGGGGTGGTGGTAAGGAAAATTTTGTGTAGGGCCTATCCCAAAACAATCTTCACAAAAGTAGCTCCCAACATGAAAAGTGTCAAGTTGGGAACATGCATACATATAGTCTGGGATTAGTTCATTTTCCCATCCATTCATTCATTCATTCCATCATCATTCACTCACTCATGGAGCTGTCATTTGTACCTTTCTATTACTATCATTAGACATGTACTCATGCCCATACTCATACTTGTATCTGTACCTATACCTGGTTAGCTGGGGATTTGGACTGAAGAGGCGGGTTGTCAGTCCTGTGGGATACAGAAGAGGTGGGTTGTCAGGCCTGTGGGATACTGAAGAGGCGGGTTGTCAGGCCCGTGAGAAATTTCTCTCTAGGTGAGAGAATTGTTGGGAATTGATTTCCCGAAGGTGTCAAACCGCAGCTACAAGGCTCTGAGACTTCTTGTCCGGCCTGTTGTTGAAGCCCTGCAAGGGAAGTGGGGCAGTCGAGGGAATGTTGAGCAGAGAAGGGGCACACTTCCTGGGGTGGGACAAGCATGTGGGGAATGAAGGACTGTAGGTTGTTATTTTGAGTTGGAACCTGTGAGGGAGTATTTCTTGTTGTCTGAGATACATCATCCTGGTTAGGAACCCCTTTACTCAGGTTTAGTTTAGTCCCAGCTCGAGGGTGACCCACTGCTGAGAGTGATGAGTAGTGTTGTCTAAGGTTGGGAGGTTCATGGAAGGTCTGCACGCAGTTGGTGATATTTTTACCAAGATAAGTGTCAATTGTGTGTTAAATTACATGATGCATTATTATTTATGCGTTTATTGTTATGGGTTCTTCCTGTGTGTGTTGCATGTGTATTTTTATTATTTTTCTGTATGAATTTGTGCATTTGCATAATGTTTTCATCTATTTTAAGTTATATATATAAAGTTTCGCAAGAGTTTTCGTGTGTATATGTTTTTATTTGTATACAATTGAGAAATTTTTATGTGGCATAGCCTAGTTGGATGTTGGATATGTTACAATATGGTATCAGAGCATGAAAGCTTTTTAGTGGCATGACCTGACCTGGGTGGCCAGGTATGTTATAATATGGTATCAGAGCTCCAATTTTTAACACTGAGCTTGGATGGGCCGAGCAAGTTGAATTGAAGTGAAATTCCACAGAGAATTGATTTCGAAGTGGCCAAATTTCAAGTTACAGAGCGTCCATGGTAAAAAGTAGAAACAATTGCATGGAATTGGGCAAAAGCCCCAATTTCTGTTGTTAAATTCATGGGAAAATTGAGAAATTTTGCCAATTAGTGAGATATTCTTAATTTAACGTCTGTTCTAGAAAATTCAGACCTGGAATTGGTCGAATTTGAAGTTACATGGAAGCCATGTCAGATGGAGTGAGATTAGTTGATTAAAATTCTCAATTCGTGAATTGAGTTTGGGAAAAATCCATTCCAAACGATTTGTTGTTGAAGAGGTTGAATTGGTGTTATAGGGGTGAAATTGAACAAATTTCATAGTTGTGGAATGTCTGTTGTGAAAATTGAGAAAATTATTGGCAAAATCCCCAATTTTTGCAGTGGAATTCATGAGGAATTGATGCACATAAAAATGAATGTGTGCAGGTGTGCGCACTAAAAATGAATGATGCGTAGTGAAAAAACTGTGATGTGTGGAAAATAAGGGTGCTTGGATACGCGCGCTAAAATTTATCATTGTGTGGTGCAGAGTGGTAATTTGCGGAAAATATTGGTGTGCAAGTCTGCACACTTAAATTTGGTGTTGTTCGGTGCAGAGTGGTAATGTGCGGAAAAATATTGGCACGCGAGTATGCGCACGTAAATTTGGCGCTGCACAGTGCAAAGTGGTAATGCACAGAAAATATCGGGCCACGGGTCTATGCACTTAAATTTGGCGTTGTATAGTGCAAAGTGGTAATGCATGGAAACTTTTGGCACACGGGTTTGCGCACTTAAATTTGGTGTTGTGCAGTGCAAAGTGGTAATGCGGGAAATTAATGTTGCACGGATGTGCACATTAAATTTTGCATTGCACGATGTGGAATGAGTGGCACATGCGTAATACTGGCGCGTGAGGTGTGCGCACATATAATAATGGCCCGCATGGTGTGCGTAGTATTGACAGAGCGCAGACGAATTTTGTTGGTGTGCGCACAATGGGGGTATATGTTGTCACGCGACAATTTAATTAAGGGTGCTCGCAGAGTACTTGTGCATGGTGGAGGCATACTAAACTTTGGCATGGTGCAACACATAGAGTGAAATGCGCACAGAATATTAGTGTGTGACACAAAAAATAACGCAACAGGTATTAGTGCATGAACCAAAATTGTGAGCGGTGGATATTGGCGCGTGACACAAAAGTAGTGCGCACCAGTTATTGGCGTGACAGAGAAGTGATCCACATTTATTATAGTTGTGTAGAGCATGCACTACTTTATGGTATTGTTGCACATGCTAAATATGGGTGTACATGTTCAAATTTGTGCACACAAAGTCATTTGGATGGTCTATAACAACAGAAAACCAATGAATTTCTGCAACATTTTATACTGTTTGAAGGTCATCTTTTTGTAGCGCGTTTTTAGGCCGTAAACTGGGTTTTTAGCTACTAAAAAACTCTAGGAGAAGATTGTAACAAGGTACTCTTTATCTCTGCAACTAAAATAAAAGATCCTAGAGAGAGCTTTCTAATGGTGCAAATCATTCATGAAACAGAGCTTTTATAAGGAAGTTACAGGACAAATATTGGAGGGTAAATTTTAACACCCAACTAACTTCGAAGAGCCATAACTTTCTGCTCCGGAATCAGATTGAGGCAGGGGAGTAGTCTATGGAAATTTATTGAACCATAGAAGATAGTCATAGAGTTGAATTAAAATTTTGGGAATGTTAAAAATGTTTAATATGTCAAAGGAGGTACCTGTAGCATTCCAGACCAAAAACACTAATTGGCCTAGAACTTCAACAGGTTGTAACTAGCAGCCCAGAAACCAGAAAGAGGTGAAACTTGGACAAATTGTCCAAGTTTCACCTATATGAAGAAAAAAAATTGATCTCTTACCAAAACTCCAATGGAGTAGGTGCAAAAATGCATAATTACAGTGCATATTTGCACCAAGTTGAAGTGTAAACAGAAAAATTATTGGACAATTTCCATAACATTTTTCTCAAGACTCAGAATTGAGTAAGGGAGCAGTCATTAGAAAGGTATTAGATAGAGAAGTCTAATTATCCACCCATAAAATTGATTTGGGCAGTTAATTTTCACAAGATATCAAAAGAAGGAATTTTGATGCATTATTGGAATAAAATTGTACATAATTTCATAAATTTGTTAAATTATTTAGCCTAACAAATTTTGTTGGCTGCACAATTTTGCAGACTTCAAAACTTTTAGTTATTAAGAGGTGAGAAGGCTCAAATTTAGTTAAATATAAGAAGAGGTATTTGTTGGCATGTTTTACAGGCAGCGTATTCTTGTCATTGATGGAAAGTACAACAACGATGATGGCTTAAGTACAAGAAGAATGTGCCAAGAGGGCACCAGAAGTATTTTGGGAAGACGCAACAGAGCAAGCTCAATAAGATCATAAGAGATAGTGCAGAGTATGCGTGTTTGTCATTGATGGAAAATATCACTACCAACAACGTAGGGATAATGGTATAACAATTGTAAGTTCAATAAGTGAACATTGGATCCCATTAAGAAGCGTAAACTCCAGGAGTCAAGGAAGCAACTCACGACAGAAAATCGTGAAATGCGAAACCACAACTTAAACTCCATTTTGGAGTTTTGAATACCGGGAGTTGGAGGAGTCAAGAGTCGAGACTCTTCATCACAGGAGTCCCGAAGTTACGAAATGTGAAACGCCAAAATCCCGAAACAGGCACATCAACAAAGACTCCATTTCAGAGTTTCACAGACTGGGAAATCAAAGATCAAAGGAACTTTAACCTTTGAAGTAGTGAACCCTGAAATCCCAAAACAGGCAGATCAACAAACCACGTCATCTAAGGACACATGGCACAATTAGGCAATGACAAGTGTCAAGCTGATTTAACATTTCAGGCACATGTAAGTCATGAATCAGAGTGACACGTGGCATCTATTCGGCACGTGTCAATCCACGTGTGATGTCAGCAAGTTTACGTCACATCATAACTTTCTATTTCGGGGTTTTACATAGCAAGCAGAAACTCCACCATCATGAAGTCTCGAATTCCGAAATACCAAAAGGGACTATTGTGAGTCTCAAAAACCCAAAAGGAAAAACTCCGAAATCCCATCAACTGTCCATCTTAGTGGATTATGTGAACCGTTCGATCACTTCGGAGATTTTGTGATCATGAGTTTTATAATGTTGGAGTCACGATGACTCAAAGGGAAAAATTTCGAAATCATGTCAGTCGTTCGATTAAGAAAAGAAGGGATCAGATTATGAAGTCTTGTGGACCGTTGATTTGGCTCCATTTTGGGGATTGTGACTTGGAGTGTCGAGACACTTCTTCACAGGAATGTCGAAATGCCAAAATGATGAAATGCGAAAACACCTTTTGGTGTAGGTTGTGGTCACCGTCAGTGGTCATGTGAGAGGGAGGATCTAGCACCAAGTTAAGCTCATTTTCGGTGATCATAACATGAAGACTTGAGACTCTTCACCACAGGAATGCCGAAATGCCGAAATGCCGAAATGTGAAATGGCGAAATCAACACGAGACCTTGTGCTTGAAATCCAACGGTGTTGGATACTTGGAAATATGATCAAAGGGCTACTGTTGCTCTTCACAGTTAATCGATTAGTTATGATTCAGTTAGCAGAACTGAATCATGACTCTTGGACGGTTGGCGATTCAGTTTCTAATGCATTTTCTCGGAGGTTCACAGTGTAACTGCTAGAAATGACTGATGGTTTCTGCCAGAGGACTCGAAGAGGCTTCAGGGTGATCAACAAAGAAGATGAAGAGTCTCGAGGCATCTTTCAGAGGCATGAAAACTATCATAGAGGCTTTTGAAAGATGTAAGACCATTGGAGCCTGGAACTGCAACAGAGGGAATGAGCTCGACTATGACAGAGAAGACGAAGAGTCTCGACTGCTGGAGAGGCTAAGGAATCTCAACATAACACCTAGTGATGATGGACACATGGGTTTAACCACCAGAGAAGATGAAGAGTTGCAATGATGATCAAGCATAGCACTTGACATGGGGAGAGCATGCAGAATCATTATGAATAGAGGATGCAGAAGATGCACAGAGAGAATAAAAACACAGAACAGAGAAGAGATTGGGAGCTGTTGAGAGTGATTCAGGTGTGTAGAAGGAGGTAGAGTGCAGCAACTGAAATGAAAAAAAGAGGAATGGTGCATAGAAGGGACATGGCGCACAGAGCATGAAAGGCAGAAGAACATAAAGCGTAAGGAAGGGGTGCAGGAAGACACTGATGCAGGTAGAGCAAAGCAGTGTAGCAAAATAGTGATGAGACCAGTAAGCCATTGATAAATATTGTATCACTATGATAAATTTATAGATAGAAAAATTTATATTTCAGGGTGGTAGGGAGGTGCTAGGGAGGATTGTTGTCTTGAGAGGTTCAAGTGGGTGCTTGAACACATGGAGTTGTAGCTTCCATCTGGTTGTAGCCAAATAAACCAGGGTGGCAGGGTGGTGTAAGGGAGAACTGTTGTTCTCTGTTTCATAGGTTGGTACCTGTGTGACTGGAAGTTGGTGCTTTCATCCAGTTGGTGCTGGAACACTGAGGGAGTTTTTGCTTCCTTCTAGTGGGTGCTAGAGAAACCAGGGATTTGGTGCTTCCTTCTAGTGGGTGCTAGAGAAACTAGGGAGTTGGTGCTTCCTTCTAGTAGGTGCTAGAGAAAACAAAGATTTGGTGCTCTCAGCAAGTTGCAGCTTGCAAAACAGAGGTTGTAGCCTCACAATGAGTTGGAGCTCATATGTATGATAATGTACAGAATGTAAAGATTACTTATCATACCAAGAAGAAGAGGTTTTTACCCTTTATGGGTTTCC
>ML784467.1:190846-220131 GCA_009831015.1 Picea engelmannii | reverse complement strand
TCCATCCTGTCAGGGGGAGTTTGTGTTGGTTTAATATCTGATACCTCCTAAAAATACTGCAACAGCTCAGGGGGAGCATGTGCTCTTTGACATTGATGTCAAAGGGGGAGAAAAGAGTCTGGGTGCCTTTGTTGCCATCAATGCCAAAGGGGGCGATTGTTGGCATGTTTTACAGGCATCGTATTCTTTTCATTGATGGCAAGTATAACAATGAAGATGGCTTAAGTACAGGAAGAATGTGCCAGGCGGGCACCAGAAGTATTTTGGGAAGACACAGCAGAGAAAGATCAATAAGATCAGAAGAGATAGTGCAACGTATGTGTGTTTTTCATTGATGGCAAAGATCACGACCAACAACGCATGGATAATGGCATGGCAATGGCAAGTTCAACAAGTGATCGTTGGATCCCATTCAGAAGCGTAAAATCCAGGAGTCAAGAAAGCAAATCACGACAAAAAATCGTGAAATGCGAAACCACGACTTCAACTCCATTTTGGAGTTTCGGATACCAAGAGTTGGAGGAGTCAAGAGTCGAGACTCTTCATCACAGGAGTCCCAAAGATGAGAAATGTGAAACGCCGAAATCCCAAAACAGGGACATCAACAAAGATTCCATTTTGGACTTTCGCAGATCGGAAAATCAAAGATCAAAGGAAATTTAACCTTTGAAGTAGCGAACAATGAAATATCGAAACATGCACATCAACAAAGACTCCATTTCAGAGTTTCGTAGACCAGGAAATCAAAGATCAAAGGAACTTTAACCTTTGAAGTAGCGAACCCTGAAATCCCGAAACAGGCACATCAACAAACCACGTTAGCAAACCACGTTAGCAAACCACGTCAGCTAAGGACATGTGGCACAATCAAGCAATGACAAGTGTCAAGCTGATTCAACATTTCAGGAACATGTAAGTCACGAATCAGAGTGACATGTGGCAGCTATTCGGCACATGTCAATCCACGTGTGACGTCAGGAGGTTTACGTTACATCAGAACTTTCTATTTCGGGGTTTTACATACCAAGCAGAAACTTCACCATCATGAAGTCTCGAACTCTGAAATGCCGAAAGGGACTATTGTGAGTCTCAAAAACCTGAAAGGAAAAACTCCAAAATCCCATCAACCGTCCATCTCAGTGGGTTATGTGAACCATCTGATCACTTCAGAGATTTTGTGATCATGAATTTTATAATGTTGGAGTCACGATGACTCGAAGGGAAAAACGTCAAAATCCCGTCAGCCGTTCAATTAAGAAAAGAAGGGATCAGATTATGAAGTCTTGTGGACCGTTGATCTGGCTCCATTTCGGGGATTGGGACTTGGAGTGTCGAGACACTTCTTCACATGAATGCTGAAATGTCGAAATGCCGAAATGCGAAAACACCTTTTGGTGTAGGCTGTGGTCATCGTCAGTGGTCATGTGAGAGGGAGGAGCTAGCACCAAGTTAAGCTCATTTTCGGTGATCGTAACATGAAGAGTCGAGACTCTTCACCACATGAATGTTGAAATGTTGAAATGCCGAAATGTGAAATGGTGAAATCAACGTGATACCTTGTGCTTGTAATCCAACAGTGTTGGATACTTGGAAATCTAATCGAAGGGTTGTTGTTGCTCTTCACAGTTAATCGATCAGTTACGATTTAGTTAGCAGAACTGAATCATGACTCTTGGACGGTTGGCGATTCAGTTGCTGATGTGTTTTCTCGGAGGTTCACAGTGTAACTGCTATAAATGACTGATGGTTTATGCCAGAGGACTCGAAGAGACTTTAGGGTGATCACCAGAGAAGATGAAGAGTCTCGAGGCATCTTCCAGTGGCATGAAGACTATTCATAGAGGCTATTGACAGATGTAAGACCGTTGGAGCCTGGAATTGTAACAGAGGGAATGAGCTCGACTATGACAGAGAAGACGAAGAGTCTCGACTACTGGAGAGGCTAAGGAATATTGGCATAACACCCAGTGATGATGGATGCATGGGTTTAACCACCAGAGAAGCTGAAGAGTTGCAATGATGATCAGGCAGATCACTTGACATGGGGAGAGCATGCAGAAGCATTGTGAATAGAGGATGTAGAAGATGCACAGAGAAAATAAAAATGCAGAACAAAGAAGAGATTGGGAGCTATTGAGAGTGATTTAGGTGTGTAGAAGGAGGCAGAGTGCATCAACTGAAATGCACAGAAGAGGAATGGTGCATAGAAGGGACATGGCACACAGAGCATGAAAGGTAGAAGAACATAAAGTGTAAGGAAGGGGTGCAGGTAGACACTGATGCAGGTAGAGTAGAGCAATGTAGTAAAACAGTGATGAGACCGGTAAGCCATTGATAAATATTGTATCACTATGATAAATTTATAGATAGAAAAATTTATATTTCAGGGTGGTAGGGAGGTGGTAGGGAGGACTATTGTCCTGAGAGGTTCAAGTGGGTGCTTGAACACAGAGAGTTGTAGCTTCCATCTGGTTGCAGCCAGAGAAACCAGGGTGGCAGGGTGGTGCAAGGGAGAACTATTGTTCTCTGTTTTACAGGTTGGTACATGTGTGACTGGAAGTTGGTGCTTCCATCTAGTTGGTGTTGGAACACTCAGGGATTTATTGATTCCTTCTAGTGGGTGCTAGAGAAACGAGGGAGTTGGTGCTTCTTTCTAGTGGGTTCTAGAGAAATCAGAGAGTTGGTGCTTCCTTCTAGTAGGTGCTAGAGAAAACAAAGAGTTGGTGCTCTCAGCAAGTTGCAACTTGCAAAATAGAGGTTGTAGCCTCACAATGAGTTGGAGCTTATATGTATGATAATGTACAGAATGTAAAGATTACTTATCATACCAAGAAGAAGAGGTTTTTACCCCTTATGGGTTTCCTCAGGAAATATCTGTCTCTGTATATTTCATAGGTGTGACTGATGTCGAATGTTCTATTGCTTACCTCCCCGCATTATTGTGATTGTCATTAAGTGCTCTGTAAAGAGTTTAAAATAAGCATAATTGTTTAAGCACGGTAACAACTAATTCACCCCCCCCTCTCAGTTTTCCAACATTACTTAGGGAAAGAGTGTTATGACAAAAATATTTCATAAGATGATAAAAAATCCAAGACTACAAAATGTTAAGGTATGAATTAGGGTGCAGATATAAATTCTTGGGAAGCCACTACAGGCAGTCCACTCATGTTAGTCAAGTGCTCAATGGAATATGGGAAAAGGAATAGATCATGTAGTGAATGAAATAGTGAAATTATATTCACTCCCAAAGAAACCAATATACAGATTAAGGAATACATTGGAGTCAGATCTACTATAAAAGGAATTGACTATCAGAATGATAGTAATTAGATAAAGAAAGAGGCTTAATGCATATATGGATAATGAGTGCATCATATCTAGGGATTAGCTATGCAATTATAGAGTAATGTTTCCCTTATGGTTATCAGAGTGTGTAGTCATGGAAGCATGGTGTGAAGGGCATCACTTCAAGGGTAAATAAATGAAGATGCACATAAGTAAGGAGTGTCGGTTGAGGCATAGGTGCATCAATATGGAATGATGGAAGTGGATTATGCAAGGCAGGTTGAAATCAGACATGTCAAGACAAGAGAAAGTAATAGTCATCAAGCAAATACATGTGCTAATATGATCAGATAAGGAAAGGATAAATCAAGTACCTCAAGAAGGAAGTTGGTGTTAACTATCCAAGGCTACTTAGAAAACATGTTTGGAAATATAATTGGGTCATGTAGGAGTTGGATCAGAGGAATTCAAATAATAGTGGAATGCTAAAAATTAATATCAACTTAATATGTAGTTGCAAGTCCATGAAAATCCTAGGATAATGGAAGAAGAAATCATGAGGTAAATATCAAGCTAATTGGAATGAAAGACAACACTCCAAGAGGGAAAGTAGAAATAATATAGGATTGTGGATTCATTCCAAAGGTATTGAAGGTATTTCCACAATAGCATGGAGATGTCAAAGCCAAAAAGACTTAAAAGTGAAATGAATCTCTGTAAAGAGTTAGTAAGGAACCATGAAGAATGAAATGGTTCTATGCATGGTTTTGAATGAAAAAGAGATGGTGCCTGAGAAGAATCTATATCAAGTGGCATATAGCCATGGGTGACATTTCGAGGGGGTGGACATATCGCTTGAAATTATGATGGTAAATTAAAAGCAGTATTAAGTACTTTTAATTATTTCTATACAGCTAGAGAAGGAGGCATATGTGCATCCTTACAGTATGATAGAGATTAGCTATGCAAGCCAATTTTGAGGCTAGTTGGCAAGGAGAAGAGAAGAGTGGAAGAAAACTCAAATACTAAAGTATTCAGTCAAGAAAGAGCTGAAGTAGTTTAGTCTGAAAAGTAAGTCAATGTTGAAGATCCAAGGTCTATAAGACAACACGATTGGAATTATAATTCATCCAAGTATGAGTTGGGATAGACGGATCCAAGAAATAAATTAAATCGTAAGGTTAATATCAGTTTAGTATTTGGATGGAAAAACAAAGGGAACCAAGAGTGATTTGGCTAGAAAGTGCTTAGGTAAAAAATAATCATGCACAGTGGTTACATTGAAGAGCACATGAAGATTAGGAATCTAGAAGAATTGAAGACTTCTAGGATAAACAAGGAAAAGTGATATAGAGAGAAAGAAGTTTTCGCAGTTAATATAGCAACAAGTATGTTATGGCTTATTGGGACAACCATAAAGTGAGAATGCTTGCATGTTTGCAAGTGTTGCTGATAATATTACTGCATACGGAAGGAAGAAACAAAAAGCTGGAATGTTGATTATAGGACTGATAAAGAGGCATGCGAGCTTCTGCTTTCATCAGTTAATCATGTATCATCAAATTCATTTAATGGCAACTATGCAGGTAAGTATTTCTCTTTTGAAACTATGTTGCATAATTGACAAAGGGAAATTTAGGTAAGAATTTCCCCAAATTGAATTTTTATAATACACAATATGGTATTGTTTAAGTGCATTAACGTGAATAAGTTACCACTAGGTGTGGTAAAGGCTAAGGGCATGTTGTAGTTATCAAATATTTTTAGCTTTTGAATGCACGCACTGATATAATAGCATGTCATGTTAATTTGATTATGAGGTAATAACCAAAGAAATAAAAGATGAGAATTTGTTATAGGAATTATGCCAAGAAAGCTAGTAATGTATGAGATTAGGACATGGTTGGATATGGAAAGGTATGGATATAGAAAGGTTATGTGCCACACAAATACCCAATGAGATTCCTACCTTGAAATAAAACTTGGACTCAACCATTTTGCTAACACTAATCAACACCAAAGAATTGTATTATTTGTGTAGTGTTCGGGTCGAAAAGGAAGGCATCCAAGTAATTGAGAAGACAATGGGAAGTGTGTGGAGAATGTGTCAAGACATTGGCCAGATTTCCAATTTATGAATGGTGAGATACATGACTTATATAAATATCATTATGAAAATCAATGCAAAGGTGCATTGAATAGATATGCATTGAGATTTGCACTCATACATGATGGAATTGTATACTTAAATGCATTTGTTGAATGCATTTTGTGAGTGCATGTATATATGTTTTGAATGGAAATAATTATACTAATGGCTGAAATGTTGCTAACTCATGGAGTTGAGAACATTTTCAGGAACTGTTAGACATTGCAACAAGAAATTTGCAAGTCCGGTAGTCACAAGAATAATGACTACATAAAATGTTTTGTTCAGAAAATTGAAATAATGAACATATTGTTATTAACTGTGAACTAACATAGGCATAGAATGATGAGTCATTCTATCTAATAAATTGTTTGGTAATTGTGATTGAATTGCTAGGTGTAGGCAATTCTAAGATCATTGCATAAGGTTTTTGTACATATTACAATTAACATATGATGTACATGAAATACTGACAATATGTTGGTTGTGTGCAAGATATAATCATTGCAGGAAAAATGGTATTCAACATGATGCTTGCTGAAATTCATAAGAAAAACTACATTCTATTATTGCAACAACGATGAAAATTTATGAAAAAGAATTTTGTATTTTGGGAAAAGTCGAATTCCTTATGAAATTAATTTGATTTCTAAAATGGAATTTTTATAATGTTCTCTCATGATAACTGCATGCGTGTGATGCAGATGAGATAATATTGATTAAAGTTGGAATGTTGGGCAAGAAAAAACACTATTGAGGACACTAAATCCCTATAATTGTAGAACCTTGGTGGGTTTCTGGTAATGGGTTAGTTCTCTCCTTCTGTGTGAAATCCTTGGCAAGATGGATCATTGAAGGACTGTGTAGCGGTGAATATTTGCTTGAGATTTTATAAGGAAGTTACAGGACAAATATTGGACGGTAAATTTTAACACCTAGCTAACTTTGAAGAGCCATAAATTTCTGCTCCGGAATTAGATTGAGGTAGAGGAACAGTCTATAGAAATTTATTGAACCATAGAAGAAAGTCATAGAGTTGAATTATAATTCTAGGAATGTTAAAAATGTTTAATATGGAAAAGAAGGTACATGTAGCATTCCAGACCAAAAATACTAATTAGCCTAGAACTTCAACAGGTTGTAACTAGCAGCCCAGAAATCAGAAAGAGGTGAAACTTGGACAGACTGTCCAAGTTTCACCTATATGAAGAAAAAAAATTGAGCTCTTACTAAAACTCCAATGGAGTAGGTGCAAAAATGCATAATTACAGTGAAGATTTGCACCAAGTTGAAGTGTGAACAGAAAAATTATTGGGCAATTTCCATAACGTTTTTTTCAAGACTCATAATTGAGTAAGGGAGCAGTCATTAGAAAGGTATTGGATAGAGAAGTCTAATTATCCACCCATAAAATTGATTTGGGAAGTTAATTTTCACAAGATATCAGAAGAAGGAATTCTGATGCATTATTGGAACAAAATTGTACATAATTTCATAAATTTGTTATATTATTTAGCCTAACAAATTTTGTTGGCTACACATTTTTGCAGAGTTCAAAAATTTTAGTTTTTAAGAGGTGAGAAGGTTCAAATTTAGTTAAATATAAATAGAGGTACTCAGGGAAAGAGTGTTATGACAAAAATCTTTAATCATAAGATGATAAAAAATCCAAGACTACAAAATGTTAAGGTATGAATCAGAGTGCTGTCATAAAGTCTTGGGAAGCCACTACATGAAGTCCACTCATGTTATTCAAGTGCTCAATGGAATCTGGGAAAATAAATAGATCATGTAGTGAATGAAATAGTGAAAGTCCATTCACTCCCAAAGAAACCAATATATAGATTAAGGAATACATTGGAGTCAGATCTACTATAAAAGGAATTGACTATCAAAATGATAGTAATCAGATAAAGAAAGAGGCTTAATGCATATATGGATAATGAGTGCATCATATCCAGGGATTAGCTATGCAATTATAGAGTAATGTTTCCCTTATGGTTATCAGAGTGTGCAGTGGAAGCATGGTATGAAGGACATCACTTCAAGGGTAAATAAATGAAGGTGCACATAAGTAAGGAGTGTCAGTTGAGGCATATGTGCATCAATATGGCATGATGGAAGTGGATTATGCAAGGCAGGTTGAAATCAGATTGGTCAAGACAGGAGAAAGTATTAGTCATCAAGCAAATACATGTGCTGATATGATCAGATAAGGAAATGATAAATCAAGTACCTCAAGAAGGAAGTTGGTGTTAACTATACAAGGCTACTCAGAAAACATGACTTGAAATATAATTGGGTCATGTAGGAGTTGGATCAAAGGAATCCAAATAACAGTGGAATGCTGAAAATTAATATCAGCATACTATGTAGTTGCAAGTCCATGAACATCCTAGGAAAATGGAAGAAGAAATCATGAAGTAGATATCAAGCTAATGGGAATGCAAGACAACACTCCAAGAGGGAAAGAAGGAATAGTATAGGATTGTGGATTCATTCCAAAGGTATTGAAGATATTTTCACAATAGCATGGAGATGTCAAAGCCAAAAAGACTTAAAAGTGAAATGAATCTCTGTAAAGAGTTAGTAAGGAACCATGAAGAATGAAATGGTTCTATGCATGGTTTTGAATGCAAAAGAGATGGTGCCTAAGAAGAATCCATATCAAGTGGCATATAGCCACGGGTGACATTTCGAAGGGGTGGAAGTATCACTTGAAATTATGATGGTAAATTAAAAGAAGTATTAAGTACTTTTAATTAATTATATGCAGCTAGAGAAGGATGCATATGTGCATCCTTACAGTATGATAGAGATTGTCTATGCAAGCCAAGTTTGAGGCTAGTTGGCAAGGAGAAGAGAAGAGTGGAAGAAAACTCAAATACTAAAGTATTTAGTCAAGAAAGAGATGAAGTACTTCAGTCTGAAAAGTAAGTCAATGTTGAAGATCCAAGGTCTATAAGACAACACGATTGGAATTATAATTCATTCAAGTATGAGTTGGGATAGATGGATCCAGGAAATAAATCAAATCTGAAGGTTAATATCAGTTTAGTATTTGGATGGAAAAACAAAGGCAACCAAGAGTGATTTGGCTAGAAAGTGCTTAGGTCATAAATAATCATGCAGAGTGGTTACATTGAAGAGCACATGAAGATTAGGAATCTAGAAGAATTGAAGACTTCTAGGATAAATAAGGAAAAGTGATACAGAGAGAAAGAAGTTTTTGCAGTTAATATAGCAACAAGTATGTTATGGCTAGTTGGGACAACCATAAAGTGAGAATGCTTGCATGTTTGCAAGTGTTGCTGATAATATTACTGCATATGGAAGGAAGAAACAGAAAGTTGGAATGTTGATTATAGGACTCATAAAGAGGCATGAGAGCTTCTACTGTCATCAGTTAATCATGTATCATCAAATTTGTTTAATGGAAACTATGCAGGTAAGTATTTCTCTTTTGAAACTATGTTGCATAATTGCCAAAGGGAAATTTAGGTAAGAATTTCCTCAGATTGAATTTTTATAATACACAATATGGTATTGTTTAAGTGCATTATCAAGAATAAGTTACCACTAGGTGAGGTAAAGGCTAAGGGCATGTTGTAGTTATCAAATCTTTTTAGCTTTTGAATGCACACACTGACATAGTAGCATGTCATGTTAATTTGGTTACGAGGTAATAACCAAAGAAATAAAATATGAGAATTTGTTATAGGAATGATGCCAAGAAAGCTAGTCATGTATGAGATTAAGACATGGTTGGATATGGAAATGTATGGATATAGAAAGGTTATGTGCCACACAAATACCCAATGAGATTCCTACCTTAAAATAAAACTTGGACTCAACCATTTTGCTAACACTAATTAACTCCAAAGAATTGTATTCTTGGTGTAGTGTTCGGGTCGAAAAGGAAGGCATCCAAGTAATTGAGAAGACAATGGGAAGTGTATGGAGAATGTGTCAAGACATTGGCCAGATTTCCAATTTATGAATGGTGAGATACATGAATTAGATAAATATCATTATGAAAATAAATGCAAAGGTGCATTGAATAGATATGCATTGAGAGTTGCACTCATGCCTTGTAAGTGACATAGTTGCACTCATACATGATGGAATTGTATACTTAAATGCATTTGTTGAATGCATTTTGTGAGTCAATGTATCTATGTTTTGAATGGAAATAATTATACTAATGGCTGAAATTTTGCTAACTCATGGAGTTGAGAACATTTCAGGAACTGTTAGACATTGCAATAGGAAATTTGCAAGTCCGGTAGTCACAGGAATAGAGACTACATAAAAAAAATTGTTCAGAAAATTGAAATAATGAACATATTGTTATTAACTGTGAACAAACATAGGCATAGAATGATGAGTCATTCTATCTAATAAATTGTTTGGTAATTGTGATTGGATTGCTAGGTGTAGGCAATTCTAAGATCACTGCATAAGGTTTTTGTACATATTGCAATTAAAATATGATGTACGTGAAATACTGACAATATGTTGGTTGTATGCAAGATATAATCATTTCAGGAAAAATGGTATTCAACATTATGCTTGTTGAAATTCATAAGAAAAACTACATTCTATTATTGAACAACGATGAAAAATTATGAAATAGAATTTCGTATTTTGGGAAAAGTCGAATTCCTTATGAAATTAATTTGATTTCTAAAATGGAATTTTTATAATGTTCTCTCGTGATAACTGTGTGTGTGTGATGTAGATGAGATAATATTGATTAAAGTTGGAATGCTATGAAAGAACAACTATTGTTGAGAACACTAAAGCCCTATAATTGTAGAATATTGGTGGGGTTCTGGTAATCGGTTAACACTCTCATTTTTTGTGAAATCTTTGGCAAGATGGATCGTTGAAGGATTGCGTAGGAGTGAAGGGATGCCTGAGACTTGAAGGGTGATTGAAACAAGGAGGAGGAAACCCAAGTATGCCATGGCATGGTATCTTCCATAAGGAGGGTGTGTCAAATGGAACAATGAGCTAAATTATTTCTGGAAGTAGATCTATGGAATAGAGCAATTGACTTCCAGCTGTAGTATGAATACCAGAATTGGTATTGGAAAGTAGAGCACCAGATGGATAACAAGCTTCCAATATCTAAAGCTTGGATATTTTTAAAGAAATTGAATGGTACATGGTATATAATGCACTGAGGACAGTGCGTAAATAAGGAGAGGGGATTGTAATGCCCCTAGGTTGAACCCCAAATTGTAAATGTAAATGTAAAAATGCTTATAAGTTGGTGAGTTGTTGATATAATTTTGCATGCAAGACAACACTTCAAGAGGGAAAGCAGGAATAGTAGAGGATTGGTGATGCATTCCAAAGGTATTGAAGATATTTCCACAATAGGATGGAGATGTCAAAGCCAAAAATACTTAAAAGTGAAATGAATCTTTGTAGAGAGTTAGTAAGGAACCATGAAGAAGGAAATGGTTCTATGCATGGTTTTGAATGCAAAAGAGATGGTGCCTGAGAATAATCCATCTCAAGTGGCATAGAGCCATGGGTGACATTTCCAGGGGTTGGAAGTATCAGTTGAAATTATGATGGTAAATTAAAAGCAATATTAAGTACTTTTAATTAATTCTATGTAGCTAGAGAAGGAGGAATATGTGCATCCTTACAATATGCTAGAGATTGACTATACAAGCCAAGTTTGAGGCTAGTTGGCAAGGAAAAGAGAAGAGTGGAAGAAAACTAAAATACTAAAGTATTTAGTCAAGAAAGAGTTGAAGTAGTTTAGTACGAAAAGTAAGTGGATGTTGAAGATCCAAATTCTATAAGACAACATGATTGGAATTATAATTCATCCAAGTATGAGTTGGGATAGATGGATCCAAGAAATAAATAAAAACTGGAGGTTAATATCAGTTTAGTATTTGGATGCAAAAGCAAAGGAAACCAAGAGTGATTTGGCTAGAAAGTGCTAAGATCAGAAATAATCATGCACAGTGGTTACAGTGAAGAGCACATGAAGATTCAAGAATCCAGAAGAATTGAAGACTTCTGGGATAAACAAGGAAAAGTGATATAAGGAGAAAGAAGTTATTGCAGTTACTGTAGCATCAAGTATGTTATGGCTTGTTGGGACATCCATAAAGTGAGAATGCTTCCATGTTTGCAAGTGTTGTTGATAATATTGTTGCATATGGAAGGAAGCAACAAAAAGTTGGAATGTTGATTATAGGACTGATAAAGAGGCATGAGAGCTTCTATTTCCATCAGTTAATCAGGTACCATCAAATTCGATTAATGGAAACTATGCAGGTATTTCTCTTTTGAAACTATGTTGCATAATTTCCATAGGGAAATTCAAGTAAAAATTTCCCCAGATTGAATTTTTAAAATACACAGTATGGTATTGTTTAAGTGCATTAACAAGAATAAGTTACCACTAGGTGTGGTAAAGGCTAGGGGCATGTTATAGTTATCAAATATTTTTATCTTTTGAATGCACACAGTGACATAGTATCATGTCATGTTAATTTTGTTGTGAGGCAATAACCAAAGAAATAAAAGATGATAATTTTTTATAGGAATGATACCAAGAAAGCTAATCATGTATGAGACCAAGACATGGTTGGATATGGAAAGGTATGGATATAGAAAGGTTATGTGCCACACAAATACCCAATGAGCTTCCTACCTTTAAATAAAACTTGGACTGCAACCCTTTTGCTAACACTGTTGAACACCATAGAATTGTATTCTTGGTAGTGTTCGGGTTGAAAAGGAAGGCATCCAAGTAATTGAGAAGACAATGGGAAGTGTGTGGAGAATGTGTTAATACATTGGCCAGATTTTCAATTTATGAATGGTGAGATACATGACTTAGATAAAGATCATTCTGAAAATCAATGCAAAGGTGCATTGAATAGATATGCATTGAGAGTTTCACTCATGCCTAGTAAGTGGCAGAGTTCCACTCATACATGATGGAATTGTGTACTTAAATGAATTTGTTGAATGCATTTTGTGAGTGCATGTATATATGTTTTGAATGGAAATAATTATACTAATGGCTGAAATGTTGCTAACTCATGGAGTTGAGAACATTTCAGGAACTGTTAGACATTGCAATAGGAAAGTTGCATGTGGGGTAGTCACATGAATAGTGACTACATAAAAATTTGTGTTCATAAAATTTAAATAATGAACTTACTGCTATTAATTGTGAATAAACATAGGCATAGAATGATGAGTCATTCTATCTAATAAATTGTTTGGTAATTGTGATTGGATTTCTAGGTGTATGCAATTCTAAGATCACTGCATAAGGTTTTTGTACATATTGCAATTAAAATACGATGTACATGAAACATTGACAATATATTGGTTGTATGCAAGATATAATCATTGTAGGAAAAATGGTATTTCGTATGATGCTTGTTGAAAGCCATAAGGAAAACTACATTCTATTATTTCAATAACGATGAAAAATTATGAAATATAATTTCATATTTTGGGAAAAGTCGAATTCCTTATGAAATTAATTTGATTTCTAAAATGGAATTTTTGTAATGTTCTCTCATGATAACTGCATGTGTTTGATGTAGATGAGATAATATTGATTAAAGTTGGAATGTTGGGAAAGAACAACTATTGTTGAAAACACTAAAGCCCTATAATTGTAGAATATTGGTGGGGTTCTTGTAATGGGTTAGCATTCTCCTTGTTTGTGAAATCTTTGGCAAGATGGATCGTTGAAGGATTGCGTAGGAGTGAAGGGATGCCTGAGCTTGGAAGGGTGATTGCAACAAGGAGGAGGCAACCCAAGGATGCTATGGCATGGTAGCTGCCATAAGGAGGGTGTGTCAAATGGAACAGTGAGCTAAATTATTTCTGGAAGTAGCTCTATGGAATAGGGCAATTGACTTCCAGTTGTAGTATGAATACCAAAATTGGTGCTGGAAAGTAGAGCACCAGATGGATAACAAGCTTCCAATAGCTAAAGCTTGGATATTTTTAAATAATTTGAATGGTACATGCTATATAATGCACTGAGGACAGTGCATTAATAAGGGGAGGGGATTGTAATACCGCTAGGTTGAGCCCCAAATTGTAAATGTAAATGTAAAAATGCTTATAAGCTAGTGAGTTGTTGAAATAATTTTACATGCACTTTCCATGGTATAGTGCACACATGTATTGCACGCTAAAATGATGAAGGATGCACATTCCAGGATACCGCGCGCAACAAACTTAAGTGCACACGATTTTGAGGCCAGGAAGCCTTTGTGTATATGTTGTGTTTTATAGGCTGGTGAGTCAGTTATTATAAGCTAGGAGGCTTATGTGTTGAATTCGGTCGGAGAGCCTAGATACTAAAGGCCAGTGAGACTATTTTTGTATATGTCCTATCATTAATATAATAGATCGTTTCATGTAGACCGACCACGATAAAATAATATGGGGGACTAAACTCCACTAGTTAGGGAAAGGGGGGGGATAAAAGTTAAGGAAAATGGCTAAGTTAGGGAGCTTAAGCCAAAAAAAAATATTATATTAATATTCCTTAAAGTATAAAGTATGGATAATTATTTTATCCTAAGTTCTAAGGATGGGGACAGGTGGGCCAAAGTAGCTCCCAACATGACAAGTGTCAAGTTGGGAACATGCATAGATATAGTCTAGACTTAGTTCATTTGCCCATACATTCATTCATTCATTCCATCATCATTCACTCACTCATGGCGTTGTCCTTTGTACCTTTCTCTTACTATCACTGTACTTGTACCCATACCCGTACTTGTACCTGTACTTGTACCTGGTTATCTGGGGATTTGGACTGAAGAGGCGGGTTGTCAAGCCCGTGGGATACTGAAGAGGCGGGTTGTCAGGACTGTGAGCAATTTATCTCTAAGTTTGGGAATTGATTTCCCGAAGGTGCCAAACTATAGCTACAGGGATCTGAGACTTCTTGTTCGGCCTATTGTTGAAGCCCTGGAAGGGAAATGGGGCAGCCGAGGGACTGTTGAGCAGAGAAGGGGCACACTTCCTGGAGTAGGACAAGCATGTGGGGAATGAGGGACTGTAGGTTGTTAGTTTGAGTTCGCACCTGTGAGGGAGTCTTTCTTATTGTCTAAGATACATGAGTCTGGTTAGGGACCCCTTTACTCAGGTGGAGTTTAGCCCCATCTCGGGGGTGACCCACTGCTGAGAGTGATGAGCAGTGTGGTCTAAGGCTGGGAGGTTTGTAGAAGGTTTGCACACAGTTGGTGATATTTTTACCAAGATAAGTGTCAATTGAGTGTTCAATTACATGCTGCATTATTATTTATGTGTTTATTTTTGTGGGTTCTTCCTATGTGTGTTGCATATGTATTTTTATTATTATCTTGTATGAATTTGTGCATTTGCAGAATGTATTCATCTGTTTTAAGTTTTATGTATAAAGTTCTGCAATATTTTATGTGTGTATATGTTTTTATTTGTATATAGTTTGGAAATTTTTATGTGGCATATCCCAGTTGGATGTTGGATATGTTACAATATGGTATCAGAGCATGAAATCTTTTCAGTGTCATGACCCGACCTGGGTGGCCGGGTATGTTATAATATGGTATCAGAGCTCCAGTTTTCAACACTGAGCCTGTATGGGCCGAACAAGTTGAATTGAAGTGAAATTCCATAGAGAATTGATTTCAAAGTGGCCAAATTTCAAGTTACAGAGTGTCCATGGTAAAAAGTAGAAACAATTGCATGGAATTGGGCAAAAGCCCCAATTTTTGTTGTTAAATTTATGGGAAAATTGAGAAATTTGGCCAGGTAGTGAGATATTCTTAATTTAATATATGTTCTAGCAAATTCAGACCTGGAATTGGTCGAATTTGAAGTTACAGAGAAGCTATGTCAGATGGAGTGAGATTAGTTGATTAAAATTCTAAATTCGTGAATTGAGTTTGGGAAAAATTTGTTCTAGAAATGTCAACCAACAATGATTTGTTGTTGTAGAGGTTGAATTGGTGTTATCGGAGTGAAATTGAACAAATTTCATAGTTGCAAAATGTCTATGGTGAAAATTGGGAAACTTTTTGGCAAAAGCCTCAATTTCTGCAGTGGAATTCATGAGGAATTGATGCACATAAAAATGAATGTGTGCAGGTGTGCACTAAAAATGCATGATGCATAGTGAAAATCTTGTGATGTGTGTAAAATTAGGGTGTGTGGCTATGTGTGCTAAAATTTGGAGCTGCGTGGTGCAGAGTGGTAATTCGCGGAAAATATTGGCGTGCGACTCTGCGCACTTAAATTTGGCGTTGTGCGGTGCAAGGTGGCAATGCACAGAAAAATATTGGTGCATGAGTATGCGCACTTAAATTTGGCGCTGCGTAGTGCAAAGTGATAATGCACATAAAACATTGGGGCGCGAGTCTACACACTTAAATTTGGTGTTGCATGGTGCAGATTAGTAATGCATGGAAAATATTGGCATGCAAGTTTGCGCACCTAAATTTGGCGTTGCGTGGTGCAAAGTGGTAATGCGCAAAAATAATGGTGCGCAGATGTGTGCACAAAATTTAGCATTGCATAGTGTAGATTGAGTGGCGCATGCGTAATATTGGCACGTGCGGTGTGTGCATGCATAATAATGGCCTCCGTGGTGTGCGCAATATTGACAGAGTGCAGATGATTTTTGTTGGTGTGCGCGCAATGTGGGTATATGTTGTCGCATGACCATTTAATTAAGGGTGCTCGCGGAGTACTTGTGCGTGGTGGGGGCGTACTAAAATTTGGCATGGTGAAGCACATAGAGTGTAATGTGCGCAGAATATTAGCGTGCGACTCAAAAATTCACGCAACAGGTATTAGTGCATGAACCAAAATTGTGCGCGGTGGATATTGGTGCGTGACACAAAAGTAGTGCACACTGGTTATTGGCGTGACAAAGAAGTGATCCACATTGATTATAGTTGTGTAGAGCATGCGCTACCTTATGGTATTGTTGCGCATGCTAAATATGGGTGTACATGTTCAAATTTGTGCATGGGAAGTCGTTTGGATGGTCTACAACAACATAAAACCAGTGAATTTCTGCAACATTTTATATTATTTGAAGGTCATCTTTTTGCAACACGTTTTTGGGGTCGTAAATTACGTTTTTAGCTACTAAAAAACCCTGAGATTATAGAGTACCAAGATACACTCTATCTTTGCAAAAAAAATAAAATATCTCGAAGAGAGCTTTCTAATGGTGTAAATCATTCATCAAACAAAGATTTTATGAGGAACTTACAGGACAAATAGTGGAAGGTAAATTTTAAAACCCAACTAACTTTGAAAAGCCATAACTTTCTGCTCTAGAATTAGATTGAGGCATCGGAGAAGTCTATGGAAATTTATTGAACCATAGAAGACATTTCGAGAGCTGAATTAAAATTCTGGGCATGTTAAAAATGTTTAATATGGAAAAGAAGGTACATGTATCATTCCAAACCAAAAATACTAATTGGCCTAGAACTTCAATAGGTTGTAACTAGCAACCCAGAAACCAGAAAGAGGTGAAACTTGGACAGACTGTCCAAGTTTCACTTATATCAAGAAACCCAATTGAGCTCTTACCAAAACTCTAATGGAGTAAGTGCAAAAATGCATAATTACAACGCAGATTTACACCAAGTTGAAGTGTGAACAAAAAAATTATTGGACAATTTTCAAATGACCATAACTTTTTTCTCAAGACTCAGAATTGAGTAAGGGAGCAGTCATTAGAAAGGTTTTGGATATAGGAGTCTAATTATCTACCTAGAAAATTGATTTGGACAGTTAATTTTCACAAGAGGTCAGAAGAAGGAATTATGATGCATTATTAGAACAAAATTGTACATAATTTCATAAATTTGTTAAATTATTTAACCTAAAAAATTTTGTTGGTTGCACACTTTTGCAGAGTTCAAAACTTTTAGTTCTTAAGAGGTGAGAAGGTTGAAATTTAGTTTAATATAAACAGAGGTACTCAGGGAAATAGTGTTATGATAAAAATCTTCCATAAGATGATAAAAAATCCAAGACTACAAAATGTTAAGGTATGACTTAGGGTGCAACCATAAAGTATTGGAAAGCCACTACAAGAAGTGCACTCATGCTAGTCAAGTGCTCAATGGAATCTGAGAAAAGGAATAGATCATGTAGTGAATGAATTAGTGAAAGTACATTCATTCCCAAAGAAACCAATATACAAATTAATGAATACATTGGAGTCAGATCTATTATAAAAGGAATTGACTATCAAAATGATAGTAATTAGAGAGAGAAAGAGGTTTAATGCATATATGGATAATGAGTGCATCATATCCAGGGATTAGCTATGAAATTATAGAGTAATGTTTCCCTTATGGTTATCAGAGTGTGCAGTGGAAGCATGGTATGAAGGGCATCACTTCAACGGTAAAAAAATGAAGGTGCACATAAGTAAGGAGTCTCGGTTGAGGCATAGGTGCATCAATATGGCATGATGGAAATGGATTATACAAGGCAGGTTGAAATCAGATTGGTCAAGACAAGAGAAAGTAATGGTTATCAAGAAAATACAAGTGTTGATATGATCAGATAAGGAAAAAGATAAATCAAGTACCTCAAGAAGGAAGTTGGTGTTAATTATCCAAGGTTACTTAGAAATCATGTCTGGAAATATAATTGGGTCATGTAGGAGTTGGGTCAGAGGAATCCAAATAATAGTGGAATGTTGAAAATTAATATCAGCATAATATGTAGTTGCAAGTCCATGAACATCCTAGGATAATGGAAGAAGAAATTATAAGGTAGATATCAAGCTAATGGGAATGCAATACAACACTCCAAGAGGGAAAGCAGGAATAGTAGAGGATTGGTGATGCATTCCAAAGGTATTGAAGATATTTCCACAATAGCATGGAGATGTTAAAGCCAAAAAGACTTAAAAGTGAAATGAATCTCTATAGAGAGTTAGTAAGGAACCATGAAGAAGGAAATGGTTCTATGCATGGTTTTGAATGCAAATGAGATGGTTCCTGAGAAGAATCCATCTCAAGTGGCATAGAGCCATGGGTGACATTTCCAGAGGGTGGAAGTATCACTTGAAATTATTATGGTAAAGTAAAAGAAGTATTAAGTACTTTTAATTAATTCTATGCAGCTAGAGAAGGATGCATATGTGCATCCTTACAATATGCTAGAGATTGGCTATGCAAGCCAAGTTTGAGGCTAGTTGGCAAGGAGAAGAGAAGAGTGGAAGAAAACACAAATACTAAAGTATTATGTCAAGAAAGAGCTGAAGTAGTTTAGTTTGAAAAGTAAGTGGATGTTGAATATCCAAAGTCTATAAGACAACATGATTGGAATTATAATTCATCCAAGTATGAGTTGGGATATATGGATACAGGAAATAAATAAAAACTGAAGGTGAATATCAGTTTAGTATTTGGATGGAAAAGCGAAGGAAACCAAGAGTGATTTGGATAGAAAGTACTTAGGTCATAAATAATCATGCACAGTGGTTACAGTGAAGAGCACATGAAGATTCAGGATTCTGGAAGAATTGAAAACTTATGGGATAAACAAGGAAATGTGATACAAGAAGAAAGAAGTTGTTGCAGTTACTGTAGCAACAAGTATGTTATGGCTTGTTGGGACAACCATAAAGTGAGAATGCTTACATGTTTGCAAGTGTTGCTGATAATATTGTTACATATGGAAGGAAGAAATAGAAAGTTGGAATGTTGATTATAGGACCGATAAAGAGGAATGAGATCTTCTACTTTCATCAGTTAATCGAGTATCATCAAATTCGTTTAATGGAATCTATGCAGGTAAGTATTTCTCTTTTGAAACTATGTTGCATAATTTCCAAAGGAAAATTCAGGTAAGAGTTTCCCCAGATTGAATTTTTATAATACGCAGTATGGTTATTGTTTAAGTGCATTAACATGAATAAGTTACCACTAGGTGTGGTAAGGGCTAGGGACATTTTATAGTTATCAAATATTTTTAGCCTTTGAATGCACACACTTACATAGTAGCATGTCATGTTAATTTGTTTATGAGGTAATAACCAAAGAAATAAAAAATGAGAATTTGTTATAGAAATGATGCCAAGAAAGCTAGTCATGTATGAGACCAGGACATGGTTGGATATGGCAAGGTATGGATATAGAAAGGTTATGTGCCACACAAATACCCAATGAGCTTCCTACCTTTAAATAAAACTTGGATTGCAACCTTTTTGCTAACACTAATGAACACCATAGAATTGTAGTCTTGGTGTAGTCTTCGGGTCAAAAAGGAAAGCATCCAAGTAATTGAGAAGACAATGAGAAGGGTGTGGAGAATGTGTCAAGACATTGGCCAGATTTCCAATTTATGAATGGTGAGATAGATGACTTAGATAAAGATCATTCTGAAAATCAACGCAAAGGTGCATTGAATAGATATGCATTGAGAGTTGCACTCATGCCTAGTAAGTGGCAAAGTTGCACTCATACATGATGGAATTGTATACTTAAATGCATTTGTTGAATTCATTTTGTGATTGTATGTATATATGTTTTGAATGGAAATAATTATACTAATGGCTGAAATGTTGCTAACTCATGGAGTTGAGAACATTTCAATAACTATTAAACATTGCAACAGGAAAGTTGCAAGTAGGGTAGTCACAAGAATAATGATTACAAAAAATTTTATGTTCAAAAAATTGAATAACGAACTTATTATTATTAATTGTGAAAAAGCATAGGCATAGAATGATGAGTCATTCTATCTAATAAATTGTTTGGTAATTGTGATTGGATTGCTAGGTGTAGGCAATTCTAAGATCACTACAAAAGGTTTTTGTACATATTGCAATTAAAATATGATGTACATGAAATACTGACAATATGTTGGTTGTATGCAAGATATAATCATTGCAGGAAAAATGGTATTCAACATGGTGCTTGCTGAAAGTCATAAGAAAAACTACATTCTATTATTTCAACAACGATGAAAAATTATGAAATAGAATTTTGTATTTTGGGAAAAGTCAAATTCCTTATGAAATTAATTTGATTTCTAAAATGAAATTTTTATAATGTTCTCTCATGATAACTGCATGTGTGTAATGCAAATGAGATAATATTGATTAAAGTTGGAATGTTGGGCAAGAAAAAATACTATTGAGGACACTAAATCCCTATAATTGTAGAACCTTGGTGGATCTTTGGTAATGGGTTAGCGCCAGGGATGATTTTAAGGATGGAAATTTATTTTAAAATGTAGAAACCTTGGCGAATCTTAGTAATCCTTCATATGCCAACTATAAATGTTTGGTGATATTTTTGTAAAAATATTCAAATTTCTAAGGATTCTGTATAGTTTGTATAAAATTTTGACGATTTTTAAGGTAAAATAATTTTATCCTATAGAATTTGGGCAAATCATCTTTAGAATAGAAAATCATTTTTTGGGAAAAACCATGGAAAATTAGCCCATGAGCGAAATTTAGCCCCTAAAATCATCCCTGGTTAGTGCTCTCATTGTGTGTGAAATCCTTGGCAAGATGGAACATTGAAGGACTGCGTAGCAGTGAAGAGTTGCTTGAGCCTGGAAGGGTGAGTGCAAAAAGGAGGCAACCCAAGGATGCTATGGCATGGTAGCTTCCATAAGGAGGGTGTGTCAAATGGAACAATGAGCTAAATTATTTCTGGAAGTAGCTCTATGGAATAGAGCAATTGACTTCCAATTTTAGTATGAATACCAGAATTTGTGCTGGAAAGTAGAGCACAAGATGGATAACACGCTTCCAATAGATAAAGCTTGGATATTTTTAAAGAATTTGAATGGCACATGGTATATAATGCACTGAGGACAGTGCATAAATAAGCGGAGGAGATTGTAATACCCCTAGGCCAAACCCCAAATTGTAAATGTAAATGTAAAAATTCTTATAAGTTGGTGAGTTGTTGATATAGTTTTGCATGCACCTTCCATGGTATAGTGCGCACATGTACTGCGTGCTAAAATGATGAAGGATGCACATTCCAGGATACAACGCGCAACAAACTTAAGTGCGCATTATTTTGAGGCCAGGGAGCCTTTGTGTATATGTTGTGTTTTATAGGCGGGTGAGCCAGTTATTATAAGCTAGGAGGATTATGTTTTGAATTAGTTCGGAGAGCCTAGATGCTAAAGGACAGTGAGACTATTTTTGTATATGTCCTATCGTTAATATAATACATCGTTGTGTGTAGACCAACCACGATAAAAGAGTATGGGGGACTAAACTCCACTAGTTAGGGAAAGGGGGGGGGCTAAAAATTAAGGAAAATGGCTAAGCCAGGGAGCTTAAGCCAAAAATGAATATTATATTAATATTCCTTAAAGTATAAAGTATGGATAATTATTTTATCCTAAGTTCTAAGGATGGGGATAGGTGAGCCAAAGTATCTCCCAACATGACAAGTGTCAAGTTGGGAACATGCATACATATAGTCTAGACTTAGTTAATTTGCCCATCCATTCATTCCATCATCATTCAATCACTCATGGAGTTGCCATTTGTACCTTTCTGTTACTATCACTGAACCTGTACCCGTACCCATACTCGTACTTGTACATGTACCTGTACCTGGTTAGATGGGGAGTTGGACTAAAGAGGCGGGTTGTCAGGCCCGTGATCAATTTCTCTCTAGGTGAGAGAATTGTTGGGAATTGATTTCCCGAAGGTGCCAAACTGCAGCTACATATATTTGAGTCTTCTTGTTCATCTTGTTGTTGAAGCCCTGGAAGGGAAGTGGTGCAACCAAGGGACAGTTGAGCAGAGAATGGGCACACTTCATGGGGTGGGACAGGCATGTGGGAAATGAGGGACTGTAGGGTGTTAGTTTGAGTTGGCACCTGTGAGGGAGTCTTTCATGTTGCCTGAGATACATCAGCCTAGTTATGAACCTCTTTACTAGGGTGGAGTTTAGTCGCAATTCGGGGGTGATCCACTCCTGAGAGTGATGAGAAGTGTGGTCTAAGGCTGGGAGGTTCATGGAAGGTTTGCTCACAGTTGGTGATATTTTTACCAAGATAAGTGTCAATTGTGTGTTCAATTACATGTTGCATTACTATTTATGCGTTTATTTTTATGGGTTCTTCCCGTGTGTGCTGCATGTGAATTTTTATTATTATTCTATATGAATATGTGCATTTGCATAATGTATTAATCTATTTTAAGTTATATATATAAATTTTTGCAAGAGTTTCCATGTGTATGTGTTTTTATTTGTATACAGTTCGGAAAGTTTTATGTGGCATAGCCCAATTGAATGTTGGGGATGTTACAATATGGTATCAGAGCATGAAATTTTTTCGGTGGCATGACCCGACCTGGGTGGTCGGGTATGTTATAAGGCGCTTCACTTAGTTATGGAATCAACTTTGGATAAAGGTATAAGTACCTTCTAGTTGTATGGTGACTCGGTTGTGATCATCAACTGGATGAAGGATCATATTCAGATTCACAATACAGGTCTGATTGTTTTGGCTTAGAATTTGAAAGTCACTTCCATGCTCTTTAATAATATTGATTTCTCACATATCTTTCAGGAGCACAAGACTAGTCTACATTTCCTCTCTAAGAAGGGCTTTATAATGCTTACACACCATATTACTTAATCATAATACCTAGGGGGTTTAGTCTCTTCTAGGAACTCAAACATTGATGTATTTTAAACTTTTGTGGGTGGACATTATGTATTTATGTTAGTCTAGACTATTTCTTTGTGACTATTTTTTTACTAGTGGTGTCTGTTGTTAGAGATTTTTTAGTTTTCTCTCTATGAAGGAATACTCTTTGCATAACTTGGGTGGAGTTTGTCTCTGTTTTTTGCTATAAATAGATATAAAGTGATCCAAGTGGATATCGCTGGCCACCCACCTTTTCCAGCTGGCTCAAAATAGCTTTCTAGCAATTTTGATAATTTACTATTTTTAGCAGTTTTTCGGGTCTTGAACTTCTGGAACCGTTTTGAGGCCCTAAACGACATTTTTTGGGGTATGTTGCGATCGTAAATTATAGTTTCATCATGAAATTTTGTGCAACAGTTGTAGTCCTCGGATAGATCTTTCCAATGGACTATTATATGCCTAAAAAAGAGATCGTATGCAAAAGTTACGACCCTGGGAAGTTGATGTACTGACTTACCCAAACGGGGCCCACATGACTTTTGGCGCTTCATCTCCTAGGGTTAGGTTTTTGGATGTTTAGAGTTTTTGAAACTCCTGTTTATTGTAAAAATTCCTTGAGAGCCTCATTGTAATCATCTTCTTGCGAATGAGTGCAATCGTCATATCTCTTCTCAGAGATAAGTCACCACCATTCCAGCAAGCTTGTTTTCCGCTGCATTTTATAGTTTCATCTTATTTCCTTATTGAATAGAAAACCAATTTTATTGTATCTCTATTATTCTGTGTTAAGCATCTGGCAATAATCTGTAGTCATTTCATTCTGCTCATAAAATCCGGATCAGTGTTATCAGAGCGGTCTGCTCCTTGTCGTCTTAATGCATGTCCCCAACGAGGTTGGAGTACAAAGGTTTGGGTCTCAAGCTTGTTTCTCTTGAGGACAAAATCTCTCGCACACCCAAGTGACCTCTCATGGAAGGAGAAAAGAAAGATGATGGGACAAGAGATCATTTCAAACTGTTGATTGAGGAATCCCTCACGCAACAGAGGAACGAGATGATGGATAATTTCGCGCAAATCCTTCAATGACTACCAACAGGCGACACATCTTCTTCTAGCGGAGGCACCGCCCCCTTCAAGGTACAACTAAACTTCGATATTCCTATATTTGAAGGTCAGATAGACGCAGATGTTGTAGACAAGTGGTTGAATCTACTAGAAGGGTATTTCTCTGTCCATAACTTTTTGAATAGAGAAAATATTACTTTTGTGCTCCTCAAAGTCGTTCCCCGTGTCAAAGATTAGTGGGAAACTTTCTGTGAGAAAAAGGAAACAGAGGAACCCTCATTATTTATAGTCATGGCCACCTAGGAATCCTTCAGGGATGTTATTGAGGAACAATACTACCCTGTCGGAAGTTATGACGACTTGTATACCAAATGGACCACACTGCGGCAAGAAAGAGACCAAGCAATGCCAGATTTCACAAATATCTTCCATACCTTGTGCACCAAGCTAGGTATCAAATATTCGAAGAGACATATGGTGCTCAAGTATCATGGTGCTCTGCATAGATACATCTAGACTGAAATGGAATTTCTAGACATCTCATCCTTGGTCATGGCCTATCGATATGCCGTCAAAATCGAGCAGAAGCTCAAACAAAAGACGCGGCAATTTGGGTCGGGGAACCCCTCACAACAAAAGCCAGAAAAGGGCAACCCCAACCCATAGAGCAAAGGACAGAGAAAAGATGGATAGTATCAGGACAACCAGTCCAAGCCGCAAGCAAAGAAGGACACCAGAAAGACAAAGAAAGATATTGGGAAGTGGTGCGACTTCCATAAGAGCCCTTGTCATAACACTATTGACTGCCGCTCAAAGCAGACGCTGGTGGCCGAAGTGAAAGCCTCTGAATCAGATGCGGGTTCTGACTCAGAGTCAGAACCAGAAAGGGGAAGACAGATCATTGACGTGGAACCCAGTTCCACCATTGCTACCACCAAGCTCCAACATGGTGAACCAGATGAGCCAGAAGAAGGAGAGGGCCTCTTCCATTCACAAATGTGGGTAAAAGGCACCCCACTACACTTTATCGTTGATAGTGGTAGCCAGAAGAACCTCATCTCAGCAGAGGTCGTCAAGCGGCTAGCCCTGCCAACAACATCGCACCCAAAACCCTACACCATTGGATGGCTTCGCCAAGGAAGTGATCTTCGCGTCATCCAACAGTGTCGACTGTCGTACAACATCAAGCCCTTCAAAGACAAGGTATTGTGTGATGTTTCTCCTCTCGAAGTTTGTGATGTTCTTTTGGGCCAGCCTTATTTATGGAAACATTATGTTTTATATGAGTCTAGGCCTCGTAGTGTTATTATTACTTTGAACAGGAAATTATACAAGATACCCGAGGTTGTCCCACCTAGTGTTGTTTCCTTTATCTCTGCTAAGCAATGTAGGAAGGTCATCTCTCAAACGAGGAAGTTTGTCTTCTTCGTGATTTGCTCTCAGAATGAGAGAAAAATCATAGCCACATCCATGGTCTCTGCGACTGACCTCTCCACACAGCAAAAGTAAGTAGATAAGGTTGTGGAAGAATACTTGGATATCTTCTCCTCACCTACCGAGGTACCTCTGCATTGCCAGGCCAAGCACCCCATCGATCTGACTCCCGGCACATTACTGCCCAATGGGCCAGTCTATCGCCGCTCTTTGTTAGAGAATGAGTAGATCAAGCGAGAGATCCAATAATTGCTCCATAAGGGGCACATCCATCCTAGCTCATCACCTTGCGGGAGCCCAATCGTGTTGGTACAGAAGAAATATGGAACCTGGCGACTTTGCATTGATTATCGAGCTCTGAATAAAATCACAGTCAGAAACCGATACCCGATTCCCCAAATCGACGACCTCCTTGATAAACTCATGAGAGGCAAATACTTCAGTAAGATTGATCTAAAGTCTGGCTACCACCAGGTCCCGATAGAACAGACAGATGTATGGAAGACCTCCTTCAAGTCAAAAGAAGGCCTTTGGTCTGAAAAACTCTCCAACCACTTTCATGAGGATGAGGGACGATATCCTGCGACCATTCACCAATACTTTTGTAGTGGTGTATCTTGATGAAATTCTCATTTACAACAAGACTTGGTCCGAACACTTGCAGCATATTCAACAGGTTCTGCACACCTTGTGGCAGTACAAGCTATACACCAACTTGGAAAAATTATCCTTCGGCATGGACAGGGTCCATTACCTAGGCTACATCATTGATCAACATGGCATACATGTGGATCCATCCAAGATCTAAGTCATCCATGATTGGCCAGCCCCAACCACACTCACTGAGCTTCGGAGCTTCTTGGGCCTTGCCAATTTCTACCGCAAGTTTGTATTGGGATTCTCCCATATTGCATGGGCCCTTAGTCAAATAACCAGGGGTGGTGGTAAGGCAAAATTTGCATGGGGTCGGCCCCAACAAAAAGCGTTCGATGATTTGAAGCAGCGCTTGTGCTCAACCCCAGTACTTTCACTACTAGACCTGCAGCAACACTTTGAGATTGAGATTGATGCTTCAGACTATGATGTGGGTGTCGTTCTCATGCAACACAGCCACCCCGTGGCCTATCATAGTGTGACACTATCAGATGCTATACGTAAGTACCCTACTTACGAAAAAGAAATGTACTCCATTATGCAAGCCTACCGCCAATGGAGACATTACATTCTTGGGAGGGAGATAGTCATCCACACTGATCATAAGCCACTGCAGTTCATGCAAACACAAGGAAAATGCAGAATGACCGCCATCAAAAGTGGTCCACATACTTGCAACAATTCCACCTCAACATCAAGTATAAAACAAGAAGCACCAATCGCGTCGTTGATTGCCTCAGCAGACCACCAGTCACAACACTCACCATGGTGCTATAATCCTACAACCATGAGACCTCTGGATGGCCCCAAATCTATGAGACAGACCCAGACTTCGCCACCACCTACCAAATGTTGGGTGTAAAGGTAATTGTCGATAATTTCCATCTTCAGGATGGGTTGTTGTGTCATTTGAGCCATATATGTGTTCTATCGAGTGATCGAGCGAAGCTGATTTGGGAAGCCCACTACAGTCGGGTGGTAGGACACTTCGGTGTCAAAAAGACAGTGGCAATGCTACAAAAACATTTCTACTGGCCTAAACTTCGACAGGAGGTCAACAAGTATATCAGGTCTTGCATTGTCTGCGCTATTGCCAAAACAACCACTAAGAAACAGGGTCTGTACACCCCTCTTCCTACTCCTGAAAAACCATGGGAATCCATCTCAATGGACTACATGTCGGGCCTCCTGTCCACCAAGCGGGGAAATTACTGTGTTTTTGTGGTTTTCAATCGCCTTTCTAAGATGGTGATTATGGTTGCTTGCAAGAAAGGCATCACAGCAGAAGCCACTACCAAGCTCTTCTTTGAATGAGTTTGGGTACATTTTGAAATCCAACAAACCATTGTCTCAGATCGGGATAGTCGATTTATCAGCACATTCTGGTCGAGCCTCTGGTCACTGCTGGACACCAAGCTCACCAAATCCATGGCCTTCCACCCCCAAGAAGATGTCCAAACCGAGGTCGTAAATCGAATGATCGTGCATATCCTGCACATGTATAATTCTAAGCACCCTCGCACATGGGATGAGAGTCTTCCCTATGTCCAACATAGCTACAACCAAGCCCTCAATAGCTCAATCGACCACAGCCCCTTTCAGGTGGGGTTGGGATTCCAACCATTGAGTCTCATAGATGTTTCACTTCCCCTTGCGGTCACCTCGACCGACTCCTCTCCTGCTCCAACTGAGGATGACAAAGCCACCTGATTCATTGAGAGGATCCAACACATCCGCCAACAGGTTCAGGATATCCTATAGAATTCCAATGACAAGTACAAGCAGCGCCATAATCAACATCGGGTTCCACATAAGTTTCAGGTGGGCGACAAAGTTTGGTTGCACTTGCAGAAAGAACACCTTACAGGACCCCATCAGAAGCTTCACCCACTCCGTTATGGGTCATACACCATCACCAAGGCTATGGGGGATAATGCTTTTGCGCTCAACATTCCTCCCTTCCTTGGCCTGCACCCAGTGTTCAACATGGACCTCCTTCGGCCTTATTTCCCACCATTATTGGACACCTTAGACGTAGCAGAACCATTGACACCAATAGAGATCAACCTGGACTGCATACAATAGGCATCCAGTGATCAGATTTTGGACACACAGATCAAAGGCACTCGAAAACAAAAGATCCAACTTTATCGAGTCATCAAAGAAGGGCAGCTCTTGCACCAAGGCAAGTGGCTCCCCCAGGGCCAAATTCAGCAGAAATTTCCTCATCTAATGGGGGAACTCAACGCGATGGAGACCATTTCTTCCTAAGGATGGAGGATTGATCCAGATGGATATCGGTGGCCACCCACCTTTTCCATCTGGCTCAAAACATATTTCTAGCAATTTTGATAATTTACTATTTTTAGCAGTTTTTCGGGTCCTAAACTTTCGGAGCTGTTTTGAGGCTCTAAACGACGTTTTTTGGGATATGTTGAGGTCGCAAATTTTAATTTCATCATGAAATTTTGTGCAACTGTTGCAGTCCTCAGATAGATCTTTCCAATGGGATATCATACGCCTAAAATGGAGATCGTATGCAAAAGTTACGACCCCGAGAAGTTGATGTACTGACTTACCCAAACGGGGCCCACATGACTTTTGGCGCTTCATCTCCTAGGGTTAGGTTTTTGGATGTTTAGGGTTTTTGAAACTCATGTTTATTGTAAAAAGGCCTTGAGAGCCTCATTGTAATCATCTTCTTGTGAATGAGCGTAGTCGTCACATCTATTCTCAGAGATAAGCCGCCACCATTCTAGCAAGCTTGTTTTCCGCTGCATTTTACAGTTTCAACTTATTTCCTTATTGAATAGAAAACTAGTTTTACTGTATTTTTGTTATTCTGTGTTAAGCATATGGCAATAATCTGTAGTCATTTTGTTCTGCTCATAAAATCCGGATCATAAAGAAGCATAAGTATTGTATTTCAAATTCTCTCTAGAATAAGAAATATGTTTTTTCTGAGGAAAAAAAAATCTTCTAGTAATGAAGATAAAAAGTTATGGAATGATTGTACACATTTGATTAT
>ML784467.1:168883-180257 GCA_009831015.1 Picea engelmannii | reverse complement strand
CTAAAGGCTTTTGTGATTTCTTCGTCTGTTAAACCACATTTGTTGATTAGAAGTTCTCTGGTAACACCCCTGTCTAGAGTTAAGGAAGGGGCTGTTGTTTCTGTGCAGAAATTGGCTAATTTTATGTGGGGTTTTCCATGAAAGAGAGACCTAACCAATGACAATCGGGCATTGTTCTTTGTGAATAGTTTCCATATTATCTGGATAGACATGGTCTGTGCAATAACAAATACCTGGAGTACGCTGGAGGTGTCGATGAGTGGATGCCCGCAGTGGGTCAATCTGAGAGATGGTCTGATGCAGATTGGATCACTGAGCAGGATTTTCTGAGGGTTTTGGAGGAAGGGTTGCACAATACTGCACCGTCGACACCCAAAAGGGAATATAGAATATCTTTATATATAGATGGGAGAGTAAGGTCAAATTTATCACGACAAAGCTTTATCCCAACCCGTAGAGAGATTGAAAACTCCACTAGGCTACTAATTGAAAACTCCACTAGGCTACTAGTGGACTTAAGCTTTGCTTAATTTTGAATTTATCTATGTCATTGAAAATTTGATTAAAGTTTTGAATTAATGGGAACTCTTACAATCAAATAGAAACCTGTTACAAGATTAAAGAACTCCATGAGTGGTTGATTTTTTTATGATTTTAACATTTGGCTCTTTCATATAGAAAAACTACTTCTTTGGCAAAGGCTCTTTATGTTAGTTTGATCCAAGGGTAAAAGTGCAAATCTTCAAATCCTCACTCTTTTAAAGGTTTCTCAAAAGAGATCCTCCTCCCGTTTGGATCCCAAGGTCTCTCATCTAGACACCTTTATTATGGAGAGATTTAATGATATATGAGTGTTATGTATGTAAGTGTTGGATATTAACAAGCTAATTATAAGTTATCAAGATCATACATTGATTTGTCAATTCAATGGGTCATGGTTATGCTCTAGAAGCATGTCAACTCCACTTGAGTTACAAAATATTTAGTAGTTTTCTGGTCCAAAGGCTTCTTTATTGTTTTTTTTCAATCTTGAAGATCACATAAATGTCTTGTAAGAGAGACTAGTTTTTTTGGGTCACTTTACCTCTTTGTTAAATCATGGTTCCAAGATTTAAACCCATGTTTCAGGACTATCACAACAAATCCAATGTGGGTGACACCATTGAATTTGCCCATTCTCTTGCGGTTCCACAAGTTTAAAAAAGAGTTAAAAATACACTTGGTAGATTTCTTAAGTTGGACATAAGGCAAATCCAAAAGGGAATCATTACCTATCATGAACTAGTGTCAAGTTCGACCTAAGTCTTGCCCCAATAGATAATATAATGATGTGATATGTCTCAATGGATCCAAATATTAGAATGTGAAAACACGATGTTTCGTTGTGGAACCTACCAACAGAGAGACCATTTGTAGGATTCTTGTTAAGCAACACTGGTTACCTAGAGCAAAAAGTTAAAAGTAATAAACCCATAGAATGATGATCATAAAAAAAAAACCTTTAAACATAGTTCTAAAACAACAATCTAAACAATTAAGACTAGCGATGCTAATGTTGGTTCACAACCCTTCCTCTTAAGGTTTTTGTGTAGATATAATTTTAGTGCCTTCACCCTTCAATGTAGATAGTCATTGCTAAAAGCCCCTCCAATGAAGTGAAGAGGCATCATGAATGAAACATTGTAGATGTAGAAAGAAAAAACAATGTGCCCATCTAATACAAGTGTTGCAAGCTATCTAAAGCATAGACAAAGAGTTATAAAATGAATATGAAGTCTAAACTCTCAATTAGTTGAATAAAAAATATTTAAAATTTGTCCTCTAATAATGAAGACAAATAGTTATAAAATGATTGTGCAGACTTGACTATTTTATAATAATCAACTAACAAAATAATAATGCCTTGAACCATTAAACCAAGTATCGTTATTCGCATTTAATTACGGATCCTTGTTCACATCTAACTACTACCAAGCAAAATGACAAAGAAATGTCAACATCAACACCTATTATGTGCTAATCTTGAGCCCTCATAATTGTGATAGTAGTGAAGAAGGAATAGTTTTGATAGTAGCGAACAAGCAGCAATCATGACAAGCATGTATGATAGTGCCACAAAGCATGGGACGAAGTTGAAATGTTGTGTATGAGTGTTGTGACTGTTACAACAACCTCCCTCCATTATTCATTTTCCTTAATAAAATGATGGAGTCTTTCCAAATTCTAACGTTGTCATAAGATGGTTCCTTGAAATTCAAAAGTCCCTCTATTATCTTTTAAAAACCTAAAAAAATATATAAATAAAAACAAATTCTTTAGTACCACAATAAAGTGAATTAGCGCAGTTATGTGTTGATCTTACTCTTTTAAGTTATTTCGAAATAAAACTAATAGATGCTAGTTTAACAAGGGCAGCGAGGTTGCTCGTACTGCCTCCTAAAAATTTGTGCAGGAGGTAGTATAAGCAACCTCAGTCAACTTAAAGGCTGCTTACTATACCCCACAGCCTGAGTACTACACTCCATTGTTGGAAACCTTGAAATAAGTGATTGAAACCTCGAAATAAGTGAAGGCTGCAATAACACTATAAAGTTATTAGCCAATGAAATGTAAGAAAACTCAGTTTTTTTACACATTAAAAAATAAAATTTTAAGTTTCTTATGTCATACATTAAGTTCTTTACAAAAATTTTAAAGTCAAACCAAATTAATAGAACAGTCAAAGCTAACTCATTGCTATGTATACTGCCAGAGGCAGTACAATAAAGGTTGTTGATATTAATAATTACAAGATTTGATGGAATCTTGTAATTGTTGATTAAATCATAGCTTAAGTTTGAAATAAATTCTTCTTCATAATTTTTACCTCACGAGTTCATGTTTTTATGATAGGGTTTTGAAGGAGTTATTCGATTTTCTACATGAGGTTTTTGAACCATCAAAACTCTACAAAGTTCAAAGATTGATTGCAAAGGGAAAATTTCAATACTAAAGATAACATTTGATGTAGAGTTAGTATTTTGTTTGTTAAATTAGACATCAAAGTGTTAATGGTTAGTTCTTATGGTTTATATCGTTGTTATGACTTATTTCCTATTATTATCCTATCTATGTCTAACATGATTTCCCTATCCATCGCAAACACTCAATACCTTTCACCACTCATAACTCATTTGTGGCCTTAATTCAAAATGATTTGTTAAATTGTTGAATACACTTGGTTGAACCCGAACTCAAACCCCACCACCTCATTGTTTACACCATAGAATCAATGATTATAATCAAAAGTAGATACTCCCGAGATGAATAGGTCTTTGATAGACATAAGAACCAAAAATGTGAGACAGAGGATAGGAAGTTTCTGGTACAGAGCAAATAGAATATAAAGTCAAGTGCCAGAAAGGGTTACAGTGTAGACTGGAAGTCGGATTCGGGCCTTATGGAGCATAAGTAATCGGCATTCACCCTGAGTGTATGGTGATATTGGAAAAGACAGGCTAGAGGAAATTCTTTAAAAATTTCATTGGGCATATAGAAGACATGACCATAGCATTTTCCCAGACCTTCAATGGTGAATGTGCACAGGTAGGAAACTTTAACATCCATCTTTATGAACATTCTCTATCTCAAATACTAGGGCTTCCTCAAATGGTTGATAAGTGGTTTAAGAACAAACTAATGGACTTGAAATCTAGCACCCCATTGCTCATAAGAAATAGGAAAAAACCCAATTGGGCTACAAGGGTACCCAACTTTTGGTTGAAGGATCCATGGAAAGACCTAGTTTTTCTAAAATTAAAAAATACATGACATGTGAGGGACGTTTTAGTTTGATTTACCTTTACCATACTAGAATTTTATTGCATCTTAAGAGAGAAAAAATACTAAATATGCCTTACTACTAGCTTAAATATCTAATTAAGATGTCAAAGACCATCTAGAAGCGGAAGAAGAATGCTCACAAGTCTCTTTGCCATCATGGCCTAGTCAAAATCATTGTCAAGGCTTAACTTCATAAACAAGGTATTGAATGGGATAAATTCTTAATGGAAAACGATTTTCAAGAACAAGATACCACAAAGGTTGTTGCAGGACACTATGGAGTTAAGGTTAGAAATGCAGTTGATAAAACAATGGATCCTCCATATGAAGATGCAGAGGATGTCAAAGAAATTCTTGGAGTTTCATGGATTAAGAAAGACAAGCAAGGTAAAGGTAGTCTCAAGGAAAATATAGCTACAAAATGGATACTTCAAACCAGAACAATCAGATCCATGCCTAAAAGACTTCAAGAGGATCAAAGAATAAATGGAGAATTGAGTCATGCCTTGAAAAAACCAACAAAGAAACAAAAAGTTTAAACCTCAAAATCAAACCCTAGATCTACCCCCGAGTTTTATGAATCTAAACAATTTTTTTGTGAGTACTTAGAAAGTATGTAAATGTCGGATCGAAACCCCCCTTCTATCAAGGATAAAGAAGCTTCTCCAAATAACAATATTAACATGAATGATTTTCCTACAACAATGGATTGTGAAAAACAAGGTATACCTACAAACACAAGTAATGAAAGAGGCCAACCTTCAATACCAAATGAGGACTTACTCACTCTGTCAATGTTCATTATAACCTCTTAGTTAAGGAAAAATAAAGATCAAGTCATGAGATTCAGGAATTAAAAATCCTTGAAAGGGTCATTAAAACTGAGAATGAATCCCCGAGGGCACAAAATTTAAGGATGTGGATGAGAATGATAGTTTAAGAGATGAAAATGTTGATGTTTTGGTAGTTGCGGGAGGTATTAACCTCCACGTGTAACCTTTGACTTAGAATAGAATATTTCGGAAGCAAGTGAACCATTAAACAGATGTGAGAAAACCCTAGAAAAAAAGTCGGCCTAGCAGAATAAATAATATTAGAATATTATCTTCCAGAAAGTCATGTCATCTCCACAGGAAAAAGATAAACAGAAAATATAATTACAAGAAAGTCAGGTCGGCCCAACCAGAAAATTCATTGGATAGATTAATATAAATAGAGGACGTTTTAGCTCATTTGGATACCCAGCTAGTGTGCAAGTCTTGTGGAGAGCTGCAGTTGCAACTACAACTGCACGGAGGAATAAGAGTGTATGGTTATCTCTTGGTCTTGGTCTCTCTCTAGCGCTATCAAGTGATATTCTTGGTGATTCTCTTGGTGATTCCCTTGGTGACATTATTGTGATACTCTTGGTGATATTCTTGCTAATTATGGCACAAGTTTGAAAGAGTAGTGCAGTTGTAGTTGTTTCTGTTGTGTATGGTACTTGTTCTGTGGATATGGAGACTCTCTCTCTTGTGTGCTACCCTTGGAGAAGGAGCACTCTACTTGTCTTGAGTCATTGCTACAGTTAACAGCTAGGGTTTATCTGTTGGTTTTGGAGTAGGCTTGCCAAAATTATTCTAAGTAAAGGTTAGGGTGCTCGGGGGTGGCCTTGTGCCTATGGTTGGGTGACAATGATGTGACATTATCTATGGTTAAATGAGCATACCAAAAATTTAACATGGTATCAGAGTTGGTTTCCTTCGTAACAGTCTAACCGTTGGAAGGAATATCCTCAGTTTCCCCCATTATCGAGCTCGTTGAGTACTTAATGAACTCACTAAAAAGGTCGCCTAAGTAGGGTGCATCTCTTCCTCAAATCAGATCTGCAAATTTCTAAAGTTGAGATATTAGGGTTTCCTCATAAAGACCTTGGGTTGGTAGTGCCAGTTCCTTCGTGCTAGTTGTAGCACCAGTTGCAGTGTCAATTGTAGCACCATTTATAGTGTCAGCACTAGTTGCAGCAAATTTTATGTGAAACATTGGGCCTAATCTTTGGTTGTTCTAGTGCGCCTTACCCCTAGCGCATCTCCAACTACCTTTAGAGTACAAGTTGGATCACCTTTGAAGTTTTAAGGTACATCATTTGCTTGTCGCTGCTACCAGATGGTGCCACTGCCTATCGATGTTGCTGGAGGTATGTACTTGTATATGTTTAATTTGTATCATTATCTTAAGGTTATTTGCAAGAGAAGGGATCTTTTGTCCAAACAACAATCGTAGATCCAGAGGGATCTCAGATCCAACACAATGCACTCCAATTTTGATTGTTTTGATATGCCTCTAGTTGCTATGGAATTATTGTGATGAACATCTATGTTGCATTTTGATCTATTGAAGTTATGATTATCATACTAACCTATGGTCAAAGTTAAAGTTAGAAAATAACTTTAGTCAAAGTATTAGATTGATTAAGGTTGAGATTTTAGAGTTTATTTGCATTATATTCTCTAACTCAGATTTATGTCAAGAAACCATATTGTCTTAAGTATAGGGGGCAGGTTGAAGAGAATACTTGTCATCTTGAGTGAAGGAGACTCAGAATCAACAACATTCATTCTTGAAGATAAGACTCCAGGTTCCAAGTTTGATTGATTAAATTAATAAGTTTCCAATTTGCACATATCAAGTTTCATAATTGCTACATTACTAGTTGTGACATCAATCCTTGAAATGTTTTATTACTGCTAGATACAATGAATACTTTGCAACATGTAAATGCTTATTGTACTTGTTTGCAAGATGAACTAACATCTCCTCTAGGAGATACTTCTTGTTTTTCTTACAGATAGGTCATCTTGGTAACAATATGATGATTACCATGAGATTGTCTTTTATTCTTGTTGACATAGATATGTTCTTATGAAAATGATATTATACTTTTTTCTCTTGTTGCTCTTGTCTCGGGCAGGTTATTTTATAAATTCCATAGAGGTTACCATTGAAGAATGATTGATAACAAAACTAGAATAGTGTTGTTCTTATTATTGTATTTTCATTTTGGATCTTGGTAGGTCACAAGCAATAGCTCTGAGAAGGAGCTACTATGACTATTGTTCTCATTCTTGTTTTTATTATAAGAGTATTATTCTTGTCCATCATTTTCCCCTTTGTTGTCCTTGCTCTAGGCAGGTCACAGGTGATAAATCTGAGGGAATATATAGTGACAGTTGTAGGAGACAACATATTAGATGGTCTCTAGTTTGAGACATGGAGAAAACTATCCAGATAATATTTTGTATACACGACCATATACATCCATGTACCAAAGAAGAAGAAAATGAAGAAGGGTACTTTTGCGAGATATAGAGTATCTCATATGGAGATTGATTGTAAGGAGAAGAAGGCTCCAAATATGACCAATCAAATCCCTCTAGTGTAGTTGATCACTCTTTAGATCATCAGGAAAAGTTAGTAGAGCCAGAAGGGCCTACCCAAAATCATTACAGTAACCAGGAAGAGATCAGCATGGTCCTGTGACACTTTGGAGGATGAAAATCCATATAGCATTGACGAGCCATATCATGAGGAGCAGATGGCTCCACTAGTGGTGAGGCAGGAAGCCTCACCAAGTACCATCTCATAAGGAGCTATAGTTCAGAGGGAGTCATCCATCACGATCTAGTAAGGAGGATCAACCTCCCTAGTACCATTCATAAAAGACTTCAAAAGAAATCATCACATACAGATGGATTAGATGGATCCGAAGATTATAGAGACTCGGAGTGAGCCTGATCTCGACAAAGACTTTCATTCAGAAAGTATTCCTCCTCAAATTTAGATGGGAGAGAGAGACCTGACAGACATGTGCCATGAGTTGAGGAGGCTAGATCGAAGCTTCAGAGGGTTCGAGGAGATATGATACCTCCTAGGAAGATTCCCTAGTTTTAGTGACAGAGGAGGAAGCCAGTCGGAAGGACTGGAATATGGATCTTTTTTCCTTGAGACCAGCAGGGAAGTCAATTTTGAATTCCAAATTGATCTACAAGATCAAACATGATATTGATGGTAGCATAGAGATGTACAAAGAATGATTTGTGTCTAGAGGATTCTCCCAACAAGAGGGACGAGACACTTACTCCAGAATTTCGAAGAAGTATACATAGAGTAGCCATAAGATACATAAGAAGGAATCTCATGTCCGTAGATTGAAGAAGGTTTTGTACGAGTCTATGCAGGCATGCAGGGCATGATATGCCGGATCAGACAATTTCCAAATGAGCTTGGGTTTTACCAAGAATATGTGGTAGCATGTTCATCTTATGGCGAAGCACTGTGGCTTAGAAAGATGATTACATGATTTTTTGATCTTGAGTTGGAGGTGACTTGTATCTTTTGTGACAACTAGAGTTGCATGAAGTCATCAAAGAACCCTGTGGTCTATGAAAGTTCGAAGCATATCAAAATGAAATATTACTATATCATGGATATGGTGCAGAAATAAGCAGTGAGGCTCCATTTTTGTGACTACAGAGGATCAGTTTGCAAGCATGTTTAGCAAGCTGCTATCGAGGATGAAGTTTGATTACTTCAAGGACAAGTTTGGCGTGATCCCTCTTGAGAGGGAGTATCCTCATCCAGCATGAAAAAGGGATGTCATTAAGATAGGTGGAACCCATCCATCATGAAAAAGGGTTGGCACTGAGTGTTCTCGTCCAACATGAAAAAAAGTTGGCACTGAGACAGGTGGAACTCATCCACAATGAAAAAGGGTTGGCACTGAATTGTTCTCAGCCAGCATGAAAAAGGGCCGGTACTAAGACAGGTGGAACTCATCCAGCATGAAAAATGGCTAGAACTGAGACAAGTGGAACTCATCTAGCATGAAAAATGGTTGGCACTGAGACCGAGGGTGCACATGATAAGGTATTGATGCATTGCAGGGTAGTGGATGTCCTAGGGACATGTTGCAACTATTGCGAGCTACTCATAAACTTTGGATGCATGAGGTGAAGTCATGTTGCACTATGGATATCTTGTGTGGATATGGTGATGCTACCTATAGACTGGTCTTCAAGACCATGTGATTCTTTCCCATGCCATGTGAGATGGATGGATTTATTTGAGACCACTACATGAATAACATCTTAGCTAATACCTCCCTAGCTAAGAGGGAGTGTTGATGTTTTGGTAGGTGTGGGAGGTATTAACCTCCACGTGTAACCTTTGACTTAGAGTAGAATATTCTGGAAGAAAGTGAACCATTAAACAGATGTGAGGAAACCCTAGAAGAAAAGTCGAACTAGCAGAATAAATAATATTAGAATATTATCTCCAGCCTGTAGGGGTGTGTTGATGGGGCCTAAATCCATTTAATCAACAACAGGAACCAAACCCACCACCGAGGCCCAATTAGAATCTGCAATGTTTAATGGTGGAATGGTTCTCTAGATCATGCGATCCGGATGGTTTAATCGATGGGCTTTACATTTTCTTATGAAGGCTTTCTCTTCCACCTTAGACGTTCTCTTTTTTTATTTTCTCTTAGGTAGGAATGATATAAGATAAAGCTGGTATAAACCAACTAGGTGACAACGTGGGAACAAAGTAACTACAGGAGAAGAGGCTGAGCTTTGGATAACCCTCCGCTCTAGCATGCAGACAATGATCGTCTACCACAGGCCTAATACTAATACGTTAACCATGTGAATATTCCAGTTACTGACTGAGATACAAATTGTCAGAATAAAACATATATGTGATAAACGATGACAAGTAAAATAATTCACTCAACTCTAATCATCAATCACATAAAAACACAACGATTTATTTTCATCATTAAAGAAAGAACTGTAAAACATTGCATCAGATAACTTATCAATAGATTCAACAACTCTTACTCATTATTGCATCCATTCATGAGACAGAATAGGAAATAGTTCTTCTCCACATCTAATCATACACACATTTGATGAAAACATAAACTTTGCTTTGGTCCAGAAGGACTTCTCAATTAAAGGCAACTCTGAAATAGTTCTTAACAAAACAAAAAATGAGAGTTTCTTGCAACAACCATCGAGCCCCTACTAATCGGTCGATGTTCCTATTTATAACATAAAATTAACTAAGATTAACGGCTAAAGTGCAGATAAGTAAAACAAAATTTGCCATGTGGCATTTTCTCCTAATATTTTGTCTAAGAGTCATCTCAAGATATCACTTAAAGGGGTGACTCTTGTCGTACTCCTACCACTTGATGAACATCTCCTCGCAGGCGTTGGTGTATGGGAATTTGTGTTGTTCCATCAGGGCCGCATAAATCTCTCTTATCTCTACCACATGTGCTCGGTACTTGACTAGACCGACGCTTAATTGTTGTATCATAGCCCAAGCTTTGATCGGGTGTTCCATAAATTGTTGTATCATACCTGGCGTCACGTCTGTCACCTTAACTATTTCTTCGACCCATGCTAAGTATTTCTCGACGTGTGATTTGACTATGTTGTGCAAGTCGACAAAGTTATCAGGTGTGCCAAACTCAGTAAGTCCAATATCCTTCATCACCCGATTGATCTTGATCCAATTTTTCTCGCACTCGACCCATTTTCTTGAATCTCCCGATGAGGCTCCCGTGCCATGTTTGCCCAAGACTTGAAGGCATATTTCCTACAATCAAAAACAAAATCCTTTAGAGACTGTGTATAGAGAAACACTGGGTAAAATATATGCATGAAGTGGAATCATGAAAAATCTAGACTGGTACATACCTGTAAAGCTTTCTAAAACAGGTTATTTGATACTCACGGGATATTCTGCAGCTTTCAAATTGCTTTCTCCGCTTCTGTTAGCGCTGCCATTTTTCTTTGGTTAGGGTGGGTCTTAGTCGGATTACGTCCGTGTGCCACAACATGAAATATCAGGTACAAAATAACATGAGAGTCGGAGTCAAGCCAATGGTAGGTTGGCCCTTGGAGTCGAGAAAGGGTGTCAAAGTTAAACATGTGTCAAGAGTACGAGTCTATTCCAAAAAGGTTGGGTCCTCTCATATGGGGAGTCGTTAGGTGCCTCGAGTTGAGGCAAGTTGTTTAAACAGAAGTCACATCAACAGCTGCAACAATCATAATTAGCTTATCATGAAGGCTAGAAGGATAAAAAATCACGGTGCTCGTATCACATACGCCCTGCAACTCCTATCGGTTGTATCTAGCACGTGCCAAAATGTACTCGTCACGCGGATGTGCCAAAAAAACTATTTATTTGGTTTCAAAAAATCTAGTCATTATGAGTCTAGTGTTCCCTAGCATGCTTCTACCTGTTTCTCGCTCTGTTATAAATTTTGGATGTTGTGCATGCATTCTACTCACCAGCCGAGCTTATGCATTGTTAGTAGTTCTTCTCGCAAGCATAAATCAATCAGATTTTGCAAGATACCAGATATATAAAATATGCAGAATAGGAACAAAATGCTAGAAATAACAGAATAACAGTAAAATATCCAGCATAATCTTCACAATACACAGAAATGATATACGAAATAGCAACAGAAATAGCACTTGAACAGAAATAGCACTTG
>ML784467.1:148253-163905 GCA_009831015.1 Picea engelmannii | reverse complement strand
AGGAAGATCCTTCTAGAAGTGGAAGCTTCTATTAGGTCTTCTTACATCCACCTTATTCTATTTTATTGAAAGGTCTTATTAATATTGACCTTTATTACATCCGAATACATTAATCTACCTATGTGCGGGTTAGGACCTTAACAGATTTTCTTCCTCGATACCTCACCAAGTCCTCCGTGCATAAGACAGATACATGTTTCACCATCAGAGCATAAGAAAGGGAACGCGATGCAGCAGAAGGGCCAGGCCTAAACCCCAAAGTGACTGGGATTCATTCTTATCCGCAGTGGGCATCCCTAAGGTTTGAAAGGGAGGATCCTACTTGAGCGTGGAAATGATGATATCACGCCGTGCGAAGGCTGAACTGGAAGAAGTTGCACCGGGAGAAAGAACGTTGGAAGGCATGCCTCCCCAACAACAGATACCCCAGAGAAGGGGCAGGCCAAGGAAGAACATGGAAGTTAGGGAAACCCAAGTCCCCAACGAGTTGTGTGAAAGACTGACCACCAAGGAATTACTTATGCGTGCTATTTGGATGGAGCCTATCTAAGGCACAAGTTAGGAAAGTAGGAGCCGAACGAGGGGGAGAGATGCCATGGGCGCTAATGTTCGAGAGTCGAATCAGCAGCTGAAACATGCCCAACTCGCCATTGTTGAACTCTATCAGGAAAATCGAGAAGTAAGACGACAACTGGTGGCAAAGACCTTTGGGGTGTCAGCATCACAGGGTCGCATAGGGAACATGACGTGGCTCAAGAGACAGCTTCGGGAAGTGCAGGATAGTATCGTACAGCTACGCGGAGCACAAAGGATGTCAGAAGAGAAAAATGTGAAACATCCCAGAGAACAAGGAGCATTTGGGGAGAAAGTATGCGTGGACCTTACCGACGCGCAGAAGAAACATGATTAACTAACCCCACTTGTATTCTCAGATGCAACACCGATCTTGACCGTTTAAAGTAGAGGGTGGAAACCTGACAGAGAAATGGAGCGTCCAGATAGCCTTCCAGGAGAAGATGGCGACACATTACCACCCCTACGACGAGACCTGTTGATGACTGAACCAAGAGAAGTGGTTACGACGCGACCATACACATTTGTTTTCTATTTTGGGAAAAAAAATCATATGAAAGGCCATTGATCAGAGGAAGACTCGTTTCCTAGATTCTAGGGATATTAGCTAGAGAGCAGGGCAACCCAAGTGGCACCTTCGCCTATATTTTTCATGTTTTTTTCTTCAATGTAAACCAGGTCGGCTAGCCAAATAGAGTAGAAAGAGTCCAATGTATGTAACTTGATCTTGATCGAAATCTAATGCAATAGTCCTGAAACTTAGATGAAAGGATTCTAGTTGTGGTAGTTGGATGTATTGTTTCCTTTCTTTGTGTAAGTATTTCTTGTGTTCTTTGTCCACGTCGCACGACGATCTTATACTGAAGACTATTACCCGCCTAGCTGACAAGGTATCGGGGGTCGGCGACCTGGGACAAACCTATCGTTATTTCTCCTGTAATTTAGCTTCCTCAAAACTCTCAATGCTGAAAATTTTCCGAAGTCGATGATCGGAGAAAAACCTTTAGTGTGGTCCGAATGTTTGTCGCGATTTGATTTTCTCCGATTCCGACAAGCACATCGGGTATTGAATGTTGGCGATATCGTTTCTCTCTTTGTTAATGTTTACGCTCTTCACCTTTACTGAGGCCGAAGGGGGTCGGTTATCAACGATATCCTTGTGTGATGCTTATCGTGCAAGAAAAAATTTCTTTTGCCAATGACGGTGAAGATTGACGTTCGGTGAGTGCAGTTTTTTTTTGAGTGATTTTCCTTCATTCGTTAATTCCTTCCGATGCCGAATTTGGGAGCATTAGGTGAAATGTTTTAGTTGTTGATTCTTTATTAAAAGTAAAATCTTTTAATTCATGGGTTTTGATAGATTCAAGAAAAAATTAACAGACTTAGTAAGAGTCAAGATTACAAGCAACGACAACATTTTCACAATGAAGTCAATTTATACAGTGAAAAAGATCAAGTGGTACCCAAAAAGAAAAAAATGACATAGGATATTTAGGGTGTGTTGAGTGCTCAACATGGTGTAAACCGACTAGAAAGTGTCATGTAAATGGAAGGAAATATGTAAAGGAGGTCTCAAGTTCGATTCTCACCCTAATTTACTCGTGCCCCATGCTTTGGTCTGTGTGGACGCACTTGGAGGTTATAGAGGTAGCAGGCGAGAATCAACCCCATGTCACATGAGTACGAGAACCACCAGTTGCCGATTTCACCAGTACAAAAAAATATTAGAATATTGTCTTCCAGAAAGACAACTCGTCTATATAGGAAAAAGATAAACAAAAAATATAATTACAAGAAAGTTAGGTCGGCCCAGCTAGAAAATTCACTTGAAAGATTAATATAAATAGAGGACGTTTTAGCTCATTTGGATACCCAGTTAGTGCGCAAGTCTTGTGGAGAGTTGCAGTTGCAGTTGCAAATGCAACTGCAAAGAGGAATAAGGGAATATGGTCATCTCTTGGTCTTGGTCTCTCTCTAGTGCTATCAAGTGATATTCTTGGTGATTCTCTTGGTCACATTCTTGGTGATACTTTTGGTGATATTACTGCTAATTATGGTGCAAGTTTGAGGGAGTAGTATAGTTGCAATTGTTGCAGTTGTGTATGGTACTTGTTCTATGGATATGAAGACTCTCTCTCTTGTGCGCTACCCTTAGAGAAGGAGCTCTCTACTTGTCTTGAGTTGTTGTTGCAGTTAGCAGCTAGGGTTTATCTATTGGTATTGGAGTAGGCTTGCCGTAATTATTCTAAGTAAAGGTTAGGGTGCTCAGGGGTGGCCTTGTGCCTAAGGTTGGGTGACAATGATGCGACATTGTCTATGGTTAAACGAGCATACCAAAATTTTAATAGAAAATGAGCAACTAAAGAAGGAGAACTCCTTGTTGGCAAAAAAAGTGTATAAGTGGTTCAAACAAAGGAAGAAATTGAGGTTGCAGACTCATAACCTACAAGTAAAAGTACTCATGCATATACCAAGAAGAAAAATGAGGAAACAAAGGTCTAATAGCAGTCCAAAATATTTAAATCAAATCAGGTAATTAACAATTTTGTCAAGTGCTTCCACCATATGGCTATACCTATGCCCAAATTCACTTTTTTCTGAAGACCTATTCATTTTTTTGTGGCACACATACCTCCATTCTAGCCAGAGATCTAGCATAGAAATGATGTTTAAAGATCATAAGGTAATAATTGTTTTGTTTTTATTTCCTAAATTTAGCAATTAAAAATTGGTTGTGTTATCTGTTTTTACCGGAGCAACTGGATTTTTGTAATCGTTCATTTTTTGTCACATATGTAGTCAGTTGTGAAGGAATTGGACACATGGGTCCTCACTCTTATTTCCATAGGATGGCATGTTGCTCACCATTCTAGCAGATTCAATCCAAAAACCCTTGGTCAACATGCAAATCAACCCAGGTGTTAGTGTGGCAATTTTGTAGCAGCAAAAACAAGAATATAGCATCTTTAAAGATTATGTTTGAATATTTAGCTCAAGGTTCAAATCAAGGATATTAGACAAGAAGATATTTTTTAATAAATGAAAGGAATAATCCTAGGTTAGTTAGTTAATACATTCAAGTATTATAAATACTGAAGAATGCAAAGACCAAAGGGAGGAATTTTGAATAGATAGATGGTAGATTTCTCTTGCATGATAATTCTAAGTTCTTTCTGGACAAGGGACCAGTTTATGAAAGTGGCTTTGGTATTTTTATTCAAAAACTCTTGTATTGTATCTGATTTCTTTTGGATTTTTCAAATAACTCAGATTGAATTTATTACTTTTATCAAAGTTTAATCTAATTTCTGAAAGATCAAGTTTGTTAACATTTTGTCTTGGAATGAAATATAGTTGTTAACATTTGCATTTTTGTTAAATCCTAATCAGTCTTCATTCATTTCAGTTATCATATAATTGCTTTGTGAACATTACATATTGTTAATTAACTAAATATCAAACAAAATAATATTCATTTCTATCCATGATTATTTTTATGATTTGAGGACATTGTTGAACTTATTTTAAATAATGAATCCTTGAGAATTCTTTCTTGAAGACTTATTATTCATTTCTATTCTTATGCTTGATATACATGTTTCATGTTAGCCAATAGATATTTACATTTCAGCCAATCAATTTCTTGCAGGTTGTTAATGAAATGATATAGTTTGGGAACATAGTTCATTAAATTTTTTTCTCATAGTTCTATTTGTTCCAATTTTATGATTATCTCTATGGTTATCATTCAAGTGTAGATATAATGACTGATATATATTCTTAGTAGAAATCATTTGTGTATTTAAAATATTCTTACGATGATGAATTCTTTCTAATTCTTGAGAATGTATCTTCTTTATCTACACACTTTTAGTTTTTCTCTCATTTTTAAGATAAGAATAGTGCATTAATACTACTTTATTTTATAAACATAGGCTAGGATTGATTTAATCCTAAAAAGAAATAAAGTCTCTTTTTGAAAGAGAAGACTATTTGAGGAGCGCACAAAATTGGTTAACGAAAACTAACCTAATTGGGGCTTGTGATCGGGTGGTTGTCCCCTGTTGCAGGAGATAATTTTCTCCCCTGCCAACAATTGGTGCTATAAGGAGGGTTGAGTGGCATGCATGGTTGGTAAGTTATCTCATGGTGCTAAAACATTGCATTCATCTCATACCAAGTCACCTCCTAAGAAGATTCCTAAATATACTAGTGGGTCTTCATCTCTTAAACAAGGTTCGATGTCTAACTCACCTGAAACTATCGAAATTCCACAGGAGGTAGAATCTCAATATAACCTTGTTTCATCATCTTCAACTAATCGTATTGATTCTTTCATCTTTGAGGAAATCAATAAAATTAATCCACAAATTCAATTATCTAGGGTTTTAACTAGAGCACATAGCAAGGAAATTGGTCAACCCCCTATCGAATTTGAAATTCCTGAAAGAACTAGACAGTCAAGGAAAGACAAGGATAATGAATTAACTTTTATCTCTGGACCTAATTCTTTGGCTCAATTTTCAAATATGTTAAGGGGATTTGAATACGCTGATGATTATCTGATCAATTTCCCAACACAACTTGGTTTAGGTAATCCCCCATCTCCTCCACATAGTCCACCTCACACTCATGCTGGTTCCCAACCACCCTCTCCACCAACAAGTCCTAGACAAACCCGTAAGAAGTCATAGAAAAACCTTTCCGATGAGTCCAATACATTGCTCAAGGAGAAGAATGGTTGGAGTATCGAGTAGACCTTGGCTTACCCTAGGAGTTGTTGCAATTCCCAGTGACATTCATGATTTTCCAAAAAACCCTAAGAAATTCCCTCCCAAATTTGATCTTGATAATAGGGAATCTCTAGAAGATCACATAAGTAAATTTATTCTAGCAGTTAACTAAAAAGTTGTGCAACATGAAGATGTTGTATGTTGGTTTTTCCCATACACTCTCGAAGGAAAAGATTCCACGTGGTATTTTGCATTGCCACAAGGAAGGATCACAAGCTGGAATGACTTTGAGACTGCTTTCATGAAAAAGTTTAGTGAGGAGAAAACCTCGACCATTTTAGTTTTATAATTATCAAGAATCAAAACAGATCCTAAGGAAAAAATTTAAGATTTCAATCAAATATTATGGACACTAATGAATAAAATCCCAGAAGATTCTAGGCTTGTAGACAATGTAATTATTGAATTTTATACTACAACCTTACCATCTTCCATTGTTATTTTTGTTAAAATAGCCAATAAAACCACTTTAGCATAAACATTTGAAGAAACACTAGATGTAGAGAAATAAATGATGAATATCACCAATAAAGCCCCATCTGAAGAAGGAAAAACTTTTTCATTGGCTAAGAGACAAAACCTACTAAAAACATCAGAGGAGAATAAAGACAAAAAAACATTTGATATGGATGGTCTTCAAAGAATGATTCAAAAATTGACTAATGATATTGTAGATATAAAAAAAAAATTCAAGTGAAAGTTCATCATATAGGAGACCTTGGAAACCTCCTTTCGGGAGAAATCGTCCACCTCCTTATAATTCAAATACTCCCCTTGAAGAAATACACATTGAAGAATTTTCTCAATATCACTATTGTCATGCAAATGAAACTAATCATTCATAAAGAAATTGTCCAACATTTATTAACATGTTTAAAGTCTTTGTAGCAATGGAAAGAGATGAATGAGGACAAACATGTGAGGATGAGCAAAGAAATGATCAAAATATTGAGTCATCAATCAATTTCCTATGGGATGGTAGTTTTGGAATAATTCATGATGATGATGAAGAGGAAAGATCTGAAGAAATGTGTATTTCCCAAACCATAAGTAAAGGTATTCCCTCCACTCCTGAAGCAATAGTTACTCCTTCTCCTTCCAAGAAGTCAGTTCTTCAAACAAAGTAAGTTCTTCTCAAAATAAACCATTTTATTTTTCATATGTTCTAGAGTATGATCTTGTAGAAGATATAAAAAAACTAAGAACTAATATTTCTCTCCTTGAATTAACCAAAATAACTCAATAGAAAAATAAGTTAATTCATGCCTTGCAATCAAAATTTGAAAAAGATAAATAAGCTCAAAATTTTTCATCTAATGTAAACATTGCTATAATTGGAGATGAATATACCTCGCATACTCCTTCTTTTCTCTTGATTTTTAACATTTTTAACAAGAACGTGCATAACTGTTTAGTATATTCAGGGGCTTCATCCAATGTCATGCCTTATTCGGTTTGCAAAAATCTAAACATAGAACCCAATAAGTCTTCTATACAAATTGTGCAATTAGATAGGTTAAGTGTCAAAGTATTAGGAGAACTAAAAAATGTTTTTATTAGATCATCTTCAAATCCTAAGGTCCATCAACCCATTGATATCATAGTGGTCGACATCCCTGAAGATTATGGTTTACTTTAAAGTAGGGATTGGTCAAAGAAACTACATGGCTATTTTTTCTTTGATTGGTCACACCTTTGGTTACCTTTTAATGGCTGACCAAATCAAATAAAGGTAGAATGAGAAAACCACATGAGATATAATGTCACAGATTTGAATAACCCTAATGAGCCAATCATGTTTACAAAATCTATATTAGGAAATTTTTGCATCGGCTCATTCTTTGGTAATTTACTTGCAGAGCCTTCACCTTTTCTCTAGTCAAGTTTGCATTCTAAAATCTTACATTTCACCTAGGTTCCATAATATGATTGTTCTAAGTTAGAAGAGGTTGATCCAAAAAGAGAATGTTGGACTTTATATTTTGATGCTTCTAAATCAAGTGAAGGTGTAGGCATTGGATGCATTCTTAAGGATCCTTCGGGGAATAAAACTCTGATGGCATGTCGACTAGAATTTGACTGCACCAATAATGTTGCAGAGTACGAGGCACTTATTGAAGGCCTCAGAAAAGAAATTGATCTGAAAATAAAAACAACAAGGGTACTTGGTGATTCATAAATTGTAATCAAACAGGTGAGGAACATGATACATTGTGTTTCTTGTTAAACTTAAGCTTATACTAAGAGCAGGGGGGGTGAATCAATGTAAGATGTTTTTTAATTTATTTAACCATTCATAAATCATTCATTCTCCGAGAAATAATAATCACATATAAAATCAAATCACAATGCAAAAATTTTAACATGGAAACCCAATCGAAGGAAAACCATAAAACTTATCTTTATAAATGTCTATAGACACCAACTTACTGTTACAAAAATTGTAGGCACCAACCTACTAGAGACACCAATCTCCTTAACTGAGCACCAACTTAGCAAGATGTAGGCACCAACTTGATTTTACATTATTTGCAGGTACCAACATGTTGGAGACACCAATCCCCTCACATGAGCACCAACTTAGCAGCACATGTAGGCACCGACCTACTAGAGACACCTATATCCTCAACTGAGCACCAACTCAGTAAGATATGTGTAGACACCAATCCAAAATCATCATACACAAAGTACTTATGACTTCACATGCATGCTTTATTCCACAAACAATCCTTCAAACCCTAGTCACATATAGCCTTCATGCCCTACCAAGCCTCATAACATCATTCCTAGAATATGATCCCATACTGCAGCATCAAAACCTTAAAAAAAAACACATTATAGAATCACAACCTTAAAATAACACACACTACAACATCACATGCATTCATTCCTTCATAGTGCACCTTAAGAACAAGAAGACTCCTCTTGCACACCTTTAGACCCCCAAAATACACCCGAACTCCTTTAGCGCACCTTAGATCATTTTTGCACACCTCAGGCTTGATCTCTTGCTTGGTTTCACTTCAAATGCGCACATCTATCTTGTATTTGTAGTATTTTTGCCCTCAGTTTCAAAGCCAACCTGTAAAGATTGATTGAGTCGACCTAAATTTTTTGGCTGTTGTTGGACGAAAAAATTCATATCTCATCATTCTTAGGAAGGTAGAGGGAAAGTCAGATACCATTGGAAATTTCTCAAAATAAGCTTTCCAACCATATAAACTATGCTCCCATTTGATCTAGGTATCTAGGGTAAAAGTTCCTTCAAACATAGGGTATCCAAATTGAGCATCAAAAATCCAAAAGATATGTTTCCAACAATGTCCATCTTGCAATTTTTATCTTGGACAATCATAGTCTCCTACTATCTTTGACATAAATGACAACAATATTTCCAAAAATATCCCCCTTTTTCATTGATGACAACCCTTAGTCAATTATGACACTCCCACTATCTACAACTTTCCTTGTGTCTGCAAATATTCCTCTGTTTGCAACTTCTCCCCCTTTGACAACAATGGAAAAATGATGCTCTCCCTAATCTTGTTCTTCCCTTCAAGCACTCCAATGTGAAATTTAAAAGTATATCTCTAACTGCTTATTATCCAGGTAGTCTCTACTACAAGTATCTGACACCGATCCTTTTGTTTGATTGTTTTTGTTGATCAGACCTTCCACTCCAAAGTCATGAAATTGATCTTTTGAACGGGGTGAATCTTTAGTACTGACTTTATTTTAATTTTTTTTTCCTACACATTCCTTTTTGACAAGGACAAATTATATAACTTCTCTTGTCCAAAAGAGAACTATAAACTTGAATTTTCATTTTCACAAGGAAATGTCCCATCCTTACCTTTTCTAGAAATGGAGTGTACATGTTTCGAGTGAGAATCAAAAAAATGAATCTCCCTACCATCTTCATCTAGATTATCACATCCTTTCTCATAACAAAAAATTTCATCTCTCCATGTTTCTTGATTTTGCTTCATTTTCCGAACCTTTGAGTATTATTCTTTATGTTTGGAAAGAACATCTTCTTCTGTGTTTTGTTTAGGAGGTCCTACTATGTTTCTTCTATAGTAATTTGTTTTGTGGCCATAGTTATTGCACTTATAACATTCAGTATCGTAATCATGTATAATAGCAAATAAATTGTAGTTTTTGTTCGCAAACCCATGAGAAATTATGGTTTTGTTGCTCACATGTCATCCTTTGAGGTCCTATAAGAACCTCTATTTCTATCGCTCACATGATCACTTCTTGCATAATATCTACAATCTATTTCCTTCTAACCAAAATTCTACTTGACCATCCATCTTTATGAAAATTCTTTGTCTCAAATACTAGGGCTTCCTCAAATGGGCGAGAAGTGGTTTAAGAACAAACCAATTGAATTGAAAGCCAGGACGCCATTCCTCATAAGAAATAGGAAAAAACCCAACTGGGCTATAGGGGTACCCAATGTTTGGTTGAAGGATCCATGGAAAGACCTAGGTTTTCTAAAATTCAGAAATACACAACCTGTGAGGGATGTTTTAGTTTGATTTACCTTTACCATACTAGAATTTTATTGCATCTTAAGGGAGAAAAATTACTAAATATGCCTTACTTCTTGCTTAAATATCTAATTAAGATGTCAAAAACCATCTAGAAGCAGAAGAAGAATGCTCACAAGTCTCTTTACGATCATGGCCCATTCAAAAGCATTGTCAAGGCTGAACTGCATAAACAAGGTATTGAATGGGATAAATTCTTAATGGAAAATGGTTTTAAAGAACAAGAGACGACAAAGGTTGTTGCATGAAAATTTTTGCAGGACACTACAGAGTTAAGGTTAGACAATGAAGTTGATAAAACAATGGATCCTACATATGAAGATACAGAGGATGTCAAAGAAATTCTTGGAATTTCATGGATTAAGAAAGACAAGTGAGGTAACGGTAGTCTCAAGGAAAATATAGCTGCAAAATGGAAACCTCAAACCAGAAAAATTGGATCCATGCCTAAAATAATTCAAGAGGATCAAAGAAAAAATGGAGAATTGATTCATGCCTCGAAAACCCAACAGATAAACAAAAAGTTCAAATCTCAAAATCAAACCCTAGATCTACCCCTGAGTTCGATGAATCTGAACAAGTTTTTTATGAGTAATTAGAAAGTATGGAAATGCTGGATCGAGGTCCCCCTTCTATCAATGATAAAGAAGCTTCTCCAAATAACAATATTAACAAGAATGATTTTCCTACAACTATGGATTGTGAAAAAGAAGATATACCTACAAATACAAGCAATGAAAGAGGCCAACCTTCAATACCAAATGAGGACTTACCCACTCTGTCAACTTTCATTATAACCAATTAGTTAAGGAAAAATAAAGATGAGGTCATGAGATTAAAATATGAGATTCGGGAAATAAAAATCCTTGAAAGGGTTATTAAAACTGAGAATGAATCCCCGAGGGCACACAATTTAAGGATGTGGATGAGAATGATAGTTTAAGAGATGACGATGTTGATGTTTTGGTAGCTACAGGAGGTATTCACCTCCATGTGTAACATTTGGCTTAGAATAGAATATTCTGGAAGCAAGTGAACCATTAAACAGATGTGAGGAAACTCTAGAAGACAGGTCGACCTAGAAGAATAAATAATATTAGAATATTATCTTCCAGAAAGACAAGTTATCTCCACAGGACAAAGATAAACATAAATATAATTACTAGAAAGTTAGGTCGACCTAACAGAATAAATAATATTAGAATATTATCTTCCAGAAAGACAAGTTGGCTCCATAGGAAAAAGATAAACAGAAATATAATTACCAGAAAGTCAGGTCGGACCAGCCAAAAAAGTCACTAGAAAAATTAATATAAATAGAGGACGCTTTAGCTCATTTGGATACCCAATTAGTGCGCAAGTCTTGTGGAGAGTTGCAACTGCAACTGCAATTGCAAGGAGGAATACAGGTGTATGGTTATCTCTTGGTCTTAGTCTCTCTCTAGCGTTATCAAGTGATATTCTTGGTGATTCTCTTTATGATTCCCTTGGTGACATTCTTGGTGATATTCTTGCTAAGTATGGTGCAAGTATGAGAGAGTAGTGAAGTTGTAGTTGTTGCACTTGTGTATGGTACTTGTTCTGTGGATATGGAGACTCTCTCTCTTTTGTGCTACCCTTGAAGGAGTGCTCTACTTGTCTTGAGTTGTTGTTGTAGTTACAAGCTAGGGTTTATCTGTTGATTCTGGAGTAGGCTTGCCGAAATTATTCTAAGTAAAGGTTAGGGTGCTCATGGGTGACCTTGTGCCTATGGTTGGGTGACAATGATGTGACATTGTCTATGGTTAAATGAGCATACCAAAATTTTAACATGGTATCAGAGTTGGTTTCCTTCTTAATGGTCTAACCGCTGGAAGGAAGATCCTCAGTTTCCCCCATTGCTAATCTCACTGAGCAATTACTGAACTCACTAAGAAGGTCACCTAAGTAGGGTGCATCTCTTCCTTGAATCAGATCTACAAATTTCTAAAGTTGAGATATTAGGGTTTCCTCATTAAAAAATTGGGTTTGCAGTGCCCGTTTCTTCATGCCAATTCCTTCGTGCCAGTTGCAACACCAGTTGTAGTGCCAATTGCGGCACCAGTTGCAGTGCCAATTGCAACACTAGTTGTAGTAATTTTTTTGTGAAACGTTGGGCCTAATCATTCGTTTTTCTTGTGCGCCTTACCCTAATGCATCTCTGTCTACCTTTAGATTACAAGTTGGAGAACCTTTGAAGTTTTAAGGTTCATCATTTGCTTGTCGTTGTTACCGGATGGTGCCACTTCCTGCCAATGTTGTCAGAGGTATGTACTTGTATATGTTTAAACTATATCATTATCTTAAGGGTATTCGCAGGGGAAGGGAACTTTTCTCCAAAAAATAAACATAGATCCAAAGGGATCTCAGATCTAGCACAATGCACTCCAGGTTTGGTCATTTTGATATGCCTCTAGTTGCTATGGCATTATTGTGATGAACATCTAGGTTGCATTTTGATCTATTGAAGTTATGATTATCATACTAACCTCTGGTCAAAGTTAAAGGTAGAAACTAACTTTAGTCAAAGTATTAGATTGATTAAGGTTGATATTTTAGAGTTTATTTGCATTATATTCCCTAACTCAGATTTATGTCAAGAAAGCATATTGTCTTAAGTATAGGGGACGGGTTGAAGAGAATACTTTTCATCTTGAGTGAAGGAGACTCAAAATAAAATCAACAATATTCACTCTTGAAGATAAGACTTCAGGTTCCAGGTTCCATTGATTAAATTAATAAGTTTCCAATTTACACATATCAAGTTTGATCATTTCTACATTACTAGACATGACAACAATCCTTGATAGGTTCTATTACTACTAGATACAATGAATACTTGGCAACATGTAAATGCTTATTGTACTTGTTTGCAATATGAACTAACATCTCCTCTAGGAGATACTTCTTGTTTTGCTTCCAGGAAGGTCATCGTAGTAACAATATGATGATTACCATGAGATTTTCTTTTATTCTTGTTGGCATAGATATGTTATTATGAAAATGATATTATACTTTTTTCTCTTGTTGCTCTTGTCTCAGGCAGGTTATTTAATAAATTCCATGGATGTTACCATGGAAGATGATTGATCACAACACTAGAAGAGTGTTGTTCCTATTATTGTATTTTTATTTTGACTCTTGGCAGGTCACAAGCAATAGATTTGAGAAGGAGCTACTGTGACTATTGTTCTCATTCTTGTTTTTATTATAAGAGTATTATTCTTGGCCATTGTTTTCCCCTTTGTTGTCCTTGTTCCAGGCAGGTCACAGGTGATAGCTTTGATGGAATTTATAGTGATGGATGCAGGAGACAACATATTAGATGGTCTCTAGTTTGAGACATGGAGCAGACTATCCAGATAAGAAGTTGTATACATGATCGTATACATCCATGTACCAAAGAAGAAGAAAATGAAGAAGGGTACTTTTGCGAGATATAAATTATCTCATATGGAGATTGATTGTAAGGAGCAGAGGGCTCCAAATATGACCGATCAAATCCCTCTAGTGCATTTGATCACTCTTTAGATCATCAGGAAGAGTTAGTAGAGCCAGAAGTGCTTACCTAGAATCATTACAGTAACTAGGAAGAGACCAGCATGGTCTTGTGACACTTTGTAGGATGCAAAGCCATATAGAATTGACGAGCCATATCATGAGGAGCAGATGGATACACCAGTGGTGAGGCAAGCAACCTCACCAAGTACCAGCTCAAAAGGAGCTAGAGTTCATAGGGATTCATCCCTCACTATCTAGTAAGAAGGAGAAACCTCCCTAGGAAAATTCATAGGATACTTCAAAAGAAATCATCTCATACAGAGGGAGTAGATGGATACTTTCATTCATAAAGTATTCCTCCTCAGATTTAGATGGGAGAGAGAGACCTGACAGACATGTGCCATGAGTTGAGGAGGCTAGATCGAAGCTTTAGAGGCTTCTAGGAGATATGTTACCTCCTGGGAAGATTCCCTAGTTTCAGTGACAGAGGAGGATGCCAGTCAGAAGGACTGGAATATAGATATTTTGTCTTGATACCAGAAGGGAATTCAATGGTGACTTCCAAATTGATCTACAAGATCAAATAGTTTGTTGATGGTAGCATAGAGATGTACAAAGCCTGATTTGTGTCTAAAGGATTCTACCAGCAAGAGGGAGAAGACTATGATAACACACCTCCTCTAGAAGTCAGAAGAATAATACATAGAGCATCCATAAGATTCTAAGTTTTAAACCTGTGAAGTAAAGCAATGCATATAGATTCTTAAGCAAAACATAATTTAATCAATGGCTCATACACATAGTACACAGAGATTTTATACCGGAAACCCTCAACCGAGAAAACCTTTCTTATATTCCTTATTCGAATTTCACCATTCACCATACAATATATACAATGTTTGTAGGTATTCTGTAGATACCAAAACCTTAATCCCTTAATCTAGGATTAATTTAGTAAACTGCTAAAAATAGCAAAATCTGCTAAAAATAGAAAAAACTGCCCCCCCCAAAAATATTCGAGGCACTGCCCCGAACGCTGCATGNGGGGGGGGGCATACATACCCCCCCTGGGACCCCCCCAGGAAAGCGTTCAGCACACACAACACAAATAACACTAAGAGGGATCGTCAGACACAATTGTCAAACCTGACGCGCCCACACACACACATGCAAAGAATATAACACATACCCAACATTCTCCCACTTCTTGTTTTCTTTGCATCCAGGGGTCCAGGGGTTATATAGTCAAGAATCGAGAGAAACAATGCCCATTGTTACTCTACACCAGGAGAACTTTTCTGTGCTCACATACTTTATCAATGAATCTGCAACATTCTTCAAAGTGTCAACCTTTTCCAGCAATACCTTCTTTTCCTCAACCATGTCTCTCACAAAGTGATACTGAACATCAATATGCTTTGTCTTTGAATGATAAGCTGGGTTCTTTGCCAGAAAGATTGCACTCTGATTGTCACAATCTGATCTCATTGCTTGTTGTACCAACCCAATACCTGAACACAATCTTTGTAACCATACTGCTTCCTTGCTTGCATCAGTGGTTGCCATGTATTCAACTTATGTAGTTGAGAGTGCCACTACAGCCTGTATTTTTCTCATCCAACTGATTGCTCCTCCAAATAGATTAAACACATACCCACTTGTAGATATTCTATGATCCAGATCTCCAACCTAGTTTGCATCAACAAAGCCATGTATGTCCACCACTCTGTCCAATCCTGGTCTTGCTTGGTAGCACAATCCATAACTGGTAGTGCCATGAAGATACCTAAAGACCCTCTTTACTATTGTCCAATGCTCCTTCCCTGGTTTTGACATATACCTACTCAAAACTCCCACTGCATGTGCAATGTATGGTCTAGTACAAACCATTTCATACATCAAACTGCCAACTTCACTGGCATACGGAACATGGGAGATGTCCTCTTCTTCTTCCTGTGTCTTGGGACACTAATCTGCAGATAACTTTACACCTATAGGAATATGAACCTTGATCGGTTTACTTCCATGCATATTAAACCTCTGCAATATCATCTCAACATATTTTCTTTAATTCAACCAGAGTTTCCTGTTTGCACGATCTCTTTTAATCTCCATTCCCAAAATGAAGTTAGCAACACCGAGATCCTTCATGTCAAATTTGGAGGATAGCTGCGATTTCACCTCCTTGATAACATCCATGTTATTTCCTAC
>ML784467.1:110731-146399 GCA_009831015.1 Picea engelmannii | reverse complement strand
TACATCGTGGTCTGCATGTGTACTTGTAGATGCTAGGTAAACATCACCTCCTTCTTCAGTGGAGGTTTTCACCTTTGTGGAAGAGGTACTATCAAATCCCTTTGGTTTTTCAACCTTCTTAGACTTGCAATCTTTCTTATAATGCCATGTTTTACCACACTTCCAGCATTTCCTCAAAGATTTTTCTGGAGACTGAGATCTACCTATAGATTAAGATCTCCCCCTTGAAGGCTTACCAGGATTTCTGTCTTGGGTACGAACTGTTACAAATAAAGCATCTGTGCTAGGACTATACATGCTTTTCTGCCTCATCTCTTCAGATAAAAAGGATGAAACTACATCCTCATACTTCAATGTAGATTGAGTGGTACTACCAATTGCTACAACTAGATTATCCCAAGAGTCTGGAAAAGAACATAACAAAGTAATACACTTATCTTCTTCTACAATCGTAATATTAATAGAGACAAGTTGACTTACCAAAGTATTAAAGGCATTTAGATGTTCTGTCATGGAATCTCCATCTTCCATCCTAAGATGATACAACTTCTTTCGAAGAAACAACTTGTTTACCAGGGACTTTTATTGATACAAATTCCCCAACTTATCCCATAGTTCCTTGGCTGTAGACTCTCCTGAGACATTCAACAACACCGAATCTACCAAGCAGAGTCGAATAGTACTCCTTTCTCTTCTGTCCAACTTCTCCCAATCTTCCTTCGACATACCAGTAGGTGGTGTACTGGTAGTTTGTGTACTAGTAGGTTGTGTACTAGTATCCCGTGTTCTAGTAGACGGTGTACTAGTAGGTTGTGTACCAGGATCCACAATGATTCATTGTTCTTTGTCTACAAGAAGGTCCTCCATCTCTAGCTTCCACAACTCAAAGTTTTTACCATTGAACTTCTCTATCTCAATTCTAGAAGAGCTTGTCATTCCTCTTTCTACACTCAAATCACCACTGCAAAAGCTCCCACTAAACCCAGGTTTATCACATACCCAAGATAAACTTGATCTATCAAGACCGAGCCAAACCCTCAACAACAAAGGCATCCCTCTAAAGCCAAAAATGAGCTCTGATACCACATGTAAGTTTTAAAACTGTGAAGTAAAGAAATGCGTATAGATTCTTAAGCAAAACATAATTTAATCAATGGCTCATACATAGAGTACACAAAGATTTTATACTGGAAACCCTTAATTGGGAAAACCTTTCTTATATTCCTTATTCGAACTTCACCATTCACCATACAATATATACAATTTTTTTAGGTATTATGTAGATAACAAAACCCTAATCCCTTAATCCAGGATTAATTTAGTAAACTGCTAAAAATAGCAAAAAACGCCCCCCCCAAAAAAAATTTCGGGGCGCTGCCCCGAACGCTGTGCGTAACCAAGGGAGGAGATACCTGCCCCCCCTGGGACCCCCCTAGGAAAGTTCCTGCCACACACGACACAAGTAGAACTACTAGAGGGATCATCAGACGCAGTTGTCGAACCTGACGCGCCCACACACAAACATGCAAGGAATATAACACATACCCAACAAAGATACATAAGGAGGAGTCTCATGTCTGTAGATTGAAGAAGGTTGTTTATGGGCCTATGAAGGCACTCAGGGCATGGTATGTCAGATCAAACAGTTTCTAGATGAGCTTGGGTTTTACCAAGAATATGTGGCAACATGTTCAGCTTATGGCGAAGCAGTGTGGCTTTAGAAGCTTATTACAAGATTGTTTGATCTTGATTTGGAGGTGACCTGTATCTTTTGTGACAACAAGAGTTGCATGAAGTCTCAGAGAACCTTGTGGTCTATGACATGTCGAAGCATATCAAGATAAGATGTTACTATATCAGGGATATGGTGCAAAAGAGAGCAGTGAGGCTCCAGATCATGACTACATAGGATCATGTTGCATACATGTTTACCAAGTTATTGTCAAGGATGAAGTTTGAGTACTTTAGGGACAAGCTTGGTGTGGTCCCTCTTCAGAGGGAGCATTCTCATCCAGCATGAAAAATGGTTAGTACTAAGACAAGTGGAACTCATCCAACATGAAAAGGGGCTAGCACTGAGTGTTCTCATCCCGCATGAAAAAGGGTTGGCACTAAGATAGGTGGAACTCATCCAACATGAAAAAGGGTTGCAACTGAATTTTTCTCATCCAACATGAAAAAGGGATTGCACTGAGACAGGTGGAACTCATCCAGCATGAAAAAGGGTTGGCACTGAAACAAGTGAAACTCATTCAGCATGAAAAAGGGTTGCGGCTGAGTGCTCTCATCTAGCATGAAAAAGGGTTGGCACTGATACTGAGGGTGCACATGATCAGGTATTGATGCATTGCAGGATAATGGATGTCATAGGGACATGTTATAGCTATTTCAATCTACCCATAGACCTTGGATACATGGGGTGAAGTCATGTTTCAGTATAGATATCATGTGTGGATATTGTGATGCTACATGTAGACTGGTCCGCAAGACCATGTGAGTCTTGCACATGCCATGTGATATGGATGGATGTGTTTGAGACCACTACATGAAGAACATATTTGTTAATACCCCCCTAGCTAAGAGGGAGTGTTAATTTTTTGGTAGTTGCGGGAGATATTAAACTCCATGTGTAACCTTTGACTTAGAATAGAATATTTTGAAAGTAAGTGAACCATTAAACATATGTGAGGAAATCCTAGAAGAAAAGTTGGACTAGTAGAATAAATAATATTATAATATTATCTTCCAGAAATATAAGTCGGCTACACAGGAAAAAGATAAACAAATATATAATTACCAGAAAGTTAGGTTGGCCCAGCTAGAAAAGTCACTAGACAGATTAATATAAATAGAGGATGTTTTAGCTCATTTGGATACCTAGTTAGTGTGCAAGGGTGTATGGTCATCTCTTGGTCTTGGTCTCTCTCTAGGTCTATCAAATGATATTCTTGGTGATTCTCTTGGTGATTCTTTTTGTGACCTTCTTGGTGATACTCTTGGTGATATTATTGCTAAGTATGGTGCAATTTTGAGAGAGTAGTGTAGCTGCAGTTGTTGCAGTTGTGTATGGTACTTTTTTGTGTGGATATGGAGACTCTCTCTCTCTCTCTCTCTCTCTCTCTCTCTCTCTCTCTCTCTCTTGTGCGCTACCCTTGGAGAAGGAGCGCTCTACTTGTCTTGAGTTGTTGCTGCAGTTAGCAGCTAGGGTTTATCTGTTGGTATTGGAGTAGGCTTGTCAGAATTATTCAAAGTAAAGGTTAGGGTGCTTGGGGGTTTCCTTGTGCCTATGGTTGGGTGACAATGATGTGACATTGTCTATGGTTAAACGAGCATACCGGAATTTTAACAGAAAATGAGCAGTTGAGGAAGGAGAACTCCTTGTTGGAAAAACATGTGTATAAGTGGTTCAAACAAAAGAAGAAAATGAGGTTGTAGAATCAGAACCTACAAGTAAAAGTCCTCATGCATAGACCAAGAAGACAAATGAGGAAAAATAGGTCTAATAGTAGGCCAAAATATTGAAATCAAATAAGGAAATTAACAATTTTGTCAATTGCTTCCACCATATGGTTATACCTATGCCCAAATTCACTTTTTTCTCAAGAGCTATTCATTTTTTTGTGTGGCACACATACCTTCATTCTAGCCAGAGATCTATCATAGAAATGATGTTTAAAGATCATAAGTTAATAAATGATGTTTAAAGATCATAAGGTAATAACTATTTCGTTTTGATTTCCTAAATTTAGCAATTAAAAATTGGTTATGTTATCTATGTTTACCAGAACAATTCGATTTTTGTAATCTCTCATTTGTTGTTACATATGCAGTCAGTTGTGAAGGAATTGGACACATGGGTCCTCACCCTTGTTTCCATAGGATGACATGTTTCTCAACATTCTAGAAGATTCAATCCAAAAACCCTTGGTCAACGTGCAAATCAACCCAGGTGTCAGCGTGGCAATTTTGTAGCAGTAAAAACATGAATATGGCATCTTTAAAGATTATGTTTGAAGATTTAGCTCAAGGTTCAAATCAAGGATATTAGACAAGAAGATATTTTGTAATAAATGAAAGGAGTAATCCTAGGTTAGTTAGTTAATACATTCAAGTATTATAAATACTCAAGAATGAAAAGACCAAATGGAGGAATTTTGAATAGCTAGAGGGTAGATTTATCTTGCATGATACTTCTGAGTTCTTTTTGGACAAGGGACCAATTTATGAAAGTGAATTTGGTAGTTTTATTAAAAAAATCTTGTACTATATTCAATTTCTTTTGGGTTTTTCAACAAACTTAGATTGAATTTATTACTTTTATCAAAGTTTAATCTAATTTCTAAAAGATCAAGTTTGTTAACATTTTGTCTTGGAATAAAATATAGTTGTTAACATTTGCATTTTTGTTAAACCCTAATCAGTCTTCATTCATTTCAGTTATCATACAATTTCTTTTTGAACATTACATATTGTTAATTAACTAAATATCAAACATAGGAATATTCGTGTCTATCAATGGTTATTTTTATGATTTGAGGAAATTGTTGAACTTATTTTAAATAATGAATCCTTGAGAATTATTTCTTGAAGAATTATCATTCATTTCTTTTCTTATGCTTGATATACATTTTTCATGTTAGCCAATAGAGATTTACATTTCAGCCAATCAATTTCTTGCAGGTTATTAATGAAATGATATAGACTGGGAACATAGTTCATTAGACTTTTGTCTCATAGTTCTATTTGTTCCAAAATTTATGATTATCTCTATGATTATCATTGAAGTGTAGATATAATGATTAATATATATTCTTAGTAGAAATCATTAATGTATTTAAAATATTCTTAGGATGATAAATTCTTTCTAATTCTTGAGAATGTATCTTCTTTATCTACAAACTTTTAGTTTTGCTCTCATTTTTAAGTTAAGAATAGTGCATTAATGTTACTTTCTTTTATAAACATAGGCTAGGATTGATTTAAGCCTAAAAAGTAATAAAGTCTCTTTTTGAAAGAGAAAACTATTTGAGTGGAAAACCGAGCCCATGGACTCTGTTAACAAAAACTAACCTAATTGGGGCTTGTGATTGGGTGGTTGTCCCACGTTGCAGGAGGGAATTTTCTTGACTGTCAACAATTGGCACTATAAGGAGGGTCAAGTGATATGCATGGTTGGTAAGTCATCTCATGGTGCTAAAACATTGCATTCATCTTGTACCAATTCACCTCCTAATAAGGTTCCTAAATATACCAGTGGGTCTTCATCTCTTAAACAAGGTTCAATGTCTAATTCACTTGAAACTATCAAAATGCCACAAGAGGTAGAATCCCAATATAACCTTGTTTAATCATCTTCAACTGATCCTGTTGATTCTTTCGTCTTAGAGGAAATCAATATAATTAATCCACAACTTTAATTATCTAGGGTTTTAACTAGAGCACGTAGCAAGGAAATTGGTCAACCCCATATCGAATTTACAATTCCTAAAAGAATTAGATAGTCAAAGAAAGACAAGGATAATGAATTAACTTTCATCTATGGGCCTAATCCTTTGGCTCAATTTTCAATTATGTTAAGGGGATTTTAATATCCTAATGATTATCTGATCAATTTCCCAACACAACTTGGTTCAAGGAAGCCCCCTTCTCCTCCACATAGTCCACCTCACACTCTTGTTGGTCCCCAACCACCCTCTCCACCAAGAAGTCCTAGACAAGCCCCTCTGGTAAGTCCAAGACATCCCTCAAGGAGAAGAATGGTTGGAGTACCGAGGGGACCTTGGCTTACCCTAGGAGTTTTTGTAGTTCCCATTGACATTCATGATCTTCCAAAAAACCCTAAGAAATTCTCTCTCAAATTTGATCTTGATAATAGGGAATCTCTAGAATATCACATAAGTAAATTTATTCTAGCAGTTAACCTAAAAGGTGTGCAACATGAAGATGTTGTATGTTGGTTGTTCCCATACATTTTCGAAGGAAAAGCTTCCATGTGGTATTTTGCATTGCCACAAGGAACGATCACAAGCTGGAATGACTTTAAAACTGCTTTCATGAAAAATTTTGGTGAGGACAAAACCTCGACCCCTTTAGTTTAATAATTATCAAGAATCAAAATGGATCCTAAGGAAAAAAATTAAGATTTCAGTCAAAGACTCTCGACACTAATGAGTAAAATCCCAAAAGATTCTAGGCTTGTAGACAATGTAATTATTGACTTTTATACTACAACCTTACCATCTTCCATTTTTATTTTTGTTAAAATAGCCAATGAAACTACTTTAGCATAAACATTCAAAGAAACACTAGATGTAGATAAATAAATGATGAGTATCGCTAGTAAACCCCTTGAAGAAGAAAAAACATTTTCATTGGCTAAGAGACAAAATGTAATTAAAACGTCAAATGAAAAGAAAGACAAAGAAACATTTGATCAAATAATGATTCAAAAATTGACTAATGATATTGTATATATATAAAAAAAATAAAGTGAAACTTGATCATATAGGAGACCTTGGAAGCCTCCTTTCAAGAGAAATCATCCACCTTCTTATAATGCAAACACTCCCCCTGAAAAAATACACATTGAAGAATTTGCTCAAGATCACTATTGTCATGCAAATGAAACAAATCATTCAGAAAGAAATTGTCCAACATTTATTAACATGTTTAAAGTCTTTGTAGCAATGACAAGAAATGAACGAGGACAAAGAGGTGAGGATGAGAAAAGAGATGATCAAAATATTGAGTCATCAATCAATGTCCTATGGGATGGTACTTGTGGAATAATTCATAGTGATGATGAAAAGGAAAGATCTGAAGAAATTTGTATTTCTCAAACCAGAAGTAAAGGTATTCCCTCCACTCCTGAAGCAATAGTTACTCCCTCTCCTTGCAAGAAATCAGTTCTTCAAACAAGGTGAGTATTTTCAAAATAAACCATCTTCTTTTTCATATGTTCTACAGTATGATCTTGTATAAGATGTGAAAAAACTAAGAGATAATATTTCTCTCCTGGAATTAACTAGAATAACTCAATAGAAAATAAGTTAATTCATGCCTTGCAATCAAAATTTGAAAAAGATAAATCAGCTCAAAAGTTTTCATCTAATGTAAACGTTGCTATAATTGGAGATGAATCTAGCTCACATACTCCTTATTTTCTCTTGACTTTTGATATTTTTAACAAGAATGTGCATAATTGTTTAGTAGATTCAAGGGATTCATCCAATGTCATGACTTATTCGATATGCAAAAAGCTAAACCTAGAACCCAAGATGTCTTGTATACAAATTGTGCAATTAGATATGTCAAGTGTCAAAGTATTAGGAGAACTAAAAAATGTTTTTATCAGATTAAATTCAATTCCTAAGGTCCATCAACCCAGTGATATCATAATGGTTGACATCCCCGAAGCGTATGGTTTACTTTAAAGTAGGGATTGGTCAGAGAAACTACATGGCTATTTTTCCACTGATTGGTCACATCTTTGGTTACCTTTTAATGGTCGACCAAATCAAATAAAGGTAGAATGAGAAAACCACATGAGACATAATGTCATAGATTTGAATGAACCTAATGAGCCAATCATGTTTACAGAATCTGTATTAGGAAATTTTTGCATTGACTCGTTCTTTGGTAATTTCCCTGTAGAGCCTTCACCTTTTCTCTAGTCAAGTTTGCATTCTAAAATTTACATTTCACCCAGGTTCCACAATATGATTGTTCTAAATTAGAAGAGGTTGATCGAGTTAAAAAGAGAATGTTGGAATTTATATTTTGATGCTTCTAAATCAAGTTAAGGTGTAGGTGCTCGATGCATTCTTAAGGATCCTTCGAGGAATAAAACTTTGATTGGATGTAGACTAGAATTCGACTACACCAATAGTGTTGCATAGTACGAGGCCCTTATTGAAGGCCTCAGAAAATCAATTGATCTGAAAATAAAAATAATAACAGTATTTGGTCATTCATAAATTGTAATCAAACAGGGGAAGAACATGATACATTATGTTTCTTGTTAAACTTAAGCTTATACTAAGAGGGGGGGGGGTGAATCAGTGTAAGATACTTTTTAATTTATTTAACCATTCATAAATAATTCATTCGCTGAGAAATAATAATCACATATAAAATCAAATCACAATGCACAAATTTTAACATGGAAACCCAATTGAAAGAAAACCATAAAATTTATCTTTATAAATGTCTATAGACACCAACTAACTGTTACAAAAATTGTAGGCATCAACCTACTAGAGACACCAATATCCTTAATTGAGCACCAACTTAGCAATATGTAGGCACCAACCTAATGTTACAATATTTGCAGGAACCAACCTATTCAAGACACGAATCCCCTCACCTAGGCACCAACTTAGGAACACATTTAGGCACCAAACTACTAGAGACACCTATATCCTCAACTAAGCACCAACTTAGTAAGATATGTGTAGACACCAATCCAATATCCTCATACACAAAGTACTTCAGACTTCACCTGCATTCTTTATTCCATAGACAATCCTTCAAACCCTAGTCAGATATAGCCTTCATGCCCTAGAAAGCCCCATAACATCATTCCCAAAATATGATCCCATACTGCAACATCACAACCTTAGAAAAACACACATTGTAGCATAACAATCTTAAAATAGCACACACTACAACATCACATACCTTCATTCCTTCATAGTGCACCCTAAGAACAAGAAAATCCCAAGAAGACTCCTCTTGCACACCTTTAGACCCCCAAAAGACACCACAACTCCTTTAGCACACCTTAGATCACTTTTTCACACCTAAGACTTGATCTCTTGCTTGGTTTCACTTCAAATGCACACATATATCTTGTATTTATAGTATTTATTTCCTCACTTTTAGAGCCGACATGTAAAAACTAATTCAGTCGACCTAAAGTTTTTGGCTATTGTTGGTCAGAAAAATTCATATCTCCTCATTCTTAGGGAATTAGAGGGAATGCCATATACTGTTGGAAATTTCTCAAAATTGTTGATGATTACAATTGCGTGAGACATCGTCTAGGACACAGACCTAAGAGAGAAAAACTAGAACGTAGTGATGGCCTCCTCCTTACATAGAGTTGAGAAGAAATCTAGATGATTCTTCTGTGTAACGCAATGAGAAAGGATATTTGTTGAGTTGGATGTGCATGTGGATGAGCACAAGGTGAACGTGTGAATTCCCATGAGTTGGGTGCATTGTTATGAGACAGAGATGAAAACGATGTATTATCCTCATTTGAGCAGAGAGTTGAGATGATGAACTCCAAATGCCTCTCATGTGTAATGTAGTGGGAAAGAAGATCCACTGAGTTGGACGTGCATGTGGATGAGCACAGGTGAATGTGATCCTAGTGGCTGAGCACTAGTGAGTGTGGTTCTCCTGTGAGACACAGTGAGATAGAGATATGGACATCCCTATGGATGTGCCCCTAGTGGTTGAACACTAGTGGGTGTATGAGATCCCTTGCTATATTGTTCAAGAGTCAGACTTACTTGTAACCCTAATTGTAATGTAAAGGGTGCAGGTCAACCCCACCTTAACATAAAATATAATTAATGTAAAAGATAATTAATCTGGTAATTATTAATTATATTGTGAGTTAGTGAGGCTGGCCCTGTTGTGCCAATAGACACTTCTGTTGACAGGTTCAGTCTAATGTAAGTAAAGGTAAATTCCCCATTAAGGAATCATATCTTAAGTGTGAGTTTGGAAATTTCAGCAAGTACATATTCTTGGGAAAAGTGTGCACCTCTCTTGGGCGCTAGTCTTCTAGGGTTTGTGAGCACCCTTTTGTGTGCTAGGTTTTCTTAATGGTGGAGCTATTTCTCTTGAAGAATGTAGAAAAATATTGGTTGGGTTTCCTTCCCTTGTTGAGAAGGGTTTCTCGGGATACTTCTTGTGTACTTGTGCATGATGTTTCTTCTTATGATCTTGGTTGCTACAACAAATTGTTTATGGTTTAAGTAAAATGATAAAATGGAATGAACTTCATGCTTAAGCCTAGCTTATTGAAAAATCAACATGGTATCAGAGCATAGGTCTTGAAGAACCCATTGCACAAGCATCTTCCAGTCATCTTCTCATTTCTGCAGAATCGTACGACCCTCCTAGGGTTTCCAGAAAATCCGTACAACCCTCCTTTATGAGGTGTTCGAGCCCTTAATAGTTGGACGTTGGGGATGAAATTTGGACAGGAGGGTACGAACTCCTTCAGTGCACCTCCAGAAGCTCTTAAAGTGAATTTCCTAGATTTTTTTTATTTTTTGGCCCTAGGGTTTCTAGGGTTCCACAAATTTCTGCAGATTTTTGGTTTTTAGGGTTTTTGCAGCTCTTTGAAGAAGCCTTCAAGATTACTTGTGTTCCTCTGACTTTCAAGGCTTATTGTTGGCATTCATAATCCAAACAAAACCTAAGAACTATGATGGAAGATAAGCTTGATGAATCAAGCAACTTCAAGTTCCTTGAACTTACAAGACTTCAAAGGAAGACTTATTGTGGGTGATACAAAAAGGTGACACTGTGACTACCTTCTTCATGAATATGTCAGAGGACAGATATCATCCAGGTGCCATTAGAGAAATCATATCATCATCCTCAGGTATGCACTTGTATATATATTATTTGTATCATTTTCATAAGGGTAATTGCACGAGGAAGGGACCTTTGTTGAAGTCATGGATCCAGAGGGATCTCAGTGCATTCATAGGAACAACACACTGGAAGTGAAGACTCCATGTTTGATTGTTGTAATTTTCATTCCTCTAACCTATATTTCTAAAGTTTTCTACATTACAAGTAGGTGTTGTAGTTGTGAAAATAGTGCTTAAATTGTTTTGACTCTAGAGATGTACTCATTATTCTCCTTTAGGAGATATTCTTTTTTTAGTTCCTCTTGTTTTCTTGTTCCAGAGAGGTTAAGAACAAAGGAAGATGTTTATCCTTCAAAGGGAGTTACTTAAATCAGAGGGAGTAAAAAATATTTGAGAAAGAGGAAGAATAGAACCATCATTGAGGCAACCAATGCAATAATGCATGATCAGAATCTTTTTATGATTCTATGGGAAGAAACATGCATGGCACATTATATGTTCAGAACGAGAGTCTTGACCAAACTTTGAAAAACATAACTCTTGAAGAAACCTTCACTAGAGTAAAGCCTGAGATTGATCACTTCAGGATATTTGGGTGCCGAGTGTATTTGCATGTACCCAAAGAGAAGAAGTCCAAGCTAGACTCTTCAGGGAGAAATGATACATTTATGGGATATTAGTGAATCTTCGAAGACATTCCAGATCTACATCCCTAGTCAGAGATAGATTGAGACCAGTAGAGATGATGTTCTTGAAGAAGAGATGGCATTTCAAATATCCAAAGAATCTCAGATGGAGATTGACAGTGAGACAATACCTTCTCCCCCTTCAACATTTTAGAGGGAGACATAAATTATTCCAGCTGATCCAGTTGCTCTAGTTGATATGTCTAGAGATATTGCGGTAGGGCATACAAGGCTTGCCTAGGCTCACTCTGCAGGAGGCAGAGGAACATACAAGCCCCTCAAGGCACATCTCGAGAAAGAAAAATAGATTTTTGTTCTATCCTTCAATCATGAGCCACTTCATTGATTCTAAGCCTCCTTGTCTTGGAGAAGCAACAGGAGACGAGGTATGGCAAGATACCATAACAAAAGAATACCAATATATATTAAAGAACGATGTATAAGATATTGTTTAGAGACCAGAGGGGGAGTCAGTGGTGACTTCCAAGTGGATCTATAAGATCAAGCATGCAACTGATGGAAGTGTCGATAAATACAAAGCGATATCTATAGCTAGAGGATTCTCACAAATAGAGGGAGTTGTCTATGATGAGACACTTGATCCAGTAATATCGATACATTTCCATCTGTACTACCATCCATGAGCTGGAAACTATATCAGATGGATGGATTCTTGATGAGTTTGGGTTTCAGCAAGAGTATTTTTTATCCGAACCTATATTATTACAATGTTGGTGATGAGAGCATGATTTTGATGACTTGTTTAGAAAGCCTTGTTGTTGGATACAAGTAAGATTTTTATTTTTATTTTGAGATGGAGGATCTAAGTATGATGCACTACTTCTTGGGACAAGAAGTATGACAAAGGATCGATGAGATTTTTCTGAGTCAAGGAAAATATACAGTGCGAATATTAAAGAAGTTCTATATGACATAATACAAATCCATGGTGATGGATTTAAAGAAAATTAATGATGATGATTCAGACGAGATTGATCCACAACTGATTGGATCACTAATGTATCTGGTTAACACCAAACTTGATTCATGCTATGCAGTGAATGTACTTATTCATTCCATGACTCAGCCGAGACATACTCATTGGGCAATAGAGACACATGTATTGAGATATCTATGAGGCACAATTAGATATGGCCTGAGATATGTCTCTAGTGTAGACTTGAGTTTGTATGGATATGCAGAATGGATAGAAAGTAGAGTGGACCAGAAGAGCACATCAGGTTGTTTTTTTACCATGAAGTTTGCCATGTTTTCCTAGTGTAGCAGGAAACAAAGCTTTGTGGGCTTGAGTACCACTAAAGCAGAGTATATAGCATTGAGTGTGCGAAGTAGTGTGGCTTCACAAGCTTCTGACAGATTTACTTGATCATGAGATGAATTATATGATGATAACCAAAGTTGTGTGTGAAGCTCTTTGAGAACCTAGTGTTTCATGATGGATCGAAATACATTGAGATAAAATATCATTTTTTAGAGACATGATGTAGAGGAAAACATTACACGTGCAGTAAATTCCTACACATGAGCAGATTGCAGGCATCTTCACCAAACTGGCTTGGTGAAGAATACCTCTCTAGCTGAGAGGGAGGGTTGATGACTATATCCAAGACAAAGTTTGAGTACTTCCATGCGATACTTGGCCTAATAGAGAATTCCTCCCTAGCTAAGAGGGAGTGTTGATGATTACAACCATGTGAGACATCCTCTAGGGCATAGACCTGAGAGAGAGCCCTGAGATGGGTGTGTGGTTCATATTTGATACATAACTAGAATGTAGTGATGGCCTCCTCCTTACAGAAAGTTGAGAAGAACTCGAGATGATTCTCTTGTGTAACGCAGTGAGAAAGGAGATCTGTTGAGTTGGATGTGTCTGTGGCTGAGCACAAGGTGAATGTGTGAATTCCCATGAGATGGGTGCATCATTATGAGACAGAGATGAAAACGATGTATTATCCTCCTCTGAGCAGAGAGTTGAGGTGATGAAATCCAGATGACTCTCCTGTGTAATGCAGTGGGAAAGAATATCTGTTGAGTTGGGCGTGCCTGTGGATGAGCACAAGTTAATGTAATCCTAGTGGTTGAGAACTAGTGAGTGTGGTTCTCCTGTGAGACGCAATGAGATAGAGATATGGAAATCCCTGTGGATGCGCCCCTAGTGGTTGAGAACTAGTGGGTGTATGAGATCCCTTGCTATATTGTTCAAGAGTCAGACTTACCTGTAACCCTAATTGTAATGTAAAGGGTACAGGTCGGCCCCACCTTAATGTAAAAGATAATTAATTTGGTAATTGTTAATTATATTGTGAGTTATTGATGTCTGGCTTGTTGTGCCAATAGACACTTTTGTTGACAGTTTCAATCTAATATAAGTAAAGGTAAATTCTCCATTGAGGAATCATATCTTAAGTGTGAGTTTGGAAATTTCAGCAAGTACATCTTCTTGGGAAAAGTGTGCACCTCTCTTGGGTGCTAGTCTTCTAGGGTTTGTGAGCACCCTTTTGTGTGCTAGGTTTTCTTGGTGGTGGAGGTCTTTCTCTTGAAGAATATAGCAAAGGATTGGCTGGGTTTTCTTCTCTTTTTGAGAAGGGTTTCCCATGATACTTCTTATGTACTTGTGCATGGTGTTTCTTCTTGTGATCTTGGTTGTTGCAACAAATTGTTTATGGTTTAAGTAAAATGCTAAAATGGAAAGAAATTCATGCTTAAGCCTAGATTATTGAAAAATCAACAAAAATAAGCTTTCCGACCATATAATATATGCTCCCATTTGAGCTAGGTATCTAGGGTAAAAGTTACTTCAAATATAGGGTATCCAAATTAAGCATAAAAAATCAGAAAAAGATGTTTCCAACAATTTCCATCTTGCAATTTTTATCTTGGACATTCATAATCTCATGCTATCTTTGACATAAATGACCACAATATTTCCAAAAATATCCTCCCTTTTCATTGATGACAACCCTTAGTCAATTATGATACTCCCCCTATCTACAAATTTCCTTGTGTTTCCAAATATTCCTATGTTTGTAGCTTCTCCCCCTTTGACATCAATGAAAAAATGATGCTCTCCCTGAGATTGTGCTTCCCTTCAAGCACTTTAATGTGCAATTTAAAAGTATATTTCCAACTTATCATTATTCAGGTTGTCTTTGCTACAAGTATCTGACACCGATCCTTTTGTTGGATTGTTTTTATTGATCAAAACTTCCAATCCAAAGTGATGACATTGATCTTCTGAATGGGGTGAAGATTTAGTATTGACTTTATTTGAATTTTTTTTTTCCTCCACATTCCTTTTTGACAAGGACAAATTAGATGACTTCTCTTGTCCGAAAGAGTATTGTAAACTTGAATTTCCATTTTCACTAGGAAATGTCCCATCCTTACCTTTTCTAGAAATGGAGTGTACATGTTCTGGGTGAGAAAAAAAAAAAAATCTCCCTGCCATCTTCATCTAGCTTATCACATCCTTTCTCATAACAAACGGTTTCATCTCTCCATGTTTCTTGCTTTTGCTTCATTCTCCGAACCTTTGAGTATTCTTCTTTATGTTTGGAAAGAACATCTTCTTCCTTGTTTTGTTTAGGAAGTCCTACTATGTTGCTTCTACAGTAATGTGTTATGTGGCCATAATTATTGCACTTATAACATTCAGTGTCTTAATCAAGTATAGGAGAAAATGAATTGTAGTTTATGTTAGCAAACCCATGAGAACTTATGGTTTTGTCACTCACATGTCATCCTTTGAGGTCCTATAAAAACCTTTATTTCTATCTATGACATGATCACTTATTGCATAAGCTCTACATTCTATTTCTTTATGACAAACTTATTGCAAGAAAAACAATAGCCAAGAAAAAAAATGGTATCGGTTTGTGAAAGGCCTTCTTGGTGGAACAACTCTTATGAACTCATTCTTATTATTCTCGTGAGAAGAATCAAATTTTTGTTGGTCATCATTGAATTTCCTACTGTCTCTTTCATTGTTGATAGATCCTTTGAGAATATTGGCATAGATTTTAGGCTTTTCTTCATTTTCCTATTATGATGGCTTTGTGGCCTTAGTATTTGCATCTCTCTTTGGGGTTTTTTGTTTTTTGTTGTAACCGAGACTTGTCTTGACAAATGGTGACCTTTGGCAACTGAGAATATTATCTAAGATTTCAGTACTGTTTCTAAACTTCAAGCTTCTATTCCACTGATCAATTTTTTTCTCTAGTTCATTTCTTAAGGAAACGATTTCAACTTATAGCTTCTTGCAATTTTCTTCCTTTTCTTTCAGCTAGCTTATCACCACTTCTTCTATCTTTTTTCCTCTTCTGGTTGAGTTTTCAAGATAACAATTGCCTTCTATGTTTCTTCAAGATTATGATCATCCTTTTCATGTTTCTACAATTGTTCCCTCTATTGTATATTCCTTTTCCTAAGCATGTTTATTTCTTCTAAGGCACTAACAAGTTCCGCTTCAATATCTTCTTCTTCTAAATATGGCTTTTCTTTATGATTATCTTCATTTTTTTGATCGATAGGATTTGTTTCCATGGTTATGGAGAGACATTTTTATTTGTCATCACTATCTTCCCTTTATGCATTTGGACACTTAACAACAAAATTTCCTATTCTACCACAATTAAAACATTTGAAGGGTAGCTTACCTTTGTATTTTCCAGGTCCTCCTTTTATCTTTCTCACAAATTGTGTTTTTTTGTCTCTAATTTACAGCTAGAACAATCATTCGATCTATCTTCATAAATGTTTTGTAGCTTGTCCCAAATCTGTTTAGTTGATGTACACTTCACTTCCTTAACAATGTCATAATATCATAGGCCACTCAAGATGACATCTATTTCTTTTTCGTTATTTTTACTTGATTCATTCCCAACTTCATTTGTATAATCTGTTGTGACTGATTCCCAAATATCAAACCCAAGGGCCTTCAAACATGTCTGCATTCTTATACTCCATGATGCATAGTTTGTTCCTTCCAACAAATGAGTTATGTTTATAGGGAGACCTTCTTTACAATATGTATTTGCTCAAGGTCTTCCTTCCAGTGGTTAAATTGTTTTTGAAGGAACATGCTCTCACACCAATTGTTGAACTTATGATTATACTGAAAAGGGGAGGGGGGGTGAATCAATAGAAGATATTTTTTACTTTATTTAACCATACATCAATCATTTATTGTTTGAGAAACAATAATCACATATAAATTCAAATTATAATGCACTGAGTTTAACATGGAAACTCAATCAAGAGAAAAGCATAAAAATGATCTTTATAAATGTTTGTAAGAACTAACCTATTGTTACAAAGATTGAAGGCACCAACATACTAGAGACACCAATCTCCTTAACTTAGAACCAACTCAACAAAATGTAGGCACCAATCTAATTTTACAATATTTGTATGTACCAACCAACTGGAGACACCAATCCTCTCATCTGAGCACCAACTTAGCAACACCTATAGGAATCAACCTACTAGAGACACCAATATCCTCGGTTGAGCACCAACTTAGCAAGATATGTGTAGAAACCAATCCAGGATCCTCATACACAAAGTACTTTTGACATTACTTGCATTTTTCATTCCATATACAATCCTTCAAACCCTAGTCACATGTAGCCTTCATGCCCTAGCAAGCCTCATCACATCATTCACATAATATGATCCCAAACTGCAGCATCACAACCTCAAAACAATGCACATTACAACACCACAACCTCAAAACAACATATACTGCAGCATCATGAACCTTCATTCCTTCATAGCGCACCTTAAGAACAAGAAAATCCCAGGAAAACTCTTCTTGCACACCTTTGGACCCCAAAATACACCCCAACTCCTTTAGCTAACCTTAGATTACTTTTGCGCACCTCAAACTTGATCTTTTGCTTGGTTTCACCTCGAATTCTCACATCCATCTTGTATCTATAATACTTTTTTCCTCACTTTCAACATATTTTTCTCTTGACAAATTTTAGGTTGAACTGATTTTCAGGCCCTCAGTAACCAAAAACATTACAAATTGGAGTCTTCAATGATGATGACTAGATTATAAATTTCCTTACACAAGAAGGAACCTTCAAAGATTATGTCATTGATGAAGATCATCACAATCAAGAAATAAATGAAGTTTCTCTAGGTAATGTGTCATATCCGGAAAATGGCATCCCAAAAATAATAGTAAATTTAGAAAAAAATCTATGATTTACAAGATAAATTCAAAATCAAAACAAATTGTAAAACTAACAGTTCCTCTATGAAATATGAAATAATAAATTTAGGAACTGAACAAAATCCACAAAACATCAATTTATGAATAAATTTCTCCCCTTCAGAGCGTAGTGCTTTCATAAAATTGTTCAAGGAATATAAGGACATATTTGCATGGACTTATGATGATCTCAAGGTCTATGACACTAAAATCATCCAACATGTCATTCCTACTAGAAATGATGCTAAGCCCGTACAATAAAAATTCAGAAAAGTTCACCCTAATCTTGAACCTTAAATCAAGAAAGAATTAAATAGATTGTTACATGCCAAAGTTATCTTCCCAGTTAGACATTCACGATGGGTTTCTAATTTAGTTTTAGTTAGGAAAAAGAACAGGGCTATTAGAATTTACATTGATTTATGGAATTTGAATAAAGCTTCAGAAAAAGGATAATTACCTTGTTCCACCGATGGAACAAATTCTGCAAAAGGTAGTTGGGGCTAAAATGTTTTCCTTGTTAGATGGATTCTCTAGTTATAATCAGGTCTTGGTGTCACAACTAGATCAGATTAAAAATACCTTTAGAACTAAGTGGCGAACCTATGCATACCGGAAGATGTCTTTCGGTTTAATTAACATCGGAGCCACTTTCCAAAGAGCCATGGACATCTCTTTTAGAGGTCTAATAAATAAATCTATGGTTGTTTATCTGGATGACATTACATTTTATTTTCGAGACAGAAATGAACATGCTCATCATTTCAGAAAAAGCTTTGATCGATGCAGAAGATACAAAATTTACGTAAACCAAAAGAAGACAATTTTTATAGTAACAAAAGGTAAACTTTTGGGTTTCATTGTTTCAAAACTTGGGATTATAATAGATCCTAAGAGAACCAAGGCTATTTCACAAATTTATTTTCCTCGTAATAAAATGAACATGCAATCCTTTTTAGAAAAAATAATTTTGTAAGAAGATTCGTCCCTAGCTTTGATGAAATAGTTAATCCTTTACAGGATATGATAAAAAAGAAGTCTGCATTCAAGTGGGACGAAAAAGAAAGAGATTTTTTTTTAAATATTAAAGAAGCAATCGTTCAAGCTCCTTCTTTGATGAGTCCATATTTTGAGAAATATTTTATTATGTATACTTTTATGTCTGACGTCTCTTATGCAGTTGTTTTGAATCTGAAAAATGTAGAAGGTTATGAGATTCCAATATCTTTCATGAGATCTGGTTTACAAGGTGCACAATTAAATAATCCTGGTATCGATAAGCAAGCTTATGTTTTTTTTAAAACAATGAAACATTTTCGCCCATACCTTTTGAAATCACATACCATTATATTTCAGGATTTACCATTATTCATTATTCATCATTAAAATGTATTAACAAATTCAATGAAATTCCATTCCAAAATGATATTCTCCGCACTCTCAACCTTTATCCATAGTTGAAATCATTAAAATTTAATAAAAAAAAAACTCTTAATAAATAATATTAGACATGTCCAATTTTAATTCCTTAAAATTTTAGAAGTCATTCAACAACTAGGAACATTCCATCTCAACTAAATCATTTAATTTGAAAGTCTTTTACCCTCAAGGGATTGAAAAGGAAGACATGTTGTTCCCCAATGATATGAGAAACAAATAATTTGAATTGGGATTGGGATTTTTTGTCTTTTTTTTTCTTAACTTTTGTCCAACCTTCATCCAAGAGGGTATGATGAACACTGCACTCCATGACATTAAATAATCCTCCTTGACGTTGGGAGGCCTTGGCATAACACCATTTCCATCAAGGAGTGGCATTAGGTCATCCGCAGAGCCAACATATCAGGATCAATATTAGGCTTTATATTTGCATCTGATTCCACTCGATGGTTGATCAATTTTGGAGTCATTCCACCAAGTGGGCTTTGATTCATATACTTCTTTAACTGTAAACCACTTTAGAAAGAAGCTTTAACCTTTGGACATGAGGTAGTTGAGTGACCATGCTTGAAGAAAACCTTGTAGTGAAAAGAAACACATTCATAGTCTAGATGCAACCATTAAAGTCTTAAATGATTTCTTCAGGAAGACCATTGCTCAAATTAGCTTCAATGCAGATTTAGGGACAAGTGGAAGTTGGAAAATTTCTCATCTATAAAGCCAAGGCAATTAAACTTACCAAAGCATTCCTAGTGGTAATAAGGAATTTAGTATGCCAATGATCTAAAGGCACATTAGGCATTTACACCCACATAGGTGTTGATATTATGGTAGTTGCGGAAGGTATTAACCTCCATGTGGAACCTTTGACTAGAATAGAATATTTCAGAAGCTAGAGAAACCTTAAACAGATATGTGAGAACCCTAGAAGACAAGTCGGCTTAGTAAAATAAATAATATTAAAGAATTATCCACCAAAAGGAGAAGTCGACCTAGACAAGTGACAAGGATCACTATAAGTAGAGGGTGATTGACATCATTTGGAAACACACACACATTCTCACTCAAGACAAGTAGTGTGCAAGTCTAAAAGGAGGAGTGCAACTACGAAAACTACAGTTGGGTATTGGTTTTAGTTTGTGGTTTGGGACTTTCTGCTTGGTGTGCTATCTTTGGAGAAAGGTGTGTTATCTTGCTTATTTTTTGATTCTAGTGTTGCTTTCGGAATCATTTTATCTATCAAAGGTTAAGGTGCTCGAGGGTGGCTGCGTGCCTATCGTTGGGTGACAATATTGTGATATTGTCTATGGTTAAACAAGCACATCAAATATTTTAACAGATTATGGGCCCACACTACCTTCAGAACAGTCTAACCGTTGGAAGGTAGATCAACAGTTCTTTGTCAAGCTCATTGTAGCACCAGTTGCAGCTGCAACTTAAGCTAGCAAAAACGTCAAGGTTGAATTTTTGGGTCAAATTCAAAGTCAAAGGTAGTCATGACTTATTTCATGAAGTTAGAGAACAAGCTAGAAGGAGCTTCAAATTTCAGAGCATGGAAGACAAGGATTGACCTCATCCTTGCCAAGAACAAAGTTCTAGATATCGTGAAGGGCAAGATCGTGGAACCACAGTTTGAATAAGGAAAAGAGAAGGAACCTCATAATGTGGCAGCAATGGAGAAGTTCAATGACAATAACATCAACACTATGAGTATCATTGTGGACTTTGTCAAAGATCACTTGATACCCTATATATCCAATCTTGACTCATCCAATAAGATGTATGATTCCCTAACTAACCTTTTTGCAATCAAAACTACTGGACAAGTGATGAGTTTGAAGAATGAGCTTCGTGACACAAAGATGACTAAGGATGACACTGTAGCCTCATACTTAGTGAGGATTTCTTAGTTGAGAGATCAACTACAAGCTATTGAATAAGTTAGTCTAGAGAAGGAAATTGTGAATATAGCACTTAATGGTCTTTCTAGATCATGGGATGCATTTGCTGCAAACATGAACACAAGAAAGGAGTTTCCAACACTTGAAGAAATTTGGACCTGTTGCGCACAAGAAGAGACAAGGATCAACCTAAAGGGAAGATATCAAAAGGAAGAAGATGCTCAATCCTTCACAACAAAGTTCAAGAGACATGGAGGTAAGAAAATATTTGGCTCAAGAAATAAATTCAATCATAAGAGAGATATGTCAAAGGTACAATGTTTTGGATGCCATGAATATGGCCACTACAAAAAGCGATGGCCTAAACTAGCAAAGAAGAGAAAGGAAAGACACCATGCATCAGTTGCCAATGATGAATAACCTTCAAAGAAAGCCAAACATGAAGAAAAAAACTTCTTCTACTACTCAACTCTTACATGATCTTTTGAAGACGACATGTGGTTGATCGATAGTGGAGCTTCAAGACATATGACAAGTGATCGTGAAAATATCTCAGGAATGAAGGAAAAGGAAACATCACATAAAGTGGAACTTGGAGACAAGAACTCTTATGCAGTCAATGGAATTGGAAAAGCTTCTATCAAAATGGAATCAGGTAACAATGTTTATATTAGCAATGTTTTATATGTTCCTACTTTGAAAAAGAATTTAGTATCTATTTCTTGCTTGGAAGACAAAGGATATAGAATAGCCTTTGTCAATGGAAAATTTCTTGTATGGTCTAAAGATTCAAAAATAGAAGATGCTTGAATCACTGGGATTCGTGAAGGAAGATTGTATAAACTCCTAGGTCAGAATGCTCAAGCTCTTGTACATGATGAACTCAATCCTAGTGAGTTATGGCATAGAAGGTATGCTCACATTCTTTATCAAGCATTGTCATCCCTAAAGAAGATGGTTGTATGCATACCAGAACTACAATTATTACACGAAGGTGTTTGCAGAGGATGTGCACTTGGGAAGAATATTAAGAAGTCATTCCCAAGCAGTGACAATAAATCCAAGGAGATATTGGATCTTATACACTGAGATGTATGTGGTCCTATGCCAGTGAAGGCTCTAGGAGGATCTCTTTACTATGTGACGCTCATAGATGACTTCTCAAGAAATACTTGGATGTACCTGATAAAGACGAAAAATGAAGTATTTGACAAGTTCCAAGAATTCAAAGCTGAAGTGGAAAACTTGACAAATAAGAAGATCAAGATGCTAAGATCTGATAATGGAGGAGAATACACCTCCAAGGAGCTCATTTCCTTTTGTAAATCATTCAGGATTAGGAGGGAGCTAATTGTCCAACACAATCCTCAACAGAATGGTGTGGCAGAAAGAAAGAACCGTTCCATTGAAGAATCTGTTAAGGCAATGATAAATGACCAAATTCTATCCATGTTTCTATGGGGAGAAGCAACTATGACAGTCGTATATTGATGCAGGAGCATCGTTAGCAAGCCTACGTGGAGAGACAACTCAGTGCCTCAACGCGTTGTTAAATCATTGCAGAATATTAACCGTTGGTGTTTCCTGCAAACCTTTTTGAAATGATCGAGAACTGAAGAAGATCAAACGTTTTGGAACCAAGTGATCATGAATAATCTGAGAGTTTCACTCCTAGTCTTGAATGTAACTGAACTAAGGTAGCAGTTAGGTTTTGTTCTTCGAGTAAATGAGTAGTCGGGGGGAAACCTAAGAACCCTCTGAGATAAATAGAGGTTTAGTATGCCCAAATGGGGTTGCTGCAAGTTAGTAGAAATTTATGAGTTTTAGTTGTTGTTTTGATCATAGCTATAGCCATTTACTTTTGAATGATATAACAGAGGAAAATTGACCCAAATGCATGGTGTTATTATTGTTTGCAATTCCCTGTTATTGTTGTTTTCATGAATGAATGAATTTTGTTATGAATATGTGAAATTGTGAGATGTTTGCATAAGTTTCAGTTGTTTTCTCTTCGCTGAGTCTGCCCAAGGGGTGCACACAGTCCGCAAGGAGTGCGTACTCAGAGTTTATTTTGACTCAGAATGCTCAGAAGAGATAGCGTGAAACTTCCCCTTTGCAAGGAGTGCAAAGTGACTGCTGCAAAGTGTGCACAACCGTCTGCAAGAACTTGAATCCTGCGTGAGAATCTACCGTAGGAGTGATCGAGTCTGTTTCAACTCATAAGCTCAGAAGAGGTAGTGCAAATTTGCACGCACAACACAAGTGTGCGCCAGGGCAGAGGTTAAAATTCATTTCCTAAGATCAGGAGAGATCGCGTTTTCAGAAACATAGACGAGACCCAAAGTCACCGGATTCGTAGAAAGATCAAAGGCCACAGCCTTTGACACTTAGAATTTTTCCCCATTTCGAGAGAAAATATAAGATCAGGAGGAGGAGCGACAACAACTGTCAGATCAACAGCTGTAAGGGAGAGATCTGGATCGTCAGGTCAGATTTGAGAGTTCGAGGATTCAAACTTCGGAAGATTGGCAAGGGAGGTGAGCCAATTCCAAACATCGCTAGGTGCGAAATCCTGAATTGCGAAGAGGAGATCTGAACCGTTAGATCGCGGAAGGTTGTGAACCGTTGATCTGACGCAAGAGGAGTTTGGAGATCGGGAATTTGAAGGAAGGAGGAAAACCAACATTCAACTTCGTGAAACATGAAGCCTGAGGTATTTGGGAGTTGGGCCCCAAGTCATAGCTGGAGGTCACATCCGTCGAGAATAGAGGAAGGAGTTAGCATTCGCTAGGCTCTTAGTCAGAGTTCAGGAGTCGGAAGAGTCGGAAGTGACTCACAGTGAACACTTGAAGTCTCGAATTTGCGAAGCACCTTTTGGATATCTGTGTGGTCACAGTCGATGATCACGTGGGAAAAGCTTGTGTCGGTGCTAGTTCACACGGGCAGAGTTCGCGAGGACCTATGGATTCATTCCTTGGAGGTTCCAACAGGGACTCGAAGAGCTTCTTCAGCTCGAGAATCTTGAAGATACATTGACTGGGAGGTCGATAGACCCCACTGAGGTGGGGGCACTACATCAAGTGGTATCAGAGATGAATTTTTTGCTTGTAGACAACAAGCAAAGGAGAGGAGACAAAGGAGCTCGAAGGTGTACTATGTGTGTGTGAGAGACAGTTAGCATAATGCCACCGAGGAGGCGAGTGGAGCCACCTTTAGCCAATCATGTTGTAGAAAGAGAAATGTGAGAGCTTCGTGTAATATTGGAGGTGATGTAGGCATCGCAGAGGAGGGTACCTGATGCTGGAGACATCAGTGATGCAGAGAGTGAAGAAGCAGAAGTTGAAGATGCTGTAGGTGAAAATGTTGTCGAAGAACGCTTGCTGAGAGAAGTCGTTAGATTGGGAGCTAGAGCCAAGATAGACATCCCAATGTATGAAGGAAATTTGGATGCTGAAGAGTTGTTGGATTGGATAAGATCCATGGACAAATATTTCGACTATGAAGATATCGACGAGGAGAAAAAGGTGAGACATGCTGTCACCAGATTGAAAGGATATGCAACACTATGATGGGATCAACTGTAGGCTGAGAGGAGAAGCAAGGGAAAACAAAAGATAAAGAATTGGGACAGATTGGTAGCCAAGATGAAGGCTAAATTCATGCCCAAAGATTATCAGATCAATCTGTTCAGGAAGTTGCAGAACCTGAGACAGAAGGGTATGACAATTAAAGAGTACACAGAGGAGTTCTACAAGCTGAACATCAGAACTGGACAAAGAGAGAAAGATGAAGAAAAAGTTTCCAAGTATATAAATGGCCTGAGGTATGAAATCTAGGATGAGATCAGCATGATATCGGTGAGAACAGTGGAGGATGCTTATCAGTTTGCACTGAAGGAGAGGAGAAGTTGTCTAGAAAAAAAAGCCAATGAAGCAGAGGTAGAATCCCAACCCCCAAAAAAGACAAGGGGGTTACCCATGACAAGGCACATAAATCTAAAGATGAGGCTGAGAAATCGCACAGTCACTCAGAGAGAGGAGGAAGTTCCCGAGGAAGACCAGGTGGTGGAAGAAGTTATTCTAGAGGAAGAGGAAGAAGTAGAGGAGAAGTAAGATGTTATGCCTGTGGAAAGACATGACACATGTCTTGGGAATGTCCCAAGAAAAATAAAGGAGGATGTGAAGCTCACATTTCGGAAGCACAAAAAAGGAATGTTGAAGCAGAAGGTGCAGAGGATGGAACATCCCTGATGTTGAGAAAGGCTCTCTTAAAACCAGAGTCAGAAATTGAAAATCCAATGCAGAGGAACAGTTTGTTCAGGACAGCTTGCAAGACTAAATATAGAGTATGCAAGGTGATAATTGACAGTGGGAGCATTGATAACCTAGTATCCATAGAGATGGTGGAGAAATTGGAGCTGGAGACAACTGTACATCCGAAGCCATACAAAGTCTCATGATTGCAGAAAGGACACCAGGTAATGGTTAAGGACACCAGGTAATGGTTACTAAAAAATGCCTCATTGAATTCAAGATAGGAGGATATAGAGATGAAATTCTGTGTGATGTGATTCCCATGGATGTATGTCATGTTTTGTTGGGAATACCATGGAAATTGACAGAAATGTCATTCATGGTGGGAGGAAAAATACATACACCTTGGAGAAGAATGGTAGGACACACATGTTGTTGCCAATAGAGGAGAAGAAAGTAAAAGAGGAAGTCGGCACAAGCATACTTCTCATGAGCCGGAAGGAACTCCTGAAAGAAGTCAAGAAAGAACAGGAGATGTAGTTTGTTGTGGTGAGGAAACCTAGAGTTATCCTTACAAGTACTTCGATGGATGATTTACTTAAAGAAGTTTAGGAATTGTTGGAGAATTTTGTTGACATAGTAGTGGACGAGTTACCTAACTCATTGCAACCCATCAGAAGTATCAACCATCATATTGATACCAGGAGCAAGCCTGCCAAACAAAGCAACATACAGATTGAAACCTCAAGAGAATGAAGAGGTAAGGAACCAAGTCTAGGATTTGTTAGACAAGGGTTTGGTCAGAGAAAGCTTGAATCCATGCACAGTGCCAACTGTGTTGAGTCCAAAGAAGGATGGAGGATGGAGAATGAGTATAGACTCAAGAGCCATTAACAAGATCACCATCAGGTATAGATTTTATTTGCTAAGAATGGATGACTTAATGGATTGTTTAAGTGGAGCAAATTTCTTTTCTAAGATAGACTTGAAAAGTGGATATCACCAGATAAGAATGAGAGAAGGTGATGAGTGGAAGACAACCTTTAAGACAAATAAAGGTTTGTATGAGTGGCTTGTTATGCCATTTGGCTTAACAAATTCCCCGAGTACTTTTATGAGGTTGATGAATGAAATACTGAAAGATTTCATTGGCAAGTTCGTGGTTGTATATCAAAATGATATACTGGTCTTTAACAGGACTAAAGAGGATCATTTGAGGCATCTGACACTAGTGATGAGGAGACTACAACAGGAGAAGTTGTTGATAAACCTAAAGAAGTCCTCTTTTATGAAGACATAAATCATTTACTTGGGTTTTGTGATCTCTTCAAATGAATTGAAGATGGATCCAGAGAAGGTGAAAGCAATCAAAGAATGGCCATCGCCAAGGAGTATGTTTGAAGTACGAAGCTTCCATGGATTAGTGAGTTTCTACAGGAAGTTCATTAGATATTTCAGTGGAATTTGTGCACCAATGATGGATACAATGAAAAAGAGGCACAAGTCTTTTAAATGGACAGAGGAGGCCGAGAGGAGCTTCAATATATTGAAGGAGAAAATAACAAAATGACCAATTTTGGTCTTACCAGATTTTGGAAAGACGTTTCAAGTGAGATGTGATGCAAGTGGAGTTGCAATTGGAGTAGTTTTGAGCCAGGATAATAGGCCTGTTGCCTATTTCAGTGAGAAGATGAATGAGACTAAGAGAAAATACTCCACATGTGATAAGGAGTTTTATGCCATAATTCAAGGCCTAAAGAAATGGAGGCACTACCTTGTTCCACAGGAATTTGTCTTGTATAGCGACAACCAAGCTTTACAATTTATAATTAGACAGGAAAAATTGAATCAAATGCATTCAAAGTGGATTGAGTTTATGCAGAATTTTACTTTGGTCATAAAATATATTGCTGGGAATGATAACAAAGTTGTTGATGCATTAAGCAAGAGATGTTTGATTCTGCAAGAGTTTTAGATGAAGACCTTAGGGTTTGAACACCTGAAGGATATGTATTGTGATGATCTAGATTTCAAGGAAGCATATGAGGCATGTACAAATCCTGTGCTGAGAGACAGGAGTTAGTGGACAAACTATATGATTCAAGAGGGATTGTTGTTCAAGGGCAATCAGTTGTGCATACCAAAGTTCTCAATGAGGGATAACCTTTTGAAGGAAAATCATAGTGGAGGATGGCTGGACATTTCGGCCATGATAAAACATTTGCACAATTGAGCAGTTCATACTATTGGCCAGGTATGAGAACATAAGTGATAAAATTTGTGAACAGGTGTAGAATCTGCCAACATGCAAAGTGTAAAAGACAGAACACTAGACTGTATCAACCATTGCCAATACCAGAGAGGCCTTGGTTTGTAGTAAGCATAGATTTTGTGTTGGGACTGCCAAGAACACAAAGAGGATGTGATTCCATATTTGTGGTGGTGGATAGATTTTCAAAGAGGGCACACTTTATCCCATGCAAGAAAACTAGTGATGCAACACATGTTGCAAATTTTTTTTTCAAGGAAGTTGTGAGACTTCATGGACTACCCAGGAGCATTGTCTCAGACAGAGACACTAAGTTTGTTGGTCATTTATGGAGAACACTGTGGAAGAAGTTGGGGACATATTTTTCCTTCAGCTCATCTTATCACCCTCAGATAGATGGACAGACTGAGGTGGTAAACAAAAGTTTGGGAAACTTATTGAGGAGTCTAGTCACTAAGCACCATAATTAGTGGGATCAGATTCTGCCACAAGTAGAATTTGCATACAATGACTCACCAAACAGGAGCACTGGAAAAAGCCCATTCCAAATATTGTATGGAATGCAGCCAAGGGGAGTATCTGAGTTGAGAGACTTGGAATGAAGTGAGATCAGAAGCATTGGAGCAGAAGATTTTTCTACAGAAATGTAGAAGCTCCATAGCCAGATCAGAGGACAGTTGCAGAGCTCTAGTCAAAAGTACAAGCGCAGAATTGATCAACATCATAGGGAACTTCAATTTGAAGTAGGAGATTAGGTTCTGACACATCTCAAGAAAGAAAGGTTCCCTAGGGGAACGTATAACAAGTTAAATATGAAGAAGATAGGGCCATGTAAGATCTTAAGGAAGTTTGATGCAAACGCCTATGAGATTGAGCTGCCAGATGATGTGGGCATATCACCCGTATTTAACGTTTCAGACCAGTACCCTTACAGGGAAGATGAAACAGAGGAATTAGAGGATCAAGAGAAGATTCAGTGGGAGAAACAAATGATTATAGTAGAAAAAACACAGATGGAGAAGATCATTGATCAGAGGATTGGTAAAAAGACCAAGAGGAAGACCTATTTTGAATATCTGGTCAAGTGGAAGGGACACCCAATAGAATATGCCAGTTGGGAAAATGAAGTTGATATCCAGAAGCATGGAATGTCGGTGCAGGAGCTCATGGACAGGAGTCCATGATTTTTTTTGTCCACGGGAGTATGATGCAGGAGCATCGTCAGCAAGCCTACGTGAAGAGACAACTCAGCGCCTCAGTGCATCGTTGAATCATTGCGAAATATTAAGTGATGGTGTTTCCTGCAAACCTTTTTGAAATGATCGAGAATTGAAGAAGATCAAATGTTTTGGAACTGAGCGATCATGAATAATCTGGGAGTTTCACTCCTAGTCTTGAATGTAACTAAACTAAGGTAGCAGTTAGGTTTTATTATTCGAGTAGACGAGTAGTCGGGGGGAACCCTAAGAACCCTCTAAGATAAATAGAGGTTTGGTACATCCAAATGGGGCTACTGCGAGTTAGTAGAAATTTCTGAATTTTAGTTGTTGTTTTTATCATAGTTGTAGCCATTTACTTTTGAATGATATAACAGAGGAAAATTGACCCAAATGAATGTTGTTGTTATTGTTTGTAATTCCCTGTTATTGTTGTTTTCATGAATGAATGAATTTAGTTATGAATATGTGAAATTGTGAGATGTTTTCATAAGTTTCAGTTGTTTTCTCTTTGCTGAGTTCGTGCAAGGGGTGCACACAGTTCACAAGGAGTGCGTTGATAGAGTCTGTTTCAACTCAGAACTCTCAAAAGAGATAGCGTGAAACTTCCCCTTTGCAAGGAGTGCAAAGTGACTACTGCAAAGTGTGCACAGTCGTTTGTAAGAACTTGAATCCTACGTGAGAATCTACCATAGGAGTGACCAAGTCTATTTCGCCCCATAAGCTCAGAAGAGATAGTGCAAAGTTGCATGCAGAGCACAAGTGTGCACTAGGGTAGAGGTTAAATTTCATTGCCTAAGCTCAGGAAAGATCACGTTTTCAGAAACGCAAACGAGACCCAAAGTCATCGGGTTCGTAGAAAGATCAAAGGCCGTAGCCTTTGACACTTAGAAATTTCTCCCATTTTGGGAGAAAATACAAGCTCAGTAGGAGGAGCGACAACAACCATCAGATCAACTGCAAGGGAGAGATCTTGACCATCGAGTCAGATTTGAGAGTTCGAGGATTCAGACTTCGGAAGATTGGTAAGGGAGGTGAGCCAATTCCAGACATTGTGAGGTGTGAAATCTTGAATTGCAAAGAGGAGATCTGAACCGTTAGATTGCAGAAGGTTGCAGACCGTTGATCTGATGCAAGCGGAGTTCGGAGAATGGGAATTTGAAGGAAGGAGGCAAACCAACCTTCAACTTCGTGAAACGTGAAGCCCGAGGTATTTGGGAGTTGGGCCCCAGGTCATAGTTGGAGGTCACATCCATGGAGAATAGATAAAGGAGCTAGTGTTCTCTAGGCTCTTAGTTAGAGTTCGAGAGTCAGAAGAGTCTGGAGTGACTTGCAGCGAACACTCAAAGTCACGAAGTGGCTTTTGGATAGGTGTGTGGTCACAGCCAGTGATCACATGGGAGAAGCTTGCGTTAGTTCTAGTTCGCGCGGGCAGAGTTCGTGAGGACTTGTGGATTCGTTCCTTGGAGGTTCTAGCGGGGACCTGAAGAGTTGCTTCAGGTCGGGAATCTTGAAGATCCATTTTTCGGGAGGTCGGAAGACCCCGCTGAGGTGGGGTCACTGCATCATATATGTTCAGAATATTAGTCCTCATCGTATATTAAAGAACGTGACTCCAGAAGAAGCCTTCTCCAGAAAGAAGCCAAGTGTGGAACACTTAAGGATCTTTGGATGTCCTGTCTATATCCATGTTCCCAAGGACAAAAGGAAGGATTTGGAACCTTCAGGAAAGAATGGCATATCCGTTGGATATAGTGAGACATCAAAAGCTTACATAATCTGTGTCCCAGGTCAAAAGAAGGTTGAAATCAACATGGATGTAACTTTTGATGAGAAGATTGTCTTCAAGAAATCTATAGAAGATTTTATGGACTCCAATGATGAAGAAGTACATGAAGATTCCATGGACTTCAATGATGAAGAAAAACATGAAGATACCAAGGAAGAAAGCACATGTTCTCCATAACATCCCAGTGAAGAACCAGACCAACCACTTGAACATGTAGAACCAATTGTTGTACCCAAGACCAGAAAACGACTAGCATGGCTAGAATCCACCTTATAGGAAGAAAAAAGACATAAAGCTCCCAGTGGCACCTTCAGGGAGAGAAAGAGGCCCAAAAGGTTCTCTAGTTATGCGACAGTCATGACAAATCTTGTCAATGCAGAACCTTCCACCTTTGAAGAAGCAATCAATAAGAAAGAATGGAAGGAAGCTATGATGGAAGCATATCAATCCATCATGAAAAATGATGTATGAGAAATTGTGCCTTGACCTAAAGGAAAGTCTGTAGTCACTTCAAAATGGGTTTACAAGATAAAGCATGCAGTAGATGGGAGTATTGATAAATACAAGGAAAGATTCGTGGCTAGAGGGTTCTCCCAACAGGAGGGAGAAGACAATGATGAGATGTTTACTCTAGTTGCTAAATATACCTCTATTGAAGGAAAATCTCCCTGTGGATAGGTAGATCTCCTCTTGAGAGATAGACTCTTAACTCTTAAGACAAAAGATGCTTAACATGGACACTGACTTCCTTTCAGATCTATACAAACTAATGCATGAGGAGGAAGGAGAAAAGAAGTACCTTTTATTGGAGTTTGTCCCTGCACGCTCTGAGTTGAGCTCCAATCTTTTTCTCCTCGATGAGCCCTATAGACAAACAATAGCACAACCACATCCTAATCTATTGATATTAGCTTGAAATAGATCTATCTATCTGAGATAAGTTCATGTGCAATTAAACACAAACCAGAAAGAAACAGGCCAAGCATGTCATATTAATGAGAACAATGACAGAAGTAGCTTACAACCGTATATGTGAATGCGACAGCTTCATCAAGTCCCCTTTGTCTAACCCTTTCTCAAAAGATCCACGATCCAAATGACAACAACTTTATTGATCACTTTCCTCCAGTTCATTGTATTTTTCCTATGAGATCACAGGTTTCATGCTTCCAATTCTTCCTCCTTTTCACCATGGTAGAGCTTGCTTATATAGGTTCAGAGAGGCCTAACCTCTTGAGATATCTTTAGGGTAAGTTGAGGAATTCCCTCCTTAGATCAGGGATCTTCTCCTAAGATCATGGTTGAATCAGGAATTTGAATGCAACTGCCTTCCAAGATTGAAAGATCTTCCCCTTATTCTCCTCAACAGATCAATTGTTGCCAAATTAGATAGCACTCCCTCAAAAGGGGCATCAGGGTGCTATAGCGCTCCCTGGTAGGCTTAAGGGGGGCGCCAACACTCTAAATATCCATAGAGCTTCCTCAGAAGAGTTGTTTGGTATTATAACGCTCCCTAGCACCTTATAGTGGAGCGCCAACGCTCCTAAGGGTAATATAGGGGAGCTCTCTCTCCTAAAACCTTAGATTGAATGCTTCTTTCAGGTGGCAAGAGGTTCTTAACTTCAATTAGTCGTTCCTCTTCCTTCAAATCAAGTGTTTGAGGCATTTTAAGTGTCTCCTTAGTGTCATCATCATGGCAGTATGCTTTGCTTGATACTTGCGACACTTGTGAGCAACATGCGACACTTGCGATACTTATCAAAGTGAGTAATGTTTATGTGTAATAGATTGCCCCCCAAAGTATGAAGTTAGAAGATGAGAACTGATAACTGAAATTCTTTGTAGACTTTCAAGCAAGGGTATAGACTTGGAGAACCTGACATAAGCTGCACACAAACATCCAACAAATATCATGACATGTTTCAAACCCAAGGCAGACATACCTATGCTTGGGTGATCAAGACTTGCAAGATATGGCCGCCATAAAATACACCGCAGATCCATAATTGTATTGATAAAAAGGTATAGCCACCGAGGATACAATGTGGATCTATACTCTGTTGACCTGAACTGGTCATAGCCACGAAGAATACACAGTGGATATATGAGATAACAAGACATAGCCACGACCAATACAAAGTGGATCTATGTAACAATATATGTGCCATCGTTCAAGAGAAACTCCTTCGCAACCTGGGAAAAGTACATATCAAAATAATCATCCAACCCAGGGTCTTCTTACTGATCCCGATGTGGTACGAATCTAACCATGTGAATAGATGTCCCGATGTCGAACATGGCAGAAACCACTTGATTACTGGTCAATGATGTAAACCGTTAACAAGCGTGAGGGAGATCACCATTAATGTCAATGATTCACAAGGTACCCTAGTACATTCCAACGAATGTGAATGGATGAGCTGGAGTCAAACATCCGTGTAATCATCCGATCAGAGGTCAGTGATGTAAGCCCACTGTCGGACGTGAGGAGGCCTGCCATTGAGGCATGTAGGTCCCAAAGTACTAATTGGTTTCTAAGCCTAGTTCCTGGATAATGTGTTGAAGTCGACAGGAATAGACTCGTCGAAGGAGGGCCTTTATGTATCCCCCATCAACGACATGAAACAGACACATAGATGTAATTGGCAGCTCAAATGAACATGGAATGACATGGGTATTGAGACAAGATATTTGTGATGGCTGACTCTCAAGGTAGATACTTCCCTTGAACACTGAGGCACAACAACAGAAACATGACATGGACCAAAACTTGATGATGCAGTGGATGCTGTGACTTACGTCAGGCGACCCAAAGGAGTGAAAGAAACTCAAAGGATTGGCTTAGTGCAGAGGTTCGGTGGAAAATTCGTGCAAAAGACAAAGTGCCGTGTTCAAGGGTGACTCTAAGAATTACTTGGTAATGTTCTCAAGAGATTGCTCGGCTTGCTTCTTTCAAATTTCCCCCCCATCCAGATAGATGAGTACCTCTTTTTAATTTAACGAGCTCGAGGAGGGTAACACATGCTTAATATAACTCACCTTCGGTAAGTCCCTCTTCCTTTGTTTAACGAACTGGAAGAAGTAAGGGTTCGGTCCCGTATGGGCCTGTCGGTGTTTGTTTTAACGAGTCCAAAGAAAAAAAACTCGAAGGTTTTTCATGATTATAGAGTCTAGAAAAACACTTAAAAGAGAACTCTCTCAGTTATTTTTTCGTACAGTTAGTCTCACGAGGCCAAAAAAGAGATAAAATACCACTCGAAAGATGCCCTTTCGAACCTTTTAACGAGTGTGAAAGGAAGCAAGATCACTCGAAGATCTTTTCATATTTAGAGAGTCTGAAAAGGTTTAAAGATGACTCCAGGGGGTTCCTTTTCGTGTGTTCATATGGGTCCGAAAAAGAGATAAAAGTCTACCCGGTGCGTTCTTATATTTTCAAGCTTGAGAACGAACTAAGACTATGCTCGTGGATGTGACAAGGTAAACAAATGATCAGAACTGCTTTGAAACCTGTAGTGTCAAAACTGCAATCCAGAGGTTTAGTGAATCCATTATATTGTTAAAGAAACCCACAAATAACTATACCTTATAAAAAATGGAAATTTATAAATAGTAATACAATAAAAATTTTCATTTACCATTTTGTTTGCATAAGGATTTGTAGCAGTGGAGATTCTCACTTTGGAGGTGGATCTTGTTTTGCTTGATACCGAAGCTACGGTTGACCGTTTCTCTCACTGTTTGGACCAGGTAGATCTTCATCTCCCCTTCTTTCAATTACATGGTTCAATATTTGTTTCCATAACAATATTTAAATTAAAAAACAAAGCCCTAGGTCGTTCCAAAAAAGATCAAATCGACCTCTAATGAAAACGATGGATAAAAGACATTTTTTTTTTTTGTAGGTGATTTCAGCGACGACCATGATCAAGTGGAAGGAACGGGAGCATGAGCTCGATGATTTGGCTTATTTGTGGAGTCCTCGTACGTAGGCCGCGTTGAGAGATTGTGGCCTTCTGAAATTATTCAAGTTGCAGAAGATGAAGAAATAAATCCTTCTACTTGAGTACATAATCAACTTGTGGGATGTCGTGGAGCAAGGGTTTCGGATCGGAACACAACTTCTAACCATCGAGTTGGAAGACATATATTCCTTGACTAGCCTCTGGAAAAGAGGGGTTCCTATAGATTTTTCTGGACAGAGGGCGCTTCCTGAGCAGGTGGGTGTGTATCTGGCACGTCATTGTGTCCCAGGAGCAAGACTGTTGGGGGGTAGAATCCCTATCAAGGATATTAGAGAGTTACCCCTTCGGTCCATTTTTTTTCCATCACGAGCATGACGGGAAGCACTAGCACACATCTGGCGTTGAGATCACAGGTAGCTTATGGTGTACAGTGTTTGGAGCCAACACTGTTTAACTGGAGCACAGGGTTTCTTTGGAATGTGAAGGAACAGGTTTCACGGTGTAGGATGGGGCAGAAACAATTCGGATATAGTTCATTCTTGGTCTCATTCTTCTTAGAGCGCATCCCCCAGATGCAGCCTCAGATTTCATTGGCGGTACGACCGGTGGAAGAACCACGGATGGAACGGTGGACTAGTCTGTCTCTGAGACTAGTGGCAGAGTCAGAGTTCCGTTTCACCGGTGACTTCTTCGCTTGGCTGAGAAGCCAGTATCTTTGGATAGAAGAATTCCCATATGCCAATGTGGAATTTCGCGGGAGCATGGATTTGATTCTACTAGCGGGGGAAGATTAGGATGCGTCAGGTGAGAGACTAAGCAACACCTTGTCTAGTTTTTATGTTTTGAGTTTTTAATGTATATATATATTTTTGGGTATGTGGAAGAGTTTTTAATGGATGTATTGTTTTTAACATGCAGACAAGGGAGTAGTGCGCCCGACCGAGATACCAGTACCGGGACGTCTCGGGGGTGCTCCAGTTGCAGTAGATCCGGGGGCACCAGTGATAGGTCTCCGGGAGGTTGAAAGAAACCTTCAAGGCCTCACGATGGGCATTCCTCCTCTATGGAGGAGAGAAGTGCCTTTACATCTACAGAGACACACTGTGGGGGTGCCAGAGAATGTTAATTCTCTGCTGAGACGTGTAGTGTGCGCAGTGATATGTTACTCTGAGCACAATGCAGTGCAGAGAGATTAGGGTCTTTCTAGTGATTGTATATTTTATATGACTTGTCAGACGATGTTGTATGGGTGTAAAGACCCAAAATTTTGCTCTTCCAAATACTTTTTTGATGT
>ML784467.1:84215-110668 GCA_009831015.1 Picea engelmannii | reverse complement strand
GTACATGATGATGCCTTTAATGTGATGTGTTTTAATTTACATGTGATGTACAATTTGTTTTTCTTCATGAAACCTTATCTATGGGCGAGATACCAATCCATGATGTAATTAGCTAATGAATCTGAAACATTGTTGAGTTCTCTTGGAATATGTCTATATTCGATGTAATCAAACATTCGTTCAAGGCGACGAACTTGTAGGTGGAGACGTAACAGGATAGTATTATGAATAGCATAGATGCAGTTGAGTTGATAGACCACGAGTTGGGAGTCTAGGTTAACAATGATACGAGAGATACCTAGGGAGGAGGCTTGGGTCAAAAGTCCAATGACATCGTGATATTATTCCATGTTATTAGTCGCTGGTCCTAAGAAAATACCTCCTGAACTCACCACCTACTGTCGAAGCAATGTTCCGGGTATGTCGACTAGCGCCATCCGCAAACCCGACAAATATAAGAAATGAAGATGTCATCTGCGCATGAAAAAACAAGGCACAGTTATGAGTGGAAACGGTAAATACTCGAGCACGCGAAAGAAATAGACACACCAAACTAAAATACAATAATGTACAAAGTACACATGCTAGGTGATCTAGGCATAGTACTTTTTAAGGTAAAGCCCATTCCGGGGCTCTCTTAGGGAGATTCCATCATAATCGACTAACTCGTAGGTGCCTCTGTGCAGAACATGTTTCACAATGTAAGGGCCATGCCAAAGAGGTTCTAACTTACCTGTCCCTAGTTTATCATGAGCTTGGTCATAGACGAGGACTAAGTCTCCTTCTGCAAAAGTCCGAGGATGGACGGATTTGTCATATTGATTTTTTATCCGTTTCTGATGTGCCTCGTTAACGAGAGCGACATCACAACGTGTTTTGTCCAGTTTGGTCAGATATAAGAAACGTTCTTCTTCAACAGAAGTATGGGGTAGGAGTTCTAGTTTAAGTTTCAGAGATGGAATCTCACACTCGATTGGTAAAACGACTTTGATGCCATACACTAACTGGAAAGGAGTGAACCCAGTTGTGGTTTTCACGGAAGTACAGTAAGCCCAGAGAGTGGAGAAAAGTTGTAGATGCTAGGATGTCTTATTTTCCCCTATCATGCATTGAATCATGGTTTTGAGGACCTTGTTGATGGCTTCAACTTGTCCGTTGGCCTGAGGATAGTATGGGGATGAGTTTTCATGGCGAAAACCCAACTTGACATGCAATTCACTTATCATCTGGTTCTTAAAGTGTGCACCATGATCAGTGACAATGGTGCGCGGTACACCAAAACGAGTTATGATGTGGTTAAAAACAAACAGAGTTGTGGTACGACCATCATTCAGAAAGGTAGGCATAGCTTCAACCCATTTGGTAAAGTAGTCAACGACGACGATTATATAACCGTGCCCCCCGATTGAGGTAGGCTTACATTGCATAAAATAGATACCCCACTTGGCAAAGGGGCTGATGGTGATAATGGGGTGCAACATAGTAGGGTGGGTGTGTGCCTTGTTATTAAAAACTTGGCAGGGTGGGCATTTTTTGACTGCCTCAATACAATCTTTGAAAAGCGAGGGCCAAAAATAGCCGGCACGTAGAATTTTTTGGGCTGTGGCCATCCCAGAAAGGTGACTTCCACAGGCTCCAAGGTGACAGTCGTTCAGAACGCGTTCAGCCTCTACATGAATCAAACATCGTCGAAGGATAGTATCAATACCACGACGATAGAAGGTGTCGCCGACGATAAGATAACGACAAGAATGGTGGTGAATACGTCGATGTTCTTCACAGGAAGTGTTAGGCTGAAAGCGTTGGGTTTGGAGGTAAAGGAGGATGTCTCTGTACCAAGGATCAGAGGTGCTGATGAGGAAAAGAGTTTCATCAGGGATAGAATCTCTAGGTTCGATATCTTCATCAGCATGGGGGAGATCGCAGATGAGCTCTGCAAAGACCACGGACTTTTTGGCTTTGGACTTTGCAAATTCAAGATTGAATTCCTGAAGGATGACAATCCATTGAGGGTATTTTCCACCAAGCACTTGACGTGTCAAGACGTGGTACATGGGGTTTGAGTCCGCAATCACAGTGGTGGTGCGTAGTAGGATGTGATGGCGAAATCTCTGGACAACGATGATGGCTTACAGAGCTAGTTTCTCTACATGTGAATATCAGAGTTCGGGTCTAGATAGACTCTTGCTTAGGTAATAGATCACATGTTCCTCACCATTGGGGTCCTCCTGAACTAACACCATTGCAATAGTGGAAGTAGAGGCAGCTAAGTAAAGGATGTAGTCCTTTGTATACTCTGGAGGGTGCAACAAAGGTGCGTGGGTCAAGGCATGCTTGAGAGCATCAAATGACCATTGAACGATGTCATCCCAGATGAAAGGGGTGTTTTTCTGCAACAATCGCATGAATCCTTTAGTTATCTCAGCATAGTTACAAATGAAATGACGAAGGAAGTTTGCTTTTCCTTGCAAACTTGGAGTTGGGTCAAACTAGTAAGTGGGGGTAAGGCCAGAATAGCCTTAATATTTAAAGGATCCACCCGAATCCCATCTTTGGAGACAACAAAACCAAGGAGTCGACCAGATTCGACAACAAAAATACACTTATGGGGGTTCAAGCGGATATGGTAAAACTGACATCGAAGAAAAATAGCCCGTAAGTGATCAACGTGATCTGATCGATTTGATGAGTGGGTAGGTAAGTCGTCGAGGTAAGGTTTTGCAATATGCTTGATATCATGGAAAGCGTATAACATGGCCCACTGGAAAGTAGCACCAACATTTTTGAGACCAAAAGGTAGCTTTCGATAGGCGAAAGTTCCCCATGGGAAGATAAAGGCGGTCTTATGTTGATCATCAGGTAAAATTTCAATATGGTTATACTCAGAAAAACCATCCATGAAGGAGAAGATTACGCTCCCAGCGCAATTATCAATGATTTGGTCGATGAAGGGCATAGGGTAGTTTTCCTTTGGACAAGCTTTATTGAGATCCCGATAGTCAACACAGACATGGATGGTCCCTTGTTTTTTGGCAACTGGAACAAGGTTGGAGACCCATTTTGTCAAAGGGACAGGATAGATAAAACCAGATTTTAAAAGTTTCTCAACTTCTGCCTTTATAGCTGCGATTTTCTTGGGATGAACCGGATGGAGTTTCTATTGAACAGGTTTCGCGCCTGGGTAAGTCTTGATTTCATGCACGACAATCGAGGGGTCGATTCCTGGCATTTCTTCATAGCTCCAAGCGAAGACATCGCAAAATTATTTAAACAGGGCGGTATAAGATACCACTTCTTCGGGTGTGCAATTAGCACCAAGGTTAATGTTTTCCACAATGCCTTCTTTGATCGAAATATCAATAACGATCGTAGTAGAGATATTACCCATATTCCCCTCAGAAAGAGTATCTTGTGTGAGGATGGGAGATTGTGGAGAATCGGTAACATCAGGAGGGAAGACAGAGTGTATGTCTTGGTGAAGTTCTTCCAGAGGTGGAAGAAAACAGGAGTGATGATGGTTATCATCCCAAGGTACATCGTCAATACTAAGCATCTCCATTATAGTTTCATCGGAAGGGAAAATTTGGGAACTGTAATCGATTGCAGACGATAGGGAATCCAACCATGACGACATCGAGTAGGCATCGGGTGCCAATAAATGGGGATTGTCCTGGGAGGGAGAGGCATATTGAATAGCTACATATGCGGCCTCAACTGGGCTAAGTGGCACGGTGTCACCTAGCACATAGAAATCCATAGGACTAGGTACAATCCAAGGGTCAGATGATTCCAAAGATTGATAAGGCATAGTTGAAATTATATTGACGGTGGAAATATGATTTGTGGTGGGTGGAAGTGGTGTAGGGAAGGTATCCATAAGGCTAGAATATTTTAACAAGCCAACACCAATGCTTTCATACGTAACTGGGTGGTCTCCCAAAAAAAGAATGTTGTTGGTGACAGGGGCACGAGGGTCGGGTGTACAAAAATCTAGTTGATCGATAGTGACAATTTTGCCTTGATGAGGAAATTGAACACATCAAAACACCGACGAGGCGACGACAGTCATAGCATGGAACCGACTTCTTCCAAGTAGTAGGTTGTAATCGAGGGGGGTGTCGACCACCTCGACATCAACAATAACAATTTTGCCGCCCAACTGAATGGATAAGGATTGTAAAATTCCATGAGGATGAAAACCTCGCCCATCGAAAGCGCGTAACATCGTAGGGGATTTGTTAAGGGCAGGTGATTTTAGGCCTTTCCAATAAGCTAAAGACATGACACAAGTAGAGGCTCCCTCATCCAAGATAGTTCGGTGGATTTGTTGATTGTGAACAACAACATCGATCTGGAAAGCTAGTTGGTGGGAGAGTTGAGGTTGATGATCATCCAGATTAAACGTGAGGTTATTAGATGACTCAGGATCGAAAGTGCCGATGGCAGCTAAGAGCGTTCTACGTTGGTTGGGGAAGTGTTGTAGAACTTCCAAAGTAGACATAGGACACGGTGCTTGAGCCAAATCTTCAACGATGTTGTAGTTTTGGGCAGCCCATGAACTAGGATTAAAGGTGGATTTTTGGATAGTGCTCTTGGGAGGGTGTAATATGGAGTCAAACGAAGGTTTCTCGATCTGGAGAGGTCCAGGCGGAGGGCTAGCAGACAGAGGACTAATGGAAGATGGTAATGGGTTCGATAAGGAACCGTTAGTAGGCTTCGGCTTATCAGGTTTAATCGGTGTGTCATATGTCATAGTGTGAGTGGTCAAATTAATCCCATTAAACATGTAAATGTGGGCACTTGTCGAGGCCTCATCATGGGATTGGTTGGAACTGCCCCCCGGAGTGGGGGTTTGAGCAACCAAATATTGCTGCTGTGGAAAAGGCTGGGTAAGCACAACGGGTTGTGAATTTCCCTTAAAAAGCTTGGCCACTTCATCGTGATGTGGACAGTCTCGAGTGTAGTGATCATCGCCACAAATGAGACATGGGAATTTTGGTTTCTGTTATGGTTGTTTTTCGGCAGCAGGGGTTTGAGGTTGATTTTTTGGTTGTTCATTGTTGTTGTTTTTCTTGGGTTTATTTCTTTCTTTCTTCTTGCTCCCAGATTGTTGTGAAGAGGTTGATTGGGCCGCATTCACCTCAGAGACCTGAGTTTGAGGGGAGGTAGAAGAGGGTGCAGTCGAACTGGGAGCAGACGTCAAAACAGACCGCTGGGTTGTTCCAGTCGACTGGGAAGTAGATTGGGTTTTGACAAAGCCAATAACTCCATCCACATGCGAGGTAGACGATGGTTTGGATGGATCATTAGTGGCACGGGTAGCATTTGGTATCAACTCGTACAGAGTACAAAATTATGAAACCAAATCTAAGTACTGAGCTCGAGCAATAGCTTCTTCCTCGGTGACTACACCGCCCATAGCAACATCACGAGGGATCTGGGGTAACAACGATTTGGTGAACCATTCTACTAATAATTGGTCAGGAATGACTGCTTTGATTAGCCTTCGTCGTCGTCTCCATTCATGAATATGATCAGAGATATGTATGGAGGTTTTCTGACGAAGGGAGGTCAATAGTTTGGTACCCGTCTCGTATCGAATGGGTAGTTGGAAGTGTGTGAGGAAGGACATGACAAGGGAGTTGAAATCGTGAAAAGAAGCACGTGGTAGTTCAATATACCATTTTGCTGCATAACCCATAAGCGTTCGTTGGAAAAGACGCAAATGTATAGAATCGTCCATGAGGGAGTTGGATGAACACCACAAATGGAAGGTCATCACATGGTTGTTTGGGTCTTCTCTGGACTTTCCGTCGAATTTTGGGATATCAGAAGGGAGTTTAGCTAGAATAGCTGGCCAAATCGGAGAGTGAAAAATATGATCATTTGTTAACCTAGACAAGTCTGGGAGGTCCAGAGTCACTAGGAAAGGTAGTTGTCAGTTAACCTGTGGGTAATACTGGTGTGGCATAGGAACACCAGTAGGACCATACACTGGGTTAGACGAATAATTGTAACCAGTGGGCCCTCTTGTATAAGGTTGGTGTTGACCAGGGTACACAGGATTTGAGGTGGTTCGAAAAACATGCGCGAGCAGAGGATAACCGGATGGGTTTTGAGGATTATAAGCCGGATTTGGCGTTTTTCCATAAGGAGGATATAGATGGGTCCCTTGAGGGGGAAGAGTTTGTTGTGGAGCTTGAGGATTGTGTCCCCCCGAGAATTGTGGGTTTCCTGGAAAAGGGATATTCCACGGATTGGGTGTGGCAGACACATTTTGTCCATACGGTTGATGGTAGGCTCCGAATTGAGGTTTCCCCTCAGCATGAGGGTTCCCTCCAAATGGAAGTTGTCCTCCGGTGGGAGGATTCCCCCTAGCTTGAGGTGGAGTTCCCAGAATTTGGGAAATAGACGCAGACAACTGACTGGTGCTGCTTAATGGATTAAAGATACCAAGACTAGTTCCTCCGAGTTGTTGTATAGGTATAGAACTTCCAGGCATAACTTGGGTAGTAGTGACAGCGGAAGAATTCAGTGCTCTATACCCAAAAGGGAGTGATGATGAAGGTCTAGGTGTTATTGGTGTGCCAATTGCAGCTTGGCTAACCACCGCCTTACCAGCGGGAATAGTCGGCATGTGAGGGACCATTGTAGAGTGAGCCATCTGTAGAGAAAAAGTGGACCTTGGGCCAACAGACGATGTGTTTGGACCAACGGATGGTGTGGCTGAAAAAATGGTAGTACTGGTAAAATGGTTTAAAGGTATGGTGTAGGTGATAGGTGCATCGACACCTATTCCTGTTCCATAAAGATCCCGCACCATGCATGGTGGACTTCGAACAATGTCTGCGGTCCAAAAGGGGTCATCGACTAGAGGGTTTGATTGAGGCCCAGTCGAAATGTCAGAAGGATTGACGACGACAAATTCGCCGGCTGAATTTAGTTGGAGAACACCTCTCTCATATCCCTCCGGAATGCGGAATGCCTCCGGAGACTCTGAAACAATTTGAAAATTCTCTAAAGAGGTGGGAACTTCTTCTTGGGAGGTTATAGTGTCGTGAACCTCGCTCTGTTGAGGATATTCCTCCATAGAATGAGGGGGTAAAGGGGTATTCTCTTCCATATTTTCTGGAGGAAGTCCTTGTAGCCTCCGCGAACGCCGTGGAGGGTCAATGTTGGCGAAAAAGAGTCGACGAAAAAAATCTATGGCCAACTACTGAAAAGAAGCAGCATACGCTAATAGAATCTAGGAATCACAGCCAAGCAAACATGACCTTCTCTCGATGACCGTACTAGTTGGTGATGAAATCCAATGTCGTGTGATCAAGTCAAGAAGGGGCGAGGATATGGTGGAACAGTTACAATGGCAACCTGCTTAACGGAATTTCACCCTGGTGCAAGCTTCCACGCAATAATTGTGGATTTACCCTCCAAGGAGCCCGAGTGAGTTTGACCAATGTCTACTCCAGGTACAGTGAGACTTCCCTTCACTGTCACCTTGTGCAAGACCCTAAAGATTATGGCCACTAAGGTTACCAATTTGCAGTCAGCCCATGGGCGGGTACAATCGACAGTCCAGTCCGAATGTATGGGCAGGGTATCTAGCCTGAAATCAACTTGAAAGGCTTCCACTCAACATTGTGGGTATACCTTTAAGTGATCCCCATAATACGATCTGACTACTACAATCAGTCAAACAATGGAGGGATAATCTTTGTAGCTTTCCCGAGTGTGACCTCGTGCGTAACCCCTGTGTGAGAGGGGGATCCTAGGCAGACTTATACGACAATTGGATTTGACTCTCCCTATCTCAGGATGCTAATGTTTGTTTTGGAAACTTAGGAGAGTTATGCTCACAGCCTAATCCAAAGTACCAATCCTAGTCTATTGTTGGTGGAGGATCCTAGAAAAGAAAATGTTCTAGATAGTTTTTAATTAGCGTTCATTTTATAGCTGTCCTTTACTCAAAAAGGGTGCATGGAAGTGAAACGGATGGAATGATGACTCAATCCCTAAAAAATGCATCAAAGATGATAAGCAATAATTTCTTTTCGATGAATATCTATTTAAGGGAGAGAGAGAGAGTTCTTTTCACTAACAAGCACTAATAAGGAATGTCCTCAAACAATTTTTCTCACTCAAATCCAATGTGGTGCTAAAACTTTTGGAAATGTCTTCTAATATGCAAATCAATCAGGAAGATGTCTCTTTATTGTTTGTGTGCGAATAATGATTAATTCAAAACAACACTTCTCTTGCTAATTAATCCTTTTGGATCAAGGAAACTCAGACAAGTATAAGCAGGTTGCGTACAAACAATACACCCTCTTGTTGTGGTCGAAAACAAGAAGCAAAAAAAAAGAAAACAAAGAACCAAGATTTCACATAAAAGAGAGATGTTGAAGAACAATGACCTTAAAAAAAACCAAATGAAGAGATCCATAGACTTCTGATGTCCTTCACCAGAGTTTCTCGCTTAGTCAAAAAGGAGAGAAAAAGTGCATTGGTTTCAAACTCCCAACAACAGAAAAACTCAAAAATAATGAAGAAGGCTACAAAATCTAAACAGCAAGGTATTTGTTCCTCAGAAGGAAGGATGTCAAAGTTGAATGGGAAGAAGCATTGACTCATAGAGAGGTTCAGCAAGTGAAACACAGAGACTAGACCCTGAAAAAAGCAATTCTGGAAAGGTTTTTTGCCAAAAGAGGGATAACGCTCTAGTGTAAAGGGAAACAAGCGTTATAGCGCTCTGTCTAACATACCCAGGGAGCACTGGCGCTCTGTCAACACAACCACAGGGGCGCTAGGCTTAAAAAGCTCATGAAAATGTCAAAAAATGTGATGGGGTAAGGAGTCAATCAGCTCATGAAATCAATCAAAAAGGGGTGAACCAGGTTTGAAAAAAATCAGAGGGTAAGACAAGGTCTATGAGGAAACATCAAAACCAAAAGTTTCGATTCGACAATCCCCAGTGGATTCGTCGGTTTCTGTTGAAGGAAAATCTCCCTGCGGACAGGTAGATCTCCTCTTGAGAGCTAGACTCTTAACTCTTAAGACAAAAGATGCTTAACATGGACACTGACTTCCTTTCAGATCTATACAAACTAATGCATGAGGAGGAAGGAGAAAAGAAGTACCTTTTATCGGCGTTTGTCCCTGCATGCTCCGAGTTGAGCTCCAATCTTTCGCTCCTCGATGAGCCCTGTAGACAAACAATAGCACAACCACTTCCTACTCTATTGATATTAGCTTGAAATAGATCTATCTATCTGAGATAAGTTCATGTGCAATTAAACACAAACTAGAAAGAAACAAGCCAAGTGTGTCATATTAATGAGAACAATGGCAGAAGTAGCTTACAACTGTAGATGCGAATGCGACAGCTTCGTCAAGTCCCCTTTGTCTAACCCTTGCTCAAAAGATCCACGATCCAGACGACAACAACTTTACTGATCACTTTCCTCCAGTTCATTGTATGTTTCCTATGAGATCATAGGTTTCATGCTTCCAATTCTTCCTCCTTTTCACCATGGTAGAGCTTGCTTATATAGGTTCAGAGAGGCCTAACCTCTTGAGATATCTTTAGGATAAGTTGAGGAATTCCCTCCTTAGATAAGGGATCTTCGCCTAAGATCATGGTTGAACCAGGAATTCGAATGCAACTGCCTTCCAAGATTGAAAGATCTTCTCCTTATTCTCCTCAACAGATCAACTGCTGCCCAGATTAGATAGCGCTCCCTCAAAAGGGGCATCAGGGTGCTATAGTGCTCCTTGGTAGGCTTAAGGGGGGCGCCAGTGCTCTAAAGATCCATAACACTTCCTTAGAAGAGTTGTTTGGTGTTATAACGCTCCCTAGCACCTTATAGGGGAGCGCCAATGCTCCTAAGGGTAATATGGGGGAGCGCTCTCTCCTAAAACCTTAGATTGAATGCTTCTTTCAGGTGGCAAGAGGTTCTTAACTTCAGTTAGCCATTCTCTTCCTTCAAATCAAGTGTTTGAGGCATTTTAAGTGTCTCCTTAGTGTCGTCATCATGGCATTATGCTTTGCTTAATACTTGTGACACTTGTGAGCAACATGCGACACTTGCGACACTTATCAAAGCGAGTAATGTTGATGTGTAACAACCTCTATTAGAGACATCATATCTCTTGCAACATCCATGGGTTGGAGTTTACATCAGATGGATGTCAAGACCGCCTTTCTCAATGGAGTAATTGAGGAAGAAGTATACATAGAGCAACCTTAAGGTTTTGAGGTACACCCGAGAGATCCCCATGTATGTAGATTAGAGAAGGCCTTGTATGGACTCAAGCAAGCTTCAAGAGCTTGGTATGTACGAATTGACAGTTACTTAACGAGACTTTGATTTTCCAAGAGCTATGTTGATCCAAACCTTTATTACAAGGTTGTGAATGATGCACATGTGATCCTACTACTAAATGTTGATGATTTGTTTCTAACGGGTGTGGAGCCTCTCATTATTCAGTGTAAGAGGGAGCTAGCCTCTGAATTTGATATGAAGGATCTTGGTCTCATGCATTATTATTTGGGACTAGAAGTATGGCAGAAGCGTGGTGAAATCTTCCTAGGGAAAGAGAAGTATGTTGTAAAGATCCTTCAAAAGATTGGGATGATGGATTGCAAATCCATGGCAATTCCCATGGTGACAGATCTGAAGAAGTTGAGAGATTCTGGTTCTAATCTAGTAGACTCGTCCCTGTACCGACAATTGATTGGCTTATTGATGTATCTGGTTAATGCCCGACTAGAAATTTGCTTTGTGGTGAATACGTTGAGCCAGTTCCATGTGGAACCTAGACATAAGCATTAGATAGCTGCAAAGCACATTTTGAGATATCTTCATGGGACACTAAATTATGGTTTGAGATATGCCTCAAACAGTAATGTACAACTGCATGGATTTACTGATTCAGATTGGGTAGAGAGTATAGATGACAGAAAGAGTACTTCTGGTATGTGTTTTAGTTTGGGCTCTACTATGATATCATGGGCTAGCAGAAAACAAAAGTCTATTGCACTCAGCACTGTAGAAGCATAGTATATTGCAGCGTGTGATTCTTGTACGGAAGCAGTATGACTCTGTAAGTTGGTTTCTGGACTATTTGATCAAGTGTTGCAATCGACTGTGATATATTGTGATAATTAGAGTTGTGTGAAGCTTTCAGAGAACCATGTGTTCCATGACAGGTCGAAGCACATTGAGATCAAGTATCATTTTATCCGTCATAAAATCCAGAAGGGAGAAGTGATTCTCCAATACATCTCCACCGATGAGCAGACAACTGATATTTTGGCAAAGCCTCTGTCCAAGATAAAGTTTGCATACTTGAGGGACAAGTTGGGACTTGTGGAGATACCATCCCTTGGTTGAAAGGGAGGAGATGACTTCCTCGATTGGGAGGGAGTGTTGATATATGGCATCATGGATAGTCAGTGTGCTGGTGGACAAACATTCTCCAAGTGGAGACTGGTCTAGGTAGAACAGATTGTTGGTGGACAAACATTCTCTCTGTGGAGAATGGTCCAAGTTGACAAATTGCTAATGGACTGACATTCTCTCTATGGAGAATGATCCAGGTTGATAGATTTTTGATGTACCATGGACAACTATTCTCCTGGGGCATTTCCCGGACAGGTAGAATGGTCCAGGACAACTATTCTCTTGGAGCTTTGCCCAAACAGGTAGAATGGTTCATCTCCCTAAGTTCACAGTTGTGACCAGAGTGGGGATATTGGTACAGGACAAACATTTTCCCTGAGTTCACAGTAGTGGCCAGAGGGGCGAAAATGGTCCAGAACAGTCATTCTTCTAGGACATATGTCTATATTAAAAGAATGGTCCCTATAGCCCATGGAGTGGATTTCAGCATCTGGGAGGACAATCATTCTTCTAGGACATATGTTCTTATTAGAGGAATGGTCCTTGTAGACCATGATGTGGCTTTCAACATCTAGGAGGACAACCATTCTTCTAGGACGTATGTCAGAATTAGAAGAATGATCCTTGTAGCCCATTGTGTGGCTTTCAGCATCTGTTGGGACAATCATTATTCATGCATCACATGCAGTGATCAGGATAGGAAGAATGGTCCCTATATCACTTTGTTGAGTGAGTGACTTATGCGAGACACTTTGTTGAGTGCACTGAGTCCAACACATGATTTATTCAACATCATGCCCGATTAATTACATGGAGTATGGCCTCGAGAGATGATGCAGACGATGATATATTTTGATGCCAGGATGATATCAGATGATACTGATAGTGATGATGATGCTCGTGACTTGATCTGCGTGATCATGAGATAGTCTTTACAGTGGCTATGATGATGCTACATGTAGAACGGTCTGCAAGACTATGTGAGCCTTGCCCATACCATGTGAATTGGATGCATGTGTTTGAGACCATTACAGTTAATACCTCCCTAGCTAGGAGGGACTGTTGATATTATGGTAGTTGTGAAAGGTATTAACCCCCATGTGTAACCTTTGACTAGAATAGAACATTTTGGAAGCTAGAGAAACCATAAATAGATATGTGAGAACCCTAGAAGACAAGTCGGATCAGTAAAATAAATAATATTAAAGTATTACCCTCCAAAAGGAGAAGTCAGCCTAGACAAGTGACAAAGAGCACAATAAATAGAGGGCACTTGAGCTCATTTGGACACACACACTCTCTCACTCAAGACAAGTAGTGTGCAAGTCTAGAAGGAGTGCAACTGCAGTTGGGTATTGGTTTTAGTCTATGGTTTGGGACTTTCTGCTTGGTGCACTATCTTTGGAGAAAGGTGTGCTATCTTGGTTATCTGTTGGTTCTAGTGTTGCTTCGAGAATCATTATATCTATCAAAGGTTAAGGTGCTTGGCGATGGCTACATGCCTATGGTTTGGTGACAATATTGTGATATTGTCTATGGTTAAACGAGCACATCGAATTTTTAACAATAGACACTAAATATAGAATTTTGGTGTACAAGTTGAAACCTAACTACCAAGTTCTCATAAAATGGTTAGCCATCAAAAAGAAGTAAGTCCAATGGTGAATGTTAGGGAAAGAGACTTTAAGAAGGAATCCCATGACTCAATACCCAAACCTAAAGATCTTTTAATATTGGCCAAATGTTATTAAACTTATAGATCAAGCCATGAGCTAGGTCGAAATCTTCCTCTTCCTTAACCTAGCAGGGGTCTAGTTTTAGAACCAACATTGAGGTAAACGTGTTGATGCAAAAGGACAATCGGGGAGGATTCCTTGAGGTCAGAAGAGAATACTTGAAGTAGACCATCTTCTCCAAGCCCAACCATCCATTGGTTTTATTAGCTTGAGGATTCATTGAGGCATAAGAGATCGCCCCCATTTTTGGTATAATAAAGGCACCTTTTTGTGGTGGCATAAGGCCATTCTTGGATGGAGTAGTCATTTCACTTGAGTTGAGGGCTGCGGGGATGACTGGAAAGAATGCCTAGCCACATGGAGAATCACATGCAATAGATTAAAAGTGGTAAAGGAGATGGCAAGATGCAAGGAGTAATATCATTAATGGCAAGGGTGGAGCTGAACAAAAGAGAGGTGGCTAGGGCAGAGTTGGATGGAAGGGGGCATAGTCAACTTAGAGCTTCACCTCTATGCAAGGCATTCTGCTTCGTTGTCTTTACTTAATAAAAGGTAACATTACAAAGGTAGGCATTACCTTTTTTTACAAAATAAATCTTAAAAGACATATAATATGTACCAGGTTTGACTCTTATTAATGAGGACTTCAAATTTGACTATGTAATATATAGCCATATAATGTAGAAAGAACATGTGCACAAAGATAACAAGAAAATACCAAAAATTAATATGAATCAAGAACATGTCTTCTTCCAAAAGACATATAAAGTTAAACACACATTGTTGATTACATTGACTAGATTTCTCATCAAACACCATGAATAAAAAATAACAGTCCATGATATTCTTCATTGAAATGGGCTGATAACTGAGTTTGTTTTTGCAAATATTGGGTTTTTGATATCAATAAGGAGAATCATCTACCACATAAAAAAAGTGAAGCAGGCATCATAACCTATAACTAGACTTTCATCTAACACCATGAATAAAATCCCTATTCACGATATTCTTCATTGAAATGAGTTGATAAGTTGGTTTATTTTTGTAAAGATTGGGTCTTTGCTGAAAAGGCATGTCTTCAAAGGCAGCCCTAAGACTCTCTCTAGTAAAACAGTAGTATGAAATGTCAAAGAAATTACCAAAAAGTAGTATGAAAAAGAACAGTGTCTTCTATCAAAAGGCATATATCAATACAGACAATCATCTGCCACATCAAACAACTGAAGAATCATCAAAACCTAGACCACTAATCTAACACCATCATTAAAATCCCTGTTCACGATATTCTTCATTGAAATGAGTTTATAACTTGGTTAGGTAAAATAGAGAAAAGATGTTGTGCTAACAACAAATCAATGTTATTTATCAACAAGGAATCTGGTTACACATTTAGAGGCAATAGACGACAGGAAGAAGCAGAGCAGGAACGAAACACATGTGATACCTGAACTTGAAACGAAGCAATACTTTCAAATGGCTCCTATTTTGGCAGCTGCGTGACGTTGATGTTGCAAGCACTTTTTTGGGACTCTTCTTGTGCCAAGGCAGCCATAAACTGTAGCATTCATGTATATCACTTCAATGAAGAAAACAACATTAAAAGGAAAAATAGAAAAATGTCATATTGAAGCTGCTGACGAGCTCCCACAGCTTTCATGATTCATTTTCATCGAGACAGACTCACTGGAGGTCTCCTTAACAATGATTAACTTTCCATCTTTCCCTCCACTGTAAATATCCTGCAGGACTGAGCAGAATTCGGCATTTGAATTAACATATTCTTCCAAGAAACGTTTTTCTGTTAGCATAACAATATTTGGAAAACGACGCCTTCTTTTCAACATTTGCACTGCAATTGATTGCAATGCCTTCAGTACTCTATACCGAGGAATCATCCTTGTCTCCAAGCTCAATTTAAACAGTGCTGGATACTTAATAAGATCAGCCAATGGAAGCCCCACACTTGCTTATTCTAAATTTTTCTTCTGAAAGTTGGAGAATCGATGTTATTTTCCTTAATAATCCCGAAACTTGCTTTTCAGAGAAACCTAATCTTCCTTAATAATTCCGAAACTTGCTTTTCAGAAAAATTGCTGTTTCCCCATTACCAAAAATGAACGCAAGCCCAATGCAAACATTTTTGATCCCTTCTATAACCCGATATCCTCGGCAAGTTTAAACGCGTCCATAACTTTTTCCTCTGACCTGAAGATCAAGCTAGGCTGCCTTGCTAGTAAATCTGACAATGCTTCGCCCTCATAGCCCAATTTTTGCAACAGAGAAATTCCAGATTTTATGGTCCCCTCACTGGAATCGAAAATCTTTGCACCAGTTTGAACAACTTTGGTGATATCCTTTTCATTCATGAAAGTCTTGAAAAGGCTGAGCTTAGACTTCAAGTTTCTTTCAGATTATAAAAGAGAAAGTGAGGGTTGCAAAGGACCACCTTTCGAATCTGGGCAGGGGTTGTCAAACCACAGCCATTTAACAACTCTAGAAGATCTTCCATAATCTGGCCTGATTTCCGACGAAGCAAGTCATTGTGATGTCTAAAGGCTTTTGTGATTTCTTCTTCTGTTAAACCACATTTGTTGATTAGAAGTTCTCTGGTAACACCCCTGTCTGGTAAAGTTAAGGTAGAGTTAAGGAGACCTAGCCAATAACAATTGTTCTTTGTGAATAGTTTCCATATTATCTGGATAGACATGGTGTGTGCAATACTCGGGATTCCTCTTGACCATCCATCTTTATGGTCAAGAGGATTCATCTTTATGAAAATTCTCTATCTCAAATACTAGGGATTCCTCAAATGGGTGAGAAGTGGTTTAAGAACAAACCAATTGACTTGAAATACATGACCCCATTCCTCATAAGAAATAGGAAAAAAGCCAACTGGGCTACAAGGTTACCCAACTTTTGGTTGAAGGATCCATGGAAAGACCTAGTTTTTCTAAAATTCAGAAATACATAACCTGCGAGGGACGTTTTAGTTTGATTTACCTTTACCATACTAGAATTTTATTGCATCTCAAAGGAGAAAAATTACTAAATATGCCTTACTACTAGCTTAAATATCTAATTAAGATGTCAAAGACCATCTCGAAGTAGAAGAAGAATGCCCACAAGTCTCTTTACCATCATGGCCTAGTCAAAATCATTGTGAAGGCTGTACTGCATAAACAAGGTATTGAATGGGATAAATTCTTAATGGAAAATGGTTTTAAAGAACAAGATACCACAAAGGTTGTTACAGGAATATTGTTGCAGGACACTACAGAGTTAAGGTTAGAAAATGCAGTTGATAAAACAATGGATCCTACATATGAAGATGCAGAGGATATCAAAGAAAATTTTGGAGTTTCATGGATTAAGAAAGACAAGCGAGGTAAAGGTGGTCTCAAAGAAAATATAGCTACAAAATGGATACCTCAAACCAGAAAAATCAGATCCATGCCTAAAAGACTTCAAGAGGATCAAAGAAAAAATGGAGAATTGAGTCATGCCTTGAAAAAACCAACAAAGAAACAAAAAGTTCAAACCTCAAAATCAAACCCTATATCTACCCCCGAGTTTGATGAATCTAAACAAGTTTTTTATGAGTACTTAGAAACTATGGAAATGTTGGATAGAAGTCCCCCTTCTATCAACGATAAAGAAGCTTCTCCAATTAACAATATTAACAAGAATGATTTTCCTAGAACTATAGATTGTGAAAAACAAGATATACCTGTTGGACATATTGTCATTGATATGTTGTCATTGATGTCATTATGATGTGATGATAAGTTGTTATGATGAATTGTCATTGTTGATTTATCATAGATGAAATTGTCATTGATGTCAACAGTATATCAGTTAACAGAGAATGTCAAACAATATGCAGAGATCAAAGCTCAGAAGGAAAAGTGCATTGAAAGTATGAAAATGATGAGAATGTCAAACAATATGATAGTATGCTAAAGATCAAATTTCAGAAGGAAGAGCGCATTGTAGAAATGTCGTTGGGATCAATGGAAAGACTGAGAAGTCGATCGATGCACATGAAAAGTTGAGAAGCCTCAACAACCGTCCGATCAAGAAATTGACGGTGTTGATCATCTCATGTAACAGACGTCGGTCATATGAGTGACCATAGGCTTAAGGACCATTGGAGGATTAGTCAACGATCAGATCAAATTGTAAATGTTCGATCACATTAAGTGGAAGGATAGGATAAGCGAGGAAAAAGGGTTGAGAATTCGAATATCCGAATACCTGACAAACTGTTGGATCATTCTAAAGTGGAAGGACAGGATAAGTTAGAATAAGAGTCGTTGGATTTAATCCAAGGAAAAACAGTATCATAGATAGATCAAGCCGTCGATCTAAAACCATGATCAACGAACAACATTCATTTCGGGTTAAAAGTTGTGAGGAAGTTACACTTCGGGGAATCTCACTTCGGAAGTATTGTGAAGTTGAGAGATCGAATTATTTGAAGTCCCGAAAGATGAAAAATCGAAGTAACTCTCAATCGTCGATCTGAGATACAATTCAGATACTATTCTGACCGTTAGATCAGGGAGATCTACATCAGCAGACCACGTCAGTAAGGACATGTGGCAGACCACGTCAATAAGGACATGTGGTAGACCACGCCAGCAGACCATTTCAGTAAGGACATGTGGCAGACCATGTCAGCAGAACACGTCAGCAAGGACATGTGGCACAATCAAATAATGATAAGTGTCAAGTTGAAATCGACATTTCAGGTACGTGTAAATCTCGAATCTAAGTGACACGTGGCAACTACTCGGCTTGTGCCATGTCATCAAGTGATGTAAGCAAGTTATGTCACTTCGGGAGTTTCACCACCAGCAAATATCCTAAGTCCTGAATGTTGAAGTCCTGAAGTGGACACGAGTCGTCTAATCTAAAGAAAACTTTGGGTGCATTCTCAACCGTTGATCAAATATAGTGGAATGATAGAATAAGTAGAATAGCTGAAGTCCCGAAGTAAATGATGGCCATCCATCTTAATGCTTGATTAAGTCCTAGCCGTCAGATTAAGCAGTGAAAGGATGAGTGTAAGAATCGAATCTGACCATTGATCTGGTTCTGCGAAATAAACTGAACCATCTAATCTATTCTACGAAATCGCATTTGGAAGATTTGAAAGGACAAAGTCTCGAAGTCCCGAAGTCTCTACAGTCATCCATTTCATCGAGAGATTAAATCGTGACCGTTGATTTTGATAAGCGATCAAGCACTCGTTTAGCCTAGTGTCTAGGCACCGCTGTTATTCATATGGAATAGAGAAATAAGGGTAAAATGAAAGCAACATTTAAATTGATAAGCCCATGGTTCTACGCTTGTAATCATATGAAAATGATTTGAAGGAAGCACCTTATAAAGATTAATTCGACAGAGAGTTAACACTAGAACATTACAGAGAATCGATAAGAGATCAAATATGATCTATTGGTGAATAGAGAATGCAACAGAAGCATGAGAACGATATGATGAGTCAATCCATATCTGTGATCAAATCATGAAGACAAAAGAACCAACACACAGTCATGATTAAAAGAGAGTTAATTCATGATCATTATGAATAAAGGATAAAAGGAAAAATGATATTAATTAAAGATTAATATTATCATTTTAAATGAAAAGGTACAATGGTTCAAATACCAAAAGACACAATGATTCAAATTCACACGAGTTGGAAGACTATATAAACAAGAAGGAATGGTGAGAAGATAAGTAGTTGAATTTGTTGAAGTATATATATTTATATATAATGGATTGAATGAAGGTTCATTCTATCAGGTTGGTGCCTATTTATAAGTTGGGTCTTGTATGAGGATTGGATTCCTCACATCTTAGTTGGATCTTAGATCAACAAGCTAGGACTTGTTATGAGGGTTGGATTCCTCATTTCTCAGTTGGATCTGAGAACTACAAGCTGGGTCTTGTAACAGAGAGCTGGGTCTCTCATAATTGTATGAAGATGATATTCAAAGATTGATATTATGTATTCATTCAAGTTATTTAATAAATAAAATATTTATTCTTATATATATATATTGATTGAGAAAATGAAATAAATATTTGTTGTTCAGTTAATTTGTGAAAAGTGGAAAATTATCCAAAGTTTTGTGACACTAATTCACCCCCCCCCCCCTCTCAGTGTCAAGTACCCATTTCAACAATTGGTATCATAGTGGGTTCCTTCAACATAGTTTAAACACTTGTTGACTGGCGAAATTGACCACTCGTCAACTGGAGGAGTGAATCTGGTCTGGGGTTGTCTACTTAACCCAAACCGTTTGGATTAATCCACTCCGATGGGTTTAGCGGCTCCGTTGGCCGATCTAAGTCCTATGAAAGTGAAAAAACAAAAATAAAGAAAATAACTTAATGAAGAACACTCCCTAAAAACTATATACAAATCTAATATGTACTTACAGTTCGCTAACTAATATTTACAGAAGAGCTCTACTTATTATATCTACAATATGATTATATCTCTGATATATGTACAACATTTACAGAATGCAAATTTTGATCGAAATCTGCGAAAATCAAATATGAATTGATTTATTTAACGACAACAAAACTATCACTCAACCTTTTTGATTTATTTTTATAATGTTTATGAACAAGAAATGAAATAGTGACTGTCTAATTGAAAAATAAAGATAACAGACAATACAATGTATTTAGACTACACGAAATTCCTATATTAATTTAACTAATAAAATAAAACAAGCGAACTAACCTGTAATCGCATCTCCTATTTGTCCTGTGTATAACATCTAATTTTGTTGTTTGATGAGGCCTACCCGCACCAGATTTTCCAAATGCTTCTTGTAAACACGAAGCAGTAATGATCAAATGCTAATAACAAAACATAAGAGAAGTAGTGACAACAATTTTATGATTTTACAAATGATCACATTAAGATAAATTTGGCTGTAAAAATTTGTATATAACTGCTCATTGAATAAAGAAGATTAACCTTCTAATCATCAATTTTGAACAAAGTAATTGCTGTATATAATATGAGAGACATAAAACACAGACATCATATAAATTTCATCACATTAATCTGTAATAAACCATGATATCTAAAGTAGTCACAACTTAATTACAAATCAAAATGACCAAAACTTGAACAAAAATACGACATATCGAAGCTAAAGCTGTGCCAATATCAACTTCCATTCAAGTCTGTCAATCATAAATCTAGAGTTTCTGCTCCCAGGCAACAATGGTTCTTAGTTTACAAAACAATACATTTATATAGGCTACAGGATCAAAACGTTTCCTGTGGATATCATCAAATTTGTTCCAAAAATTGTGGGGGATGCAACCTCCTAGATTCTCATTGTTATCAAAACTAACAGCCTATTCTAAAACCACATAAAGAAATATCATGCTAAGAGATGCCACCAGCGATTCAAGTCTTCTTTAGAAATTGTATGTACCTGTAAACACACAAGAATAAACGATTTCAGATTGCATTTTGGTTGTAAAAACATGAAATTTGAATTTTAGTAACTAGCTACAGAATCTCACGATTCTGTAGCTAGTTATAATTATAACTAGAATTGTGTTTTATTGAATCAATCAAAACAGACTAGATGTAATTTGTGAAAACAAATCATGTATTCTAATTAAAAACATAGACAAACTCATCCTAAAATTTATTTTTAAACATTCATACCTCAGAATAAGGGATTCGACTTAATCAAGTAGTCTTTGAATTTACAATGGCAGTGGCTGCTTCCACATTTTTAAAAACAACAGACCCTGTGGATGTATAACTTGATGACAAACTGCTTCAAAATCCTTTGTATTGATCAAGGGTTCACAAAATGCTGAGGTACAAGACTGGACGGGTGAGAGGGGTTTTGAGGCATAGACCTGGAGAGGTAATAAACATTTCAACAATTGCAAATAGACCAAAACGCACCTTTCAGCCACATAGAAAAGCTGAGATTTGACCTCTAAAGGACGAGCTATATCTCTGTAATGACTCAATTTTTGGGGAAACTGCCCTTGATGAAGGTAAAAGGGCTCATTTCAGTTTTGGGTTTTCAAGGGTTTGATCTAATTCAAAACCGTTTCCTCAGAATCACTAACGCAAAAACGTGTCTCTGGGAGGCAATTACAGGGTTGTCTTTAAGAAGTCTTCAATTACTTCCAACTGCACAGACCTATTTTTGCTCTGCAACTGTCGAATGCCAACGCGAATTCTTGAGCAACTGTTAAATTAAAACCCTCGAACTTTTCAACAAACACACACCAACCATTCCTTTCTAAGTCATCTCTGGCATTGTCAAATGATAACAATGTCTGGACACCGTTGGGTTCAATTCTTACTACAGGGGCCATGGCTAACAACACATAATTGACAGGGTATTTGGCGATAGGGTTTGACAGAACAGGAACACAACCATTGCCTCGAGCTTTCCCAACACAATGCAAAGGCAGCTCGAAATGCTAGGAAGGAGCGTTAATGCTATGCGTGTGAAGAAAATCGTATAGATCGAGGCCATGCAAAAATATCATACCAGGTTGTACTTGGAATGACACCTCGGTATAATGGTACACATAAAAATCATAATAGTTTAAAACCAACATATGCATATCCATGATTTGATCAAAATGTCAAATAATTGAATCAAAGTTTTTATAAATCAAAACCATATTAACAATAGTCAAATGCTAAATGGGTGGTGGTTTAATACATATGTAACCAAGGTGTGTTCGAGACCAAGAGGTGATAACCATGGAAACAACCATGTTCATGATAAAGTAAGACAAATAGATGATAAACCATATGAACATTAACCCTTTGATGTAATCAAACATGAATTCCAACTATGGGTTTTTACGCTTGCAGTCGTGAAAACGAAATCGAAAAGTAGGTACGCAGAAAGCGACGGATAATGGTGTCATTTAAATGAGAAAGGTTGCGACGAGTAATGAGAAATTAAAAACCCTGTGTAGGCAGCTTATAAAAATAGAGATTAATATGGCTACCAACAATGGCGACACACTGGTAGAAGCAGTTATCTCTGTCAAACAAACAAGTCCATATTAGGATAATCAGAAAAAATTCAACTCGAAAACAACCAAGAGACTGTTTGAACATCATTATCAATCATAAAAAATTCCAATTTCAGATTGCTCGTTATTTTAAAAGACGAAAACTGATGAGAATCTTGACAAAAGAGAGTCATGATGTTAAGGTTAAAATCTCCAATACTGTTGACAGAGCCGCTGCTGCCAGCAGGCATCCATAGCCTCGACAAGGATGCCATTTAACCCACTCCAATATCTGTATCCTGCCAAGAAGTTCTAGATCAAAACGAAGGACATTTAAGGGAAAAAGATTTCATATCTGAGAATTTTCGTATACCTAACATTGCTTCGCTGCCAGCGGGCCTGTTCAGTACCCCGACGAAGTTATCTTGGCGTCATGCATGCATTTACCCGCTGCCAGCGAGCCTGTTCAGTACCCCGACAAGTTTACAAGAACTTCCCATAGCTCTCTGAAGAATTGTTTAGTTTTAAAGATATTTAATCGAGAGGGGTGACACTGAAAATCCTGATATTTTGGACATATTTTAATAAATTACAGACCTTGAGAGAATTTTTTAACTATCCTTCATTAAGATCTAGAGATAGTTTGTTTATAAACCGACCTTCGAAGGCGGGGAAACATCTCTGATTTGTTCTCTTTAAGGAATAGGGATAGCGTAACAAGAAATTTTTATGGATGATTGTGAAAAACTTCAGTTACAGATTGAAATCAAGAAATGCTTTTCAAACAACAAGCTTTCTTTAACACGGCTGCAAACTTCAAAAAAATATCATAATTGATGTTTTAACAATCTTCAGTAGTCATTTCAGAGGGGAAAATTTTCTGTTCTCTTTGTCTGAAACAGTTTATGGTTTATTACAGATTAAAAACCTGGTCAATAGATTCTACCTCCCTAGCTTGTTCAACATTTTCGGAAGGATTCTTCTCATCTTGCGAAGAAGATTGTTCTTGCAGTTGAGTGATAGGATTTGCAATTGGTTCTTCATTCGTGATTGAATATGACTGGATGGAAGGGATGGAAGCATCATAGAAGAGATTTAATGCAGATGACATGTCATCGAGATTAAATTTACAGAGGATATGATAAACTCTTGTCAAAAAGTCTTCTGAAGATGAATCACCGTTGATTAGCGAAGTATGAAATTCTTCACATAATTGATCGAAATCATAAATTTCAAAAGCATCTAGAAATTCATCTACAAATTGAAACCAATAAAAAATGTGACATGCTATAAATGATTCAAACCAATGTTTAATCCAACTGCTAAAAGTAAAAGTGAACAATTTGCATAAAACTCTTAAATTTGAGATGTCATGTTTGATGCATTTGCACCAAAACTTGTTAAGGTGGTCTTTAGCAGATGTATTGCCTCCACCATCAAAGGTGAGTTTGGACAAGCGAGAGACTGTCTCATTGGGAACATTGGGTAATGAGAATTTGAAAGCATGTTCCAACACAGTGATTTGGGGAGCCATGGGGGAATTGAATACATTTAAAATAAAGGCTCCTACAGGGCCAGCTTGTCAGTCGGCCTTCCTTCTAGCGCCATTTGTTGATGAATGAAATTGATCGCTCGTCAACTGGAGGAGTGAATCCAGTCTGGGGTTGTCTACTTAACCCAATCCATTTGGATTAATCCACTCCGACGGGTTTAGCGGCTCCGTTGGCCGATCTAAGTCCTATTAAAGTGAAAAAACAAAAATAAAGAAAATAACTTAATGAAAAACAATCGCTAAAAACTATATACAAATCTAATATGTACTTACAGTTCGCTAACTAATATTTACATAATAGCTCTACTTATTATATCTACAATATGATTATATCTCTGATATATGTACAACATTTACAGAATGCAAATTTTGATCGAAATCTGCGAAAATCAAACATGAATTGATTTATTTAACGACAACAAAACTATCACTCAACCTTTTTGATTTATTTTTATAATGTTTATGAACAAGAAATGAAATAGTAACTGTCTAATTGAAAAATAAAGATAACAAACAATACAATGTATTTAGACTACAGGAAATTCCTATAATAATTTAACTAATAAAATAAAACAAGCGAACTAACATGTAATCACATCTCCTATTCGTCCTGTGTATAACATCTAATTTTGCTGTTTGATGAGGCCTACCCGCACCAGATTTTCCAAATGCTTCTCGTAAACACGAAGCAATAATGATCGAATGCTAATAACAGAACATAAGAGAAGTAGTGACAACAATTTTATGATTTTACAAATGATCACATTAAGATAAATCTAGTTGTAAAAATTTGTATATAACTGCTCATTGAATAAAAATGATTAACCTTCTAATCATCAAATTTGAACAGAGTAATTGCTGTATATAATATGAGAGACATAAAACACGGACATCATATAAATTTCATCACATTAATCTGTAATAAACCATGATATCTAAAGTAGTCACAATTTAATTACAAATCAAAATGACCAAAACTTGAACAAAAATACGATATATCGAAGCTAAAGCTGTGCCAATATCAACTTCCATTCAAGTCTGTCAATCATAAATCCAGAGTTTCTGCTCCCAGGCAGCGATGGTTCTTAGTTTACAAAACAATACATTTATATAGGCTATAGGATCAAAACGTTTCCTGTGGATATCATCAAATTTGTTCCAAAAATTGTGGGGGATGCAACCTCCCAGATTCTCATTGTTATCAAAACTAACAGCCTATTCTAAAACCACATAAAGAAATAACATGCTGAGAGATGCCACCAGCGATTCAAGTCTTCTTTAGAAATCGTATGTACCTGTAAACACACAAGAATAAACGATTTTAGATTGCATTTTGGTTGTAAAAACATGAAATTCGAATTTTAGTAACTAGCTACAGAATCTCACGATTCTGTAGCTAGTTATAATTATAACTAGAATTGTGTTTTATTGAATCAATCATAACAGACTATATGTAATTTGTGAAAACAAATCATGTATTCTAATTAAAAACAAAGACAAAATCATCCTAAAATTTATTTTTAAACATTCATACCTCAGATTAAGGGATTACACTTAATCAAGCAGTCTTTGAATTTACAATGGCAATGGTTGCTTCCACGTTTTAAAAAACAATAGACCCTATGGATGTATAACTTGCTGACAGACTGCTTGAAAATCCTTTGGATTGATCAAGGGTTCACAGAAGGCTGAGGCACAAGGCTAGACGGGTGAGAGGGGTTCTGAGGCACAGGCCTGGAGAGGTAATAAACATTTCAACAATTGCAAACAAACCAAAATGCACCTTTCAGCCACAGAGAAAATATGATATTTGACCTCTAAAGGATGAGCTATATCTCTGTAATGACACAATTTCTGGGGAAATAGCCCGCAATGAAGGTAAAAGGGATCATTTCGGTTCTGAGTTTTCAAAGGTTTGATCTAATTCAAAACCGTTTGCTCATAATCGCTCATGCAAAAACGTGTCTCTGGGAGGCAATTACGGGGTTAGCTTTATGAAGTCTTCAATTACTTCCAACTGCACAGACCTATTTTTTCTCTGCAACCGTCGAATGTCAATTCAAATTCTTGAGCAACTGCTAAATTAAAACCCTCGAACTTTTCAACAAACACACGTCAACCATTCCTTTCTAAGTCATCTCTGGCATTGTCAAATGATAACAATGTCTGGACACCGTTGGGTTCAATTCTTACTACAGGGGCCATGACTAACAACACATAATCGATAGGGTATTCGGCGATAGGGTTTGACAGAACAGGAACACAACCATTGCCCCGAGATTTCCCAACACAATGCAAAGGCAATTCGAAATGCTAGGAAGGAGCGTTAATGCTATGCGTGTGAAGAAAATCGTATAGATTGAGGCCATGCAAAAACATCATACCAGGCTGTACTTGGAATGACACCTCGGTTTAATGGTACACATAAAAATCATAACAGTTTAAAACCAACATATGCATATCCACGATTTGATCAAAATGTCAAATAATTGAATCAAAGTTTTTATAAATCAAATGTTAAGCCCTAATGTTGGCTCACTACCCCGTAATTGGGGCATATTAGATTAGTAATGTTATTTTGTTTATGTCGGCTTTAGGCCATTAGTTGTAATTTAGACTAGTAATGTTATTTTAATTATGTCGGCTTTAGGCCATTATACCTCCTAGTCTCCTATATATACCAAGGAGACATTTTCATTTTGAATCATCTTGTACTTGAACATT